>JAQNBH010000002.1:1428137-1745637 GCA_028752905.1 Cladorhizidae sp. MBARI D1340-BT2 | reverse complement strand
TGAGCTGGATACACACTGGGTAATTATATGCAAGAGTAGTTGCCATCATTCCTCTTGTCTAATGCCCATAAGGAATATAGCAGGTCACTTGTCTTCATTATGACCACATCATGTGTGCTTGTGTTATGTAAAAGTTGCAATGTTCATTATATTAGCATGGCATACCTTATCATAGTAATACTAGTACACCAGAAGCTAGAACATGTGTCCTAGTAGAGAGAGATGCTGGTGGTGTGTGTACAGAACTTACTATAGAAGTCGAGGAGAGAGAAGACTCACAGAGATGTAGACTGCAGGTAGTTGTGAATCCAGACTTGCAGGCTCGGCATCCAGCCACAAAGCCTTGCTATCACTATCTACACATAATTGCATTCTAGCACTCCATATTTACAAGCTCAAGCAGTACAGTAAGTCACTTACAGAGGGATGGCATGTGTTTTTTACAATAATAAAGGGGAATTGCAAGCCTACCTCTAATGGAGGTCAGTATACTAGTTATTAGGAGTATTGAGCACCCAATGTGGTTTACAAACAAAAGCCATAAAACTAATTTCTCTACTATTCTTAAGCATGGCCATTGACCTATCTTACTATCACAATACAACAGATTAGAATCCTGTGTGGTTTATCCTGCACTAACCAGAGGTACAAAGGTCAAGTATCCTGAATATGCACCACCTCTTTGTAGGGTGGTTCATTATATATTTGACCTCTATAGGTGATTGCGTGTTGGCAGGCAGATCTATGTGTGATCCTTTCCAGATCCAAAAAGAGAGACTAGTCCCTTAGTCGAGAGACGTTTGGAAAGCATACGAAAGTAAAATGAGATGACATATTCAGAGCAGGCTGAAAAATGGGCAACCCCTTGCCATGCACAGCCATCTATTGAGGCTGTTTCACATTCACCAATTCAACTACATATGTTACATTCTGAGCTGATGCTGGAATAGACACTGCAGTTCTATTCAAGCAACTCATCACATTAATAATGTGAACCCACCTCTGTCCAACTAGATCCTCCAGCCTTTAAAAGTGATCTGCACCTGCACCATTGCCATGCTCATGTGCTTGCACATGTGACCAAGTTTCTCCAGACACAACCCACTTGATAAACCACACCCAGGTCCAGGCCTGACACTCCCTTTATAGCTCACACACACACACATGCATGCATCGGCCACATGTCAGAAATTATTAGATGCTGGGAAGTTTTGTGTGAGAGAAGAAATTTCCAAAAAACAGAATGTCTCATATTTCTTATGGCACAGTCAATAAACACATGGCAGGTGTAGGTAAATGTGGTTCTTGCCTTTAATAATGGATATGCCAATATTGCTGCATTTGTTTTCCAAGGCCAGCCATTAAAAATACAAGCACTGTTATGATTAGAGGTTTACAGCAATGAGAACTTTTAAGTTGATGTTGAGGTCATATTCATATGTATAGCTGATGATTCTCTGTCATTGTTTGCAGAATAGCACTGCATTGAAGCGTAAAAGCTCCTGTAGTTTCCCCTTCAAATGTTGCATTGGCCTCTCCAGTGCAACTCAGTATGTGCTCTCCTGTAATGAACCCACTTCAGGCCTCAGTATGTGCTCTCCTGTAATGAACTCACTTCAGGCCTCAGTATGTGCTCTCCTGTAATGAACCCACTTCAGGCCTCAGTATGTGCTCTCCTGTAATGAACCCACTTCAGGCCTGGAGTGGAGTGAGAGGAGTGAGAAATTTCACGGCAGATGCTAAGACCTATTTACTCAAAGAATGCACCAAGTTCATTACATATGAAGGTGTAGCGGATACGCTAATTACCCAACTATTCGACTGATTCATCTATATGTAAATTGTATTGTATCATGTTTATATTTAGAATATAGAGACCCTTTTCCAGTTCTTGTTCGAATATATGATTATAGTTTTGTTGTCTTTCATTCTTTCGATATTCGAGACGAAACCGCTATATTGGTGACCCCGACAGGATATATTTCTAACTTCAAAAGTATCCTCGAATCATGGCTGTAGTAGCTAATGCCATCTCTCTCAAGCTTGGTTCCTCCAGATCGAAGCTCAATTTGCATCGAGAAACATCACTCAACAGCTTACTAAGTACCAGTATGTTGTGGCTGGACAACCTCCAGATGTGGCGGAGAAAGTTTTTGACTGTATCCAGAATGTTCCTGATAAAACACCCTATGATGAGCTCAAGAGGAAGCTTATACTACGCACTGCCCTCACAGAGTCAGAGAGGCTCCAGAAACTATGGGAATTCCAACCACTGAGTGACCTCAAGCCATATGATCTGTTGCGCAGGATTGAGCAGTTAGCCAAACGTGATATCAACCATGATCCCATGATGCGGTTTATTTGTTCGCCGCATGCCACTGCAAGTGTGTCTCAGCCTTCAGGCATATAGCACCCATAGTCTTTCTGCATTAGCGGAAAAAGCAGACACTCTCTGTTCCATCGTCAAGCAAGATACTGCAGTCTTCACACTTGGTCTATCGGATCAATCCACATTGGATTCCCCTGCTAGTGCACCACCATCAGTTCCTCCACAGCCCTGGGAAACCGAAATTGCATCTCTGCGCTCTGAGGTGGCGCAGCTAAAGCAGAGATCTCGTGTTATTCCAGGACCAGCGGTTCTAAATAATACAACATCGAACTGTCCGAGACGTATCACACTGGGCCAAATCTTGTATCGCTTGTCAACAAGCAAAAATACAACGCCACACAGTCAGCCCACTTCAACAGTTCCACTTACCCAACTCTCGTTTTGAGCATGTTCATGTGGATATTGTTGGCCCACTCCCGCCATCACGAGGCTCCATGTATTTGTTCACAATGGTAGACTGGTTCGCCAGGTGGCCCGAGGAAATCCCAATGGCAGAATGACAGCAGAATCGTGTGCTCGTGCCCTTCTAAATGGTTGGATTTCCCGGTTTGGAGTTCCAGCCACCATAACCTCTGATCGGGGCCGAGAGTTCACCTCGGAACTTTGGGCTTCTGTTCTCTCTCTGCTTGGGATCGCTAAAACTCACACCACTGCTTATCACCCGCAAGCCAATGGGCTTGTGGAGAGGATGCATCGACAACTCAAGGCTTCTCTTTGAGCTCGTCTTACCTCCTCTGCTTGGGTTGATGAACTGCCAGTGGTTCTGCTAGCCATTCGAGCGACCTTTAAAGATGATCTGGCCTGTTCAGCAGCTGAATTGGTGTATGGGACCAACCTACACTTGCCAGGAGAATTTTATGAGCCTTCTCCTATTGATATTGATCCGGCCTCTTTTGCTGGACAGCTCAAAACCCGAATGGCCCAACTGCAGCCGACCCCGACCTCTGCCCACGGTAGGTCCTGCAATCATGTCCCAAGTCAACTTCAATCTAGTACTCATGTTTTTGTTAGACATGATGCTCACCGTACTCCTCTATGTAGACCTTACGATGGCCCATTTCACGTGGTTACTCGTACGAACAAGTGCTTCGAACTTGATCTCGATGGACGTGTGGGCAAGGTCTCGATTGACCGCCTCAAATCAGCCTACTTGGTTGACAGTGCACCACAAAGGCTGCCAGGACTATCCCCAACAGCACAGCCTTTCGTACCTGCATCTATGGCACCGAACATACCTATCGTTCCAGCTGCTCCTCCACCGTTAACTCCTCCACTGCCACAGGTAACCCGCTGTGGTCGTCATGTGAAGCTCCCTCTTCGTTTCCAATAGACATCACAGCCTTTCACTGGAGGGGGAGTCTTGTAGCGGATACGCTAATTACCCAACTATCGGAATGATTCATCTATACGTAAATTGTATTGTATCACATTATGTCATGTTTATATTTAGAATATAGAGACCCTTTTCCAGTTCGTGTTCGAATATATGATTATAGTTTTGTTGTCTTTCATTCTTTCGATATTCGAGACGAAACCGCTATAAAGGTTTGAATTACTTTGAACAAATAAATGGAGGCTGGTTTCTTAAGTATATAAGGTACATGTGTAGGTGAGCAACATTGAATTGTAGAGGTCTCTCAGCAAATTTATATATGCTAAGTCACTGTAGATGAGTTTGGTTTCATTGAGCATCAGTATTCCACTATAACAACATGTATTGTAAGGTTGCATGATATTCTATCCAAGTGAGGCAGGGCATAGCTGTACCTCTCATACCAGTAGCTAGTTCCTTCTGCATATGTAATTATTATGGCAGGATTGGAACCTGAGAACTTGTTGGTCCTTCTCATCACCCCTTAAGAACATTCTACTGTTACTAAGGAACGATCTAGATCCATAACTGGAGTGAGTTACCCGATATTTAATTAGTATTTTAGATTCTTTGAGCAGATGTGAGGCAGAAGAGGCAGTCAAATTGATGAGAGAGAAAATAAAGGGGAAAGAGAAAGAAGGGAACAGTTGAAGAAGAGGAAAGGTAAGGAAAGTGAACACAAGCAGTGAATGCCCTTGCAGATTATTCCTCACTGATTTAGAACGAGTTCGGAGTGAGTTGGTGAATTACAACTTGCACTTTCAAGATCACTGTGGAACTCTTGATTGCTTATGCATTGCTGCTCTTCTTCTACGACTATTTCTATTTCATTCAGTCGCACAATCTCGCTGTCTTCAATGGTGAACCATTTTTCCAGTGCTGTTCAATTCTGCAGCAAAGATCAAGTTTTTGATCTGCCAATAAACGTGTATGTTGATACTCATTCACTCCTGATTCCATTCTTCCATTGACAGGTCAGCACTGTGCTTTCGCCTGCTTCTCTAAACACTTTAAGGTCCAATAGTGCATGGCCATTGCATATGTCATCTACTCTTTCCTTCCTAATCAACCACAATAGCTAAGTCTAAGAGTTGTTTCACATCTATTTCATACTCACCAGTTCATCCCAGTATGCTACGTAGCTGATGCTAGAATGGACCAGTTCTATTCCAGCATCTTGATAGTGTAATAATGTAATGAACCTTCCTCTAGAGTCTAGACATCCAGCATTTGAAAGTGACCTGCACCATTGCTAGGCATTCTCACATGTGACCCAAATTCTCCAGACAACCCAATTTAAAGCTCACCTAGTACTAGGCTAACCACTGCATGCAATGGCTCTGACTGCACTCACTGATAGCATAGAGCCATAGAGGGAACAACTTCCTTCCTTCTCTCTGGTGACTTAACCTCAAGAGCTAGATGCCATATATTACCATATGGTTGTGTGAATGAATCGAGCAAGTTTTTTAATTTGTCTTTACTATTAATTAAATGTCTGGAAGTTTTGGACCTTAGGCAATGTCCCTTGGCCATGGTGTGCCTATAACACTTTATAGCAGCATAACGACCACCAACTAGGGCAGATGCATGGTCAGGATCAAAGTGCAATAAGGGTCTATTTAGGCAGGGTGTATTTAAGAATATCACGCAGATATTTCTCTAAGATAGACATGTTTGTGTGCATGTTAGATTTGAACTCAGGATCTCATAGACCAATGCAGACCAAACTCAGTGAGGTATTTAGGGACCACCCAAGGAAGTGTCTAAGGCTAAAGTATCATTTGTTGTCATTGTTGTTGTTGTTGTTGGCTGGTTGTTTGTTTGTTTAATTATTTTTTAATTTTTATATATATTATTCGGTTGCTTCCTTGCCTGCCCACCTGCCCCTCCCACCCACCTTCCCTCCTGCTTGCCTGCCAGCCCACTCCCTCCCCTCCACCCCCCTCCTCCTATCAATTAATATTTGACCTGAGTGGACCTGATATCAAGACATGAAGGTTATGGTGCAATTTTTTTTATTTTTTTTTTCATTTTTAGAATTGGATTGGCTCATTTTGGACAATTTTTTGGCATTTAAGATCCCCCTCATTTTTGACCTGGTAACCCCTGGCATCAGCCTGCTGGTATCAGAACCTTTATGGTGGATTTTCACCACAAGAAACGAGGATCTAAGTTATTCAAATCACAATTTTTTTCCTTTGTCTGCTACAAAGGCATCCTGTATATATAACCGTCAAGAAATTTGCATTTTCTGCACTGTGACCAATCCTAGTGTCACTTTCCCTTTTATATGGACAGTGCCGAGCATCCCAGCTAGTTCACTTTGTGGGGGCCCGAATTGGCTCATGTTTTTAACCCACCCCCCCCCCAGATATGTTTATTTCCTAAAATAATAAATATAGTGTATGATGATGATGATGATGATGATGATGATGATGATGATGATGATGATGATGATGATGATGATGATGATGATGATGACGATGACGACGACGACGACGACGACGTCGGGAGTTGAACGTGCTAGCTTTTAGTATGTATTTATTGTTAATTAGTAGTTAGTATTTGTAATTGATTATTTTATAACTATATAGCATGCCTGTTTGTTTGTTTATTTATTTAATTATATAATAATAATAATAATAATAATAATAATAATAATAATAATAATAATAATAATAATAATAATAATAATAATAATAATAATAATAATGATGATGATAATAGTAATAATAATAATAATAATAATAATAATAATAATAATAATAATAATAATAATAATAATAATAATAATAATAATAATAATAATAATAACAACAACAATAATAATAATAATATTAAAAATAATAATTAAAAATAAATAATAATAATAACAACAATAATAATAACAATAATCATCATTATTATTATAATTATAATAATAATAATAAGTACTGTTGATTTATATATTATTTACTGTTCCATAGGCCAACACTGTGCTGTAATATGTGATGGCCTTAACAGGCTCAGCAATATCATAATGATAAGGAGTACTATATATAAGAATACAAAAAAGAGTTTTTCAAGCTAGTCATGTTCTGTAAATAGTCATATAAACATACTCACAAAGACAGACCAGCTCCAACAACAATATAGGTATATATCTGTAATCTATACTTGCTACACGGCAATGCCCAGTGTCCTAGCTAATAGCTATAGATATATCTACAGGATCATGTCAGCACATAGAGATATGGCAGACCAATGCAAGGCAAATATACCACATTGTAACTTGCTGTGACCGGCTTGGAGGATCTACGACAAAGGCCTTTGTGACCACTTATATCATTGTGACTTTCTATAATTTCAAAATTGTAAATAGAGTCACATAGCAATTATTTTTCTTACTGAAACTGAATACATAATGAGGTGCAGTCTTTACAGTTGGAAGATAGTGCTTTCTAAAAATGTGCTTGGGGTACTTTACCTTACTTAGCGGTATAGAAGATAGTGCCATCGGCCACAATGAATTACCCACGAGGTATAATGCATGTTAATATTCCACAATGCACAAACAAAGGAGACATTGAATTCTGCACAGAGGCTTAGTGTTCTCGATTGTGTAAAAGTGGCAGGTGGAGGCATTAGAGTGTGGAACTGAAAAGTAGAGTTTTTTTGTGCATGTGTAATTAGCAGGGCACTCTACACTTAATCCATACACATGCAAATAACTTTAATTGGAGAAATGAAGTTGTGTGCTAGTATTTGGACCCAAAAGGAAGTGCACACAGATGAGTTTGTCAAATGAGTCTGGGTCTAATGTTTTGGTGTAGAATGGTGCTGTTGGTGAGATTGACCTTGTTCTTGTTATTGTCATTAGATAGCCTTGTTGGCTTTTCCAATCTGTCGTTCTCTCTGACCTACTAGTGAGTTTTCATTCCTCTCGTTATCCTTGATGAACTTTTTCCATTTTGTGATGATGTAGTTCAACTGCAGTGTTAGACATACATCTTGAGCAGTTGTCTTCCTGACTGTGAGGGATCCCGGAACTCCTGCTACAACTACACGTTGCTCCGCCAGGCAGTATCAGCAATCTCCACGATGGAAGTCCTTTAACAGTCTATCCACCTGTTACTTAGACGACCCAAAATCAGCCAACCTCTTACTAGGCTGCTGTATCCCTGATCACTGATCAATTGAGTTAGGCTTTTGGTACAAGAGTAAAAACAGTGGTACAAAGCGGGTGCACCGTCCCACATTACAACAATAACACGCAATACTCCATATTTACATAGGCCGTAACTAACTTCTATATCTACAAGTGTCCCTTTTTACGAGCTGTTCGATCGTCCGACGTCACAGTGGTTCTATTATTGCCTTATTAGGTCATTTCCAGAGCTGCTGTGACGTTCACCATTCCTTCCGTCAACCAATCAGATGAGGGCACAAGTTCTTCTAGAAACTTCTTGACCTCACCCTTAAAAGGTTTCTGTGTGCTCACGAGTGCACTTTCTGGCGACACAATTGCACATCCTGTCAACACGTTCTTATTCTTGTTCACTGGTTCTTGTTCAGCAACAGTCAGAGGGGGTGCCATCTCTGACATCCGTCCCCCCTGAAATGGAGATCCCTGATCTCTGGAGAGTCCATCAGCGTTAGCGTTTGCATAGCCACTACGATGAATTACTTTAAAGTCATATGGCTGTAGTGCCAATGCCCAACGTGCCAACCTGTCATGGCTATCTTTCAATGTAGCCAGATGTGTGAGGGGGTTGTGGTCAGTTTCCACGGTAAAATGAGCACCTTCCAAGTAGATTCAGAAGTGTTGTATTCCCTTGACTATGGCAAGAGCTTCTTGCTCAATAGCCGAGTAGTTGATCTCCCTGAGAAGTAGTTTTCTTGATCCAAACGCTAATGGATGCTCTTCACCCTCTTCATTTATCTGACTACAAACCCCAAGCCTGTGCCAGATGCGTCCGTTTATAAAACAAATTTTTTTCCAGTCTGGGGTTACTAAAACTGGTGCTCTTGATAATGTTTTCTTCAACTTCTGGAATGCCTCCTGGCACTTTGGTGACCACAGTATGATATTAGGTCTATCCTTCTTCGTTAAGTCCGACAATGGGCTTGCTATGGTTGAAAACTGTGGCACAAATTTCCTGTAATACCCACAGAGGCTCATCTGTTTCTTTGTCTTGGGTTGAACAAAGTCACATACCACTGCTACTTTGTTCTGCATGGGTTTCACAGCACCACCTCCCACTACATGGCCCAGATAAACACACATGTTGGCGGCGAATTGGCACTTCTTCTTCTTAATCTTTAATCCAGCCCTTCTCAATCTTTCGAATACCTGGTTGAGATGCCATATCCGCTCTTCCCAAGATGCACTATGCACCAGTATGTCGTCGAGATAAGCGACTGAGTAATTGTGAAGTCCTTCCAGTTCCTGATCCTTAAGACGCTAGAAGGTTGATGGAGCTGATACCAGGCCAAATGGCATTGTCTTGAACTGGTATTTGCCGAATGGTGTGACAAACACAGTCTTCTCAATGTCTTCTGGAGCTACTGGGACTTGGTAATATCCCTTGGTGAGGTCCAGGGTTGTTATGTATTGAGAAGACCCGATGCCATCAATCAGCTCATCAATGTGGGGAAGTGGGTAGGGGTCACCAACAGTGATGGTATTCAACTTGCGGTAATCCACACACATTCTCTTGCCACCATCTTTCTTGGCTACCAGCACTATTGGGGCTGCCCACGGACTTCTAGAAGGTTCAATGATATCTTGTTCCAAAAGTATAGCAATCTCCTCCCTGAGGAAACTCTTTGGAATGATATACCAGCCGGTATGGTGGAAGTCTGATGGAAGTGCATCCTTTGTAGGGATGGCATGTTCTACTAGATCAGTCTTTCCTGGCACATCCTGAATGACAACTCGAAAATTCTCTTGTAACTCTTGTAGTTCTTCTTTCTGTTAGTTGGTTAGGTTGTTGGTCTCTTCTGGTGGCTCCTCCTGCTCATTCACTTCCTCTTCATCCAAAGTCATGAATGCAGCAGGAGCTGGGGATGTCCACCTTCTAATGCTATTGACATGGAAGGTCCGGAACCTTTTCCCCGTCGTACCCAGGTCCACCTGGTATGTCACATCAGTGATCGTCTTGGAGATGAGGTAGGGACCCTGCCACTGGTTGAGGAGTTTAGCCATTTTTATGGGCCTAAACACCAGCACATCTCCCACCTCAAACTCACGCTCTACCGCCTTCTTGTCGTAATGATGTTTCTGTGCCTTCTTTTCTTTGGTCTCTCTCTCTAGAGCCAACTCTCTCACAACCTCGATGTTGCTCTTGAGAGCTTGCACAAACTCTACTGATGTGTTCTCTCCCTTCTCTTCTTTTCCCTTCCAAAACCAAACCATGGTATCTAAAGGCATCCTCATCACCCTTCCAAACAACATCTGGTAAGGTTAGTAACCTGTGGTCTTGTGTACTGTGCCACGGTAAGCATACAACAAGTAGGGAAGACACATATCCCATTCCACTCAAGGACTCTGCGTTAGCTTCCTCAGTAAGGCCTTTAGGGTAGCATTGAATCTTTCGACCATGCCGTCCGTCTGAGGGTGGTAAGGGGAGGTCTTTATTTGTTTGATACCCATGGCTTTGCAATAACTCTTCATGGTCTTAGATACAAATTTGACTCGTTGTCTGTAAGTAACTCTTCCGGGATTCCCACCCTTGATGTTAGGTCAATTAAGCATTTTACAACTGTCTCACTTGTGGTATTTCTCATTGCATAGGCCTCAGGCCATTTAGAAGAGTAGTCCATTACGACCAATATGTAGCCTTCGTTCTTGGTAAGGGGTCAATATGTCCATGGCAATTCTGGTAAAGGGTTCTCGTATGATGGGTAAATGGTGGAGAGGGGCTTTGGATAATAAAGCCGGTTTACTCTTTTGGCACACTGCACACGACGCACACATCTTGTTGACATCTATATTCATCCCTGGCCAATCAACTCTCTCCCTTAGGGCTTTCATAGTTCCCTCTCTACCGAAGTGACCCGCGACTGGTGAGTTATGTGCCATTCTCAAGGCTCTCACTCGCACTACTTGGGGAAGAATAACTAGGGTTTTTCCCATACTTGTATAGGGTTTCCTTTTAAGTAAGCTCTTTTCCCAAAAATACGGACTGTTCTCTTTGCCCACTTTCTCTCTCATATCTTTAAGGGTTGGGTCAGACCTTTGGGCTTTTCCCAGTTCTTCCGGAGAAATGATGTCCGGCTGGTCAGTCTGAAGCTCTTCCGAACCGGAGGTATCCACAACCTCAGTCTGGTCAGTCTGATCAGTTTCAGAGTTGTCGCTGTCTTCTTCCACCAGTGGAGAAGCCGACATGATAGCTCCATCCAGCTGCTCTTGCAGATGTTCTGCTTTTTCGAGCGAATATTTTTGTTTCTGCTGGGCACGGGTGACTATCATGCCTGCTTCGGTGGTCGGAGCCATCGATGGAGTGGTTGGTTCTAGCTCTGGTCGGTCTTCTTCCAGTACCCTCTTTAAGTGTCTTCGGAAGTGCAGAACATCTCATCCCATCAGCATGTCTTCACTTAGGTGCTCGGACACTCCCACCGGTATGGTTATCTCCTTGCCATCCAACTCCAGGGTCACACTTGCAGCTGGGAACCACTTATTCCAGTTGGACGCTGTATGGTAGGGAATCTTCCACCCAAGGTAGTCATCCTTTCCCACACATCTGAGATGCACCAACGACTTGGTACAGCCAGTATCCAGCAGTGCACGCACTTGTCATCCATTCACTTTAAAGGTCTTCGTCCAGTCGGGGAGTGTCTGTCTCAAGAATGAGGCTACCTTGCCAAACTTGGCGCGCTCGGTCTTGGGGAGCAGTACCTTGACCCGACAGTCCCACTGGAAGTGTCCAAGCTTCCCACACTAACACTTCCGTTTTTCAAAATAGTCTTTGGAGTAGGGAGGCGGTCCATTGCTGGCACTGTTGGTATCACTCTTTCTCTCCTTTTTTTCAGGGAATCGTGCCCTTTCTCCTGGGGTGGTTGATGCACCATGCTGTGTTGAGGGGTAGCTTCTTCCATACCGCTTACCTCTAGGCGTTTGATTACCCAGGTGATGGATGGCTGCTTCACACAGCATGTCGTACGACGAACAATTCAGATTCCTAATCTGAACTTCAACCCAGTTGGGCAGCCTCGCCAACACAACCTCAATGAGCACCATCTCTCGGGTACCCAGTTCCGGTTTGGAGTCCAGCCACTGATTGTAGCTCTGCTGGTACTCCCACAACCACTGTTCTGGATTGCTTTGGTTGAAGTTCTTCCCGAAGACTCCCTTTGTGTAGGTCTCAGTGGAGATCTTGTACACTGATCAAAGCACTTGCTTCACCTTGTCATAGTCGATTTGCTCAACCGCTGGGAGGGCTCACACTGCTTGTAGACCTGCCCCAGACAAGGATCCTCTCAGATGAATGGACTACTGGTGCACTGGCCACTCGCTGACCGTAGCTGTTGCCTCAAAAGTGTCGAGGAATGCAGCCATGTTGTCTGTACCCTTGACAAATTTGTGCAACGATAGTCTGGGTGGAGGTGGAGGGGGTGGCGTTCTTGGCCTAATCCCTTGTGCCTGTTCCATCATCTTCTCGAATCGTTCTTGTTGATCTTTCATATTTTGCAGCTCCAGCTCTCTTTGTTCTTGCACTCAGGCTCTTTCTTTCTTCCGAGCACTGGCCTCCTTCTCTCTGAAGGTAGCTTCCCTCTCTTGACGGGCGTATTCCCTTTCTACTCTGTTCTGCTTTAGAATAGACATCTGCTCGAGGAATTGATCCATGATACTTGGCTGTCTTTTGGTTGAAGGTAAGTGTTCTTCCGTTCTACTTCTCAGTGTCCTCAACCTTGTTTCGTGCTTCTCGGTCGCTGACATAAACTAGATTCTTTCTGAGCATTGATCGTATGTGATACACCCTGCAATGGTGAACACAATCCAATCAAAGCCCAGCAACGTTCAAGAAATCACACCTGCTTGTGTGACTTCGGGGGGAAAAAATCTTCAGCCTACTGTGAGAACCTCCTCTCACTAGGAGTTCACCTCTCTGGCCAACTTCACTTGGTAGGGGATCACAAGGTCCGAATCTTTGTATCCCACCGCTGCCACCAATGTGAGGGATCCTGGTACTCCTGCTACAACTACACGTTGCTCTGCCAGGCAGTATCAGCAATCTCTCCGACAGAAGTCCTTTAACAGTCTATCCACCTGTTACTTAGACAACCCAAAATCAGCCAACCTCTTACTAGGCTGCTGTATCCCTGATCACTGATCAATTTGAGTTAGGCTTTTATGGTACAAGAGTAAACACAGTGGTACAAAATGGGTGCACCGTCCCACACTACAACAATAACACACAATACTCCATATTTACATAGGCCGTAACTAACTTCTATATCTACAAGTGTCCCTTTTTACGAGCTGTTCGATCCTCCGACGTCACAGTGGTTCTATTATTGCCTTATTAGGTCATTTCCAGAGCTGCTGTGACATTCACCATTCCTTCCGTCAACCAATCAGATGAGGGCACAAGTTCTTCTAGAAACTTCTTGACCTCGCCCTTAAAAGGTTTCTGTGTGCTCACGAGTGCACTTTCTGGCGACACACCCATTGCACATCCTGTCAACACGTTCTTATTCTTGTTCACTGGTTCTTGTTCAGCAACAGTCAGAGGGGGTGCCATCTCTGACACTGACTATGACTAGGACCTTAACCACCATCACAGACACCACACTTCCACCTGGGCATTATTCTGTTATAAGAGAGAGAATTTTTTTAATGAAAAGACAAAGTTATATATATATTGATAATACCTCGGACACATGCGTACATCATGATATATGTCTTGTTAGAATGTAGGGATGGGCATGGCAAGGGCAAGAGGGAGGTGGGGTAGAAATGCAATTACATTTTAAAGAAAAGGATTAAGATAGAGTAAAATAGTTAAGTTATATAGTTATGTTAGCAAAGGTTTATTTCATTCCATTTTTGGCGCTTGTGGGCGGCAAATATTTGCTGAGAGCAAGATATTGCTAGTGAGGCCTTCATAAGGATGGGTACGGATTGTTTAGTGTGTTCTAATAACAATATACAGACTTGCTTACAGGAATGTTCGAACTAATATTATGGTATTACCATTTGGTTGCTTCCTCATGTCACAATCCCAGTCTGTTATCATCATGATAACATCAGTGCTGACTGTACAGATCATCACTCAGTTAAGGGGGTGCTAGGGGTACTTAAAAAAAAGAAGTTAACCGCAAATACAACTGATCATAACTTTTTGGTTTCAACATAATGTTGCTATCAAAAGATAGCCCACTTGTCATGCTTTCAAATGATTTGCATATCATATACTTTCTTTTTGTCCTCCTTCAAGGTAACTCAAAGAAGCAAGCACCATTGAGGAAGATGCCGCCCACTCCCCACCCTTACTAGTATTTTGTATTGGCTTCAGTGGCTAGAGCATGCAGTGCTACAAATTGAATGGTTTAGAATCATTCTTTTTTTAATCCACTAGTAATGGCAAGTACAAATGTAAAATTTTACCTTAGATCATCAATAACTTCACAAAAGAGGCAATAATTTTTTTTGAAACCATTCAATTGGTAGAGTAAAGACAGAGCTACAAAATGGTATAAAATGTTAGACATAAATTTTTTATTGGAATGAGTTATTGTGGGCGGGAGGCAGGGAATCAACATTTTTGACCAAAAAAAGTTATAGCAATGTAAACATAGAAGTTTGGGTTTGTACTGACAAGGCATTCCCCCCCCCCCCCCTTTTTTTAAAACTTGTGGTTACAACTTTAGAGCTCCGTAGATTCTGCAAACTTCATTGTATGGACTTGGTATATAGCTCAAAAGATAGGTCTCTCTGTGTGCTCTCTTTTGATACTAAAATATGTTTCATAGGTTAACTATAGGCTCAAAAACCTGCATACCAAAGTCCCCATCCAGAAGAACTCCAGATTGCTAAGTTGAAATTGGTACGAGTGGCGCCTTCAATGACCTTTTTCATTAGGCGTTAAAAATTTATTACCTGGTCAAGCGCGCGGGTAGAAAATTGAAGGCTTTGTTTTTACAACGCCTTCAATTTTCCACCACGTGTCTGACCAGGTAATAAATTTTTAACGCCTAATCAAAAAGGTTATTGCATAGAGGCGGGCTTCCTCTAGCCACTCATACTATTTTTTGTGTTTTTGGCACTTAGCAATCTGGAGTTATCTTGGCGGAGGTTGAGGCGATCAGGCTTTTGAGGTCCCTCCTCTTTAGAGTCTAGTAACTTGCGCTATAGTTATACCTATGAAACATATTTTAGTATCAAAAGAGAGCACACAGAGAGACCTATCTTTTGAGCTATAATATATCAAGTCCATACCATGAAGTTTACAGAATCTACGGAGCTCTAAAGTGGGTACTCAGAACATCATCAAACTTATTAGGAAGCGTTACACTGCATTCAGAGCTGCCAAAAAATATGGTAAGCCCGAAGAATATTCCAAATACAAGAAGCTACGAAATATGGCTGTAAAAATGATAAAAAATGCCAAGAAATCGTACTTCGATCAGCTGAATTCAAAAGCATTTTGGAAAGCTGTGAAGTACTTGACCAAACAACGGTCCATCATCCCAACACTCCATCTTCAAGACACCATAGCTGAGTCCGACTCTGAGAAAGCAAGCCTACTTAACAATTTCTTCTCAAACTGGTTTAATAAAGTTGTTCCTTCATTAATTGCTGTAATGTAAATAATGCCTCCTGCCCTGAAGAGCTCCTTTGTACACCTGATGAAGTGCTCTTTTACATCTTGTCCCTTGATTCATCAAAAGCAAGTGGTCCAGATGGAATCTCAGCCAGATGCTTAAAGGAACTGCACACAGCATTGCCCCATCATTACCAAACTATTTAACATCTCTATTAGACAAGGGCGCTTCCCTGAGTGCTGGAAAATATCTTCAATTGTTCCAATTCCGAAATCTAATAACCATAGTGAGTGTACAAACTACAGGCCCATTTCCTTGCTTTCAGTGGTAAGCAAAATGTTGGAACGTCATTTCCACCATTATATTTCTTACCATCTGAAGGAATCTTGCCCGCTTACGAACAAACAATGGGGTTTTCAGAAGAGGAAATCCACAGTCACCAGCCTCCTATCTGTCACTCATGAATGGTTGGAGACTCTTGAGTATGGAGATGAAGTGTGCACTGTCTTTTTTGACTTGCAGAAGGCCTTTGACTCTGTTCCTCACCTGCCACTTTTGGAAAAGCTTGCCAGCCGTGGACTCGATAACAATTCCCTTTCATGGATTGGCAGCTACTTGACTGACAGGAGGCAACGTGTGGTTGTTGGGGGAGAGTCATCTGTGGAGCTACCTGTTCTGTCTGGTGTGCCTCAGGGTTCAGTCCTGGGTCCTCTTTTATTTCTGATATATATCGATGATGTATCTGATACACATCTGTCAGATGGGAGCATATTGAATCTTTATGCAGATGATATGCTACTATATAAACCGACACCGACTTTTCCCAACTGCAACTGGATATCAACAGCATCAATGAATGGGTAAACAAAAACTTTCTCCACATGAATGCAAGACAATGCTAATATCAAGGAAGAGGAAAACTGTTCAGCTACCACAATTATTATTAAATGGTACACCTATGCAGCATGTAGAGACCTTCAAGTACCTAGGAGTACTCCTTTCCTCGGATCTTTCCTGGTTTAAACATGTCAACTCCATCTGCTTGAAGGCAAGGAAACTCCTTGGGCTACTGTATAGGAAATTCTATGGAAATATGAATTCTGTCAACTTACTAAATTTATACAGCCTACATGTGCGGCCCCATTTAGAATATGCAGCTCCATCTGGGATCCACATCTAATTAAGGACACAAGCCAAATTGAAAACGTTCAAAAGTTTGCACTGAGAATGTGCCTGAGGAAATGGGACTCTACTTATCATGAACTATTACACTATTCTGAGCTACCAACACTCAAGAACCGCAGGTCTTTTTTGAAACAAAGCACATTATACAACATCATTCATGGACATTTCTATTATCCATCTGTCCATCTGTACACAAAGTAAGTCTGTACACAAAGTAAGTAGACGTCATGCAGATTCATCACACTTATTGCACCAACCAAGAGCACATACAAATGCCTTTCATTCCTCTTTTGTCCTGGACTCTATCCGCATGTGGAATAACTTGCCCTGTGAAGCACATCCAGCTCCTGCCACCAACGTTTTATTGCTCCTTTATTCATGTAGCATTATATATACACAGACACACACTAGTATTAGCTTATGGCTATTTGTGTATCTTATTAAAAAAATTTAAAAAAATGTTTAAAAAAACGTAAGAAAAAAAGAAAGAAATGCCATTGTGATTTGTCCCCCCTGAATTCTTGATCGCCTTCCCGAGTGGATGGTGTGTGCAAAAGCCACTGTAAGTCCAGAATAGAGCATCCAAATCTTCTGTAACTTGGAATCCACCTTTCCAGTATGTTGAAGCATAGTGAGTGAGATTTTTTTTTTAATTACAAATAAAAAAAATGAATATCTAAATCTGACCCATAGGACCGCCAAGGGACTGCAAATTGGAGAGTGAGGCCAGGGAATGCAGCAGCTAGACCAATGTAATCCTCTCTTAGTGCAAGGATTTTTGGACAATTTCGTGTTTGAGTGGGTCCTGAACAAAATTATATTTGAAGTCACGTGGCCACAACTGGCTCAAGTATACTCGCCGCGCTCGTGAATTTTATTTGGCCGCGCCTGCGGACGGAAGCAAATGACTTGCTCAGGTATAAAACTAAACTTCCGTAGCCATAATCTCTCTGGTGCAGCTTTGTTCTCAAGATGTCTGGAATCATAATTTTGGCTACTGTTTTTACCATCCTTGGAGCCACCGCGTGTCTCCGGTTCAACTCGGTAATAATTCAGGATCAGTCTACAAATGCATGTCCAGCTGCTGCAGAAGAAGCCAGAGCCAATGCAAGTCAGCAGATACGAAACATTCTTGGTGGTCCTACTGATATTCCAGAGTGTGGGGAAGGAAAGTGGTTCCAAGTTGCCTACCTCAACATGAGTGATCCGCAGCAAGAGTGTCCTTCCTCTTGGGCAGTTGTGAACAGTCCTGCGAGATCCTGTGTAGCACCTGCTTCTGAAGCATGTGATAGTGCAGTCTTTCAACATTCTTCTGGCTTATCCTACCAGCGAGTCTGTGGTCGGGCTAAAGGCTATGCAAGTAACACTCCAGATGGTTTTCTAAGGGGAAGTCCTAATAATCATGGACCAATTAATGATATTAATGGACCTTACCTTGATGGAGTGAGCATAACTCATGGACAGCCACGGCAACACATCTGGAGTTTAGGTGCAGGTCATGGAGGTACCTATCGCTGCTCCTGTGATAACTCGGATAGAAATTGGGCCCCATTGCCTCCTTCTTTTGTTGGCAGTAACTATTTCTGTGATGGTGAATACAATGGAGCTTTGTGGGATGGTAAAGGTTGCACCACTCCTTGCTGTACTTTTAACACTCCTCCATGGTTCACTGCGACACTGCCAGCCACCACTACTGATGAAATTGAGGTGAGGATCTGCAATGATCAGGACGTTGAAGATGAGAGGGTCTACCTCCACACTCTTCTACTGTATGTGCAATGAATATTGTGCAGCTAGCTAATTAGAAACTGCATATGTTTAGCTACAACCCACACACCATTACTTGTTTCTGTAAGTGTGTGCAGGCACTAGTGCCTGCCAGCATCAACGTCCCCAAATGCTTTTTTTACACAAGGTCACACAATAAATTTCTGCATAGTGCTAACCACAAGTATATAGCAAAATGTTTGCGGGGGGGGGGGGGGGGTATACCTTGAAATCACTCTTATAGAACGCTGTAGTGGGGGGATTTTTGATAATCTTTAAAAAAATATGAGATATGCACTGATTAAACAAATTGACACTACCCACTTCCACAGAGTTCAAGGTAAAAGTTGGTATTACTATTACATGCAAAGAAAATGCCACAAAATGGTCAGACAGAATTTTGATAAAGTGAATATTTACTAAGTTAGGTGCAATTTAAGTTGAGTGAGTGGAAAGAAGTTACACACTTTCATTAAATATACGCCGGTGTGACTTATACAATTTAACAGCTCCTTCCACCTCCTTTCCTGCCTGTTTCCCGGCTCTTTCGTACTCCCTCGTCTTTCTGAAGTACTTTCTAATAAGATCAATACAAACAGAGTCGAGAGCTGGATTCATGATCTCCTTAAGTCGTGAGTATGTATAGTTTGTGTAAGCACGACAATATCTCTTCGACTGACCCCACACTCGCTCGATGGGGTTAAGCTCGCAATGGAACTTCGGCAGGAACATGGAGCGCTGGCCCCGACTGTGAACATGTGTCTTTTCTTTCTGAAAGTCCGCATGAAAAGATAAGATTTCTCTCAGCTCATCTGCTTTTAAGTGGCCAATGTTCACTAGGCCTCTCTCTGCCAAGATGGTCTTGAGGCCCTTTGCAGTCCCATCTTGATGGACCATGCTCTGTGGTCCATTGCCCCAAATTGTGTCACGAACTCGACGTGGCCCTCCATCCTTAACTAAGATATTCTTCGCAATAAGAGCATTTGTACCATATTTCTTGTGGTAGCTACTCTGATCCAGGATGAACAGTACTGTGTGCGTGCTTAGAGGATACTTGAAGCTGGCAATGTCGCATGCCATTTCAATTTGCCCCATGAAGCGATCATCTGTCCAATACCCTTGTCGCTCAGCACCATATTCTAGGAAATCTCTAGCTGTTTTCTTGATGTTCGAGTGGAATCTCTGAGCTATGGCGTGCTGTTCAGGAGTGAGCCTGAGATAACCTTCGTGCTCATCCACGAAATCTGCAACCATAATTCCACTACCTTTCGTCTTTGGTAGTATGGCTGGCTTATCTTTCTCGCCCCACATCCACGTCTGACCACCTTCGTTTGCATTATAGATGCTCTCATCATGGTAAAGAACTACCAGTGTCTTCTTGTCCTCCTCCTCCTCCTGCCTAACTCGGGACACCTCGTCACTGCATTGAGGTGGGGGCTTGTGTGACTGGTAGAGCAACTCCATCTCTTTCAGAAACTCCTATAATGAATATGTAATATCAGCTTATGTATTAATGTAGAATATAGTATGCAAATATACCTTTCGATATTTGACAACATCCTCCCTCTCATGTCGGTCAATGTATATGCCCCTTTTGTGGTTGATAGGCCTAAACCCAAGATGGTGGAGCCAGCACATCGAAGTCCGCAAGGAAACGCTCCTGGGGAAGTGTGGTGGCAAGTTACTAGAAGGTAACAAGTGCTCATTTAACCAAGCACAGAATACTTGAGCAGTCATGTTTGGCTTCCCACGCGAGAAAGCATTCTTCCAGACCCACTCAGCAGCTGTGTGGTTCATCTATCAACATAAAAAATATTAAAGCTTGATCTGCGAAAACATACTATATATGACAAGCCAACCTCTTCATTTTGGTAGACTGTTGTTCTCTCATGCTTCCCATGTCTGGTGGAACTTAGCTCGCCATTGTTGGTGAAGAAGTCATTTCTGTGCTTTCTCACGGTCTTCTCATTCCAACCAACAATGGAGCCAGCTTCCAGAGCAGCATTCCTTACTGATATCTTCTGTCTCTTCTTGCTCTCCATAAGAACAACAGCGAACATCTTTCGAGTGTGCAGAGGCAGAGCCACCATGAAGTCATCAAACATCAATTGTGCCTGCTCATCATCAAAATCTTCCTCCGTTTCTGTTTCGAGCTCTGAAATGCTCTCGGGTTCGCTCTCCACAGTGCGATGCAGTGGTGCAGCATAGACAGAATGGTCATCCTGGAGCTCTGGAACAGCAGCGACAGAAGCAGCTGTAACACTAGAGGGCTTGCGCTCTTGAGATGTGGCAATCACTACCCGGGTATCTTGAGCTCTTTTAGATGCTAACCTAGTAGCAATCAGTTTTTTGGTCGTCCAAGGCTTCTTAGCTGACATTTCAAGAGCTTTCAGCACTGGCGTAAGAAGTGGGGGGGGCTGCAGCCCCCCCACTCAAAATGAGACAAGACATGTGAAAGCTACTAAAAATTAAATCTCACCACAGAGGCTTTTGTGGTGTACTTTATAAATAAGAAGGTTAAGTGTAAGCCAATATTACACATCTTGTGGTGTACATTACTATACATCATTGCTAAAGTGTAAGCTGCTTCATCATCCTGGAAGACTTTGCTGCACTTCTCTTTTGTTCGGTTGTAGCTATCATTCCTTGAACTTCATCTTCTTTTTCTTCAAACTTCTTCAACTCTCATCCACAATGTCACAGAGAAGTCTTCGATCTTTTTTCTCTCCAGGTAATTTCTGCATGCTAATACATGCTAATAACTGCTCTCCAGATTCCAATTAATGTGATTCCATGTAAAAATGTGAATATTCCACCTTATATAAGCTGCAAGTGGTGATGTTAGTCCATCTTTGGAAGGAACAATGACAAGTTTTCGATTACAAATCCAGTTGCCAATGCACCAGTTCAAGATGGAGGCACAGACAGTTCAAATGATGAGTCATTTGCTGACACTGAAGACAGTGCATGTGCCATGGAGAAGCCTAGTCGAGTTAATTCAGTGCCAGCCATTGTTGCAGCCCCTCTGAGTAATTCTTGCATGTGTTTGTGCTGCCAAAATTTTGAGGTTCCTAACCGGCCTATGGTCTTGGAGAAGTCAAAATGTCAGTCAGGCCAACAAAGCTACTATTGCAGGTCAATTCAAACTAGCTGGTACATGAAGTATCCCTGGATCAGTGTGTGTACATCATCCTTCAAGATATCTTGCCATGTTTGCTGCAATGCAAGGAGTCAGAACTTGATCGCCTCTTCAAAGGAGCATTATAACCTTACATTTGTGGATGGGGGATTGCACTACAGATATTTACCACTCATGAAGAAAGTGAAATGCACCAAGAAGCAATCATGAAGCTAGCTGTCAGTGCAACAGATGTTAGTGTTCAGCTAAGCAAGAGCCACGATGCTGAAACCCAGAACAATCGTGCCATGTTCCTTAAGCTCTTGGAGAGCATACGTTATTTGGCAAGACAGGGCCTACCATTCCGTGGTCATCATGAAGATAGTATTTCATTTGAGGGGAATCTTAATCAGCTGTGCTGCTACTTAAGCTAAAGATAGCTTACCACTTGCTTCATTGCTGAAGAGGAGGGACTACATCTCTCCAGCAGTTGTTAATTAAGTTATCACTATTTGTGGCAACACAATCCTGAGGCAGCTTCTTTGTGAGATCTGAGATCCATGCAGCAGATTGCTCAGTAATTGCTGATGAAGCAACAGACGTTTCACACAATGAGCAGATGTGTATTGCTATTCGTTGGGTGGACTCAAGCTACACCATTCATGAAGATGCAATTGGCTTGGTTGAACTCCCTGATCTGAAGGCCATGAGACCCGGTTCCCTTTCATCAAAGACGTGCTGGTAAGATGCTCTTTGCCAATTACCCACTGTGTTGGTCAAGCATATGATGGAGCAGCAAACATGAGTGGTGTACGGAATGGTGTCCAGGCTCTTATGAAAAAAGAGTAAGATCTTTGTCTATATGTACACTGCTTTGCACACAGCTTGAACCTATGCGTTCAGGAGGTGACCAGAAAATGTGAATTACTTTGGATTTTATATTCCAACCTGTTCAGCTAATAAGATTTTCACCAAAAAGGCTCAACTTTTTGATAGCATATGAAAGAGTATTACTCTATCATGAAAATGAATCTGGTTTGCCACCATCACTGAGACCACTCTGTCCTACATGATGGACAGTTCGTCACTCAGCCATTGACAGCATCCTGAAAAATTACAGGTTTCTCATGTCATCATTTCATATCATCCAGCAAGGCCATGATGAATATGCAGCAAAAGGAAAAGGTTTACTGACACAAATAATACATTGTTTATCTTGAAGCTAGCTCATTTAGTCTTTGCAGCTGCTGAGCAATTTTCTATTAACCTTCAGGTAAAGGACACCACAGTTGCTGAAGGAATCAAAGTGCTAATCTTCTAAAATCTCATTACACATCCTTGCGCACTGATGCAGCTTTTACTACTTATTACCAAGGTGTTTTGAGGTCATCAGATGGTTTGACAAATGGACTAGTCCTCCCTCGCTACAGAAGAATACCCAGAAGAATTGATGACGGGGCTTTACCTCATCATCATTTATCTCCTGAAGACAGGTATTGCCATGCCTACATTGAAGTTCTTGAACAGGCATGTGGGGAAATTGAGAAACGGTTTGATCAATCTGATCTAGCCATTGTCTGTGATGTGGAGTCTTTACTGATGAAGGCTGCTAATCATCAAATTGTGCCTGAAATTTCAGAAGTGATTGCCAGATATTGCCAAGGAAAGATAGATATACCTCGTCTAAAAATCCAGTTGCAGATGTTGTCAGATGCCATCAATACAGCCTTTGCTGGTTCGGTAAATCAATGTGAAAAAAGTGACAAATGTCAGAACTATTGCTGATGCATTGAACCAGAATAACATTATAAAGAATATGCTCAGCGAGGTTGACAAACTTCTCAGAATATATTTAACATTTCCTGTGACGAGTGCTACTGCTGAGAGATCATTTTCTTCCCCTCCGCCTCATCAAAACATACTTGAGGAGCACAATGTCATCCCAACGCCTCAACAACTTGTTCCTACTATACATTCACAAGCATCTAACTGACCTAACTGACTCCCATCTCATTTCTGTTGCAAAAGAATTTGTATTGGCAAATACCCAACGCCAAAATTATTTTGGAAAGTTTTAGTTTTATAACTGGCTAACTGCTATTTTGTTCAATTTCAATTTGTAATTCTCTCAGAATGCACAATCATTTTCCTGGCGAGCAATGCATCTGGATCTTAATAGTGAGGTAATCTAGAAATGCCAATGCACACTGAGTAAACCCAATGCATATGAGCTACTGCAGCTGAGCACCTTGCCAATTAGACCCACATCTGGTCAAGGCTTTTTGATTTGTCAGGCAGTGGATGTATAACTTACTAGTCTACATAGTTCAAACCTCAGGCACAGTTTTACTTTATCTAACACTGGAAGTGCAGCATAATCATTGCACGTATATTATATGCATTACCTTTGCAAATTAATTTTGTGTGCACTCAACTGTAAAATGAAGTCTGCATGGAGCCCCATCTGAAACCCAAGATTACTACTGCAAAGGTCAAAGGTCAGCCCCCCACAACCCAAACAGCTGTAGCTATAACTGAACACGCGACTATTCTGAACACGGAGCACCCGCAGGTCGATGACATCATTGGTTTCCATGGTAACAAGTCAAAGTAGTTTTGATTGGTCAATTTTTATCTTTTTCTTTCAGGATCTAAAAAATTACTCTCTGGAGCAGTTTTTTTAATGTATGTTTCAAAAATAATATTATTTTCATGATAATTCTAACAATATAAAAGTTATTCACATTTTAATTTGGGGACGTTTATGCTGGCAGGCACTTATACAACCCACAAACCATTACTTGTTTCTGTAAGTGTGTGCAGGCACTGTTGCTGAAACACACCCTTTAATGAGATAATAATTATTATAATTTATTATTACTAATTTTATAAAGAGTAAGTCTAACGATATGCAGGTATGCACACTAACCAACCAAGCTGATATTTTAATGATATTTTAATGAAAAAGACACTTGGAGGGTGTCAAGTTTTACTCTTGACCCAACCATGAGGCACTGTAAGTCATAAGATCATAGCTGCATCACTTTTAAAAAATATTTTTTTAGATTTATATAATTGAATAAAAATGTACTCAGACCCTGCATGCAAAAGTTCCTTTGATGTGGCTTCCCCATACAAGTTACCGATTTGTTTTGTTGCAAGTGTCATGGAGTGCATTTAGTGCTGCAGCAAGGGGCCTTATTTTTCGAGATACCCAAACCAGCAGTACCACGTTTTCTAATGTGGCTAATTTTGATCACCTACTATCCCTGTCTATGAAAACCAATGATGACAATGCAGGAAATGGTGGCATTCTGAGAAAAATGCGATAATTAACCCTGTCCCACTTTAGATCAGATTGTCGCTTTGTTATTAAATCATGTATATTTGTATGCATGCCATTTAATATCACAAATTGAGTTTTCCATAATCAGGTGAACTGTCAATGAATGTATTATGATTTATTTTGGGAAATTCCAAAATGTCTTTTTTAAATTACATTATTCTAATTATTTGTTGTATGTCAGTCAATGATCCTAAAAATTGACAAGAACATACACTGTCTACAATATATCTGTTCTTTGATCTTGATTCCTTGATTGGTAGTTACAGTGCTAACAACATGTGGTTTGTTCTAGTTGATGCACACTAAACTTTTACATTGGAAGTCTACAGTATAGCTGGTGAACTGTTAGCTGAAGGTGATGCTCTCTAAACTTTGATAGCTACTATTATATGGTAAGCTGAAGTTTAATTATTTTTCCCAATCTAGTTTAGTAGCTACCTGCTTATTCTTGATGCTTAGTAGCATCATTTCCCCCAAAACTATGCTTAGCATAATCTACCATGGCCTAATCATTTGGCAAATTGATGGTGATCAACATTATTTGTACTTGCAGGAAGATCTACCTGTAGTCTAGACAAGTCCACCAGCACTGAACAGATGAGATGGATGTAGAATTCGACACAGCTCCTGTTGCCAAGAAAGCTAGGGAGAAAGATCCCATTAACCCTAATAACTGTGTATTTTGCGCAAACCATTTTCAGCAAAGAACACAGCAATCACTCCAGTTCTGACCAAGCTCTACAGTCTTTATTCTCAGCATACAGAAAAAGGAATGGTCTGAAACTTTTGGCCCAAAAATCTGGTATAATTTCTGGAAAAATAGCATTCAGATATCATAGAGATTGCAGATCAACATATGTAAGCCAAGTACACATCAGAAGAGCTATAGAAGCAATTGTTATCCCTGATTTGGTTATGGTTGATGGTGGCAGTGGTAGTAAAGAGACCAGAACCTAAATTTGAACCTCAAGTGTCCTCTGAGGACATTAAACAGCAGAATAATTCACCTGGTGTTGCAAAAGCAAAGGCAGTTGAACTAGCCTATGTCCTTGCCTCTTCCCACCACAAATCTCATGAACAAAGTACCATGAATGTTCCTCCATGGGTCCCATTCCATGCAACTATGGAGTCAGAAATCTAGACTTCTCTCTCAACTATGGCTTTCAATCCAATATTAATATTAATGGCCAAACCAATGGACACAACTGTGTACACGACCCTAAAGAGAGCGAAGGAAGCAGTTAATTCACTGGGGCAGCAGCACATCCCCATCTTCTTTGACATGTGATTATTGATCAAGGCCTATGAAATTGCATGGGCTTAGCCTGATGACTTGGATGGCATCATACCATGTGAAGGAGGAATGCACTTACTGATGTCAGTCTTCTCAGCTGTTGGGTGCCTCTACGGAGATGCAGGCCTGAAGCAGCTACTTTCTGAATCTGGGTTGTATGCTCCCAGATGTTGTCTGGGAAAGATTTTGACAGAGCACTACATGGTCTTCAACTGGTGGATGAGGCATTGAACAAACGATTTCTGCTTCAGTTCAAAAGTTGGTGCGAGGAAAAAATTCACCTGATCCCAGATGAAGTCAGTGAAGTGTTCTCAGACATTTCAGAAGACATCCCGATGTCAGAAGTTGTAACACAGCTCACAGAAGTCATCACAGGCAGGCTCAGAGAACTCATCTAGCTCTTTCGGGAGCATGGAAGATCTTTCTCCCCAACTTTCCAATTTTGTGATGATTTTTTTGTGAAAGTGATGACCCCACTTAAGGTGTTCCTGAGCACAACCAGAAATGGGCGCTGGCATGAGAATCAAGGAATAAAGGCTGAGTTTCTACCTCTCTTGTTTGCAACTCATCGCACAAACTACTCTCGTTACCTCCCAGTCTCACTACTGATGATGAGCAGGCTACCAGCCAAGGTGGAGGCAGCATTTGAACAGGGAGAGTTTGTAGCCAAGCTATCCCTGGGGGGTAAATTCAATGCTGTCTGGATGGACTACACTCTAGAGGCAATTGAAAACAAAGTGCTGAAAGGGAGTGGAGGAATCATTGGTCTGACATTGCGAGGTCCTGCTCTAGCAAGATGGTTTCTTTCTCGTACCGTGACAGCACAGTACTCCACAAAGTTTCTAGAAGACATCTGCTTTGCAGGCAAGAGCAAACAGCCTCACAAACACCATGCAGCTGGAAATGCTGCCCAGAAAAGGTGGAATGCAGATGTGGAGAAGATGGCATGTATGTTTGATAGAGCTTGTGTTGATCCATTTAAACTATCTGCAGACTCCTCAGCACACCTAGTCAGCAGTTGCACCACCACTGATTCAGGAGAGGGTCCAAGGGAGCAACAATGGCAATTTTTTTTTAATGCTGAGCGCTTCATAGTACCTGAAGGAGCAGATGTTCCCAAGAAGAGCCTGTATGATGCCATCCCAAGATCAAGACTATGACAGACATGCATAGGAAAGTAAAAGTGCAGCACAAGGATGTGACAATTAATGGTGAAGTGATGTATTTGAGGCTGCTTGCAGTCAATGCTTACAAGAAGGTGTCACTGAAACGAGTCTTGTCATTCGAGAACTCTCCAGTCCTGAGCTTATTCACAGAGGATGGAAACATGATGACCTGTGCAAAATCAGAGTTCATGCACAAGCTTGAAGAGATGATACCTGGAGAGAAAAGGATGTCGATACAGAGATGCGATGTTGTTATCTTTGATGGGCATGCATCTATCCAGATGCTTGGTGTTCTAAATACAGTGGAGATGGCAACTTTCAAGATTATGGCACAAAGGTTCCTTTCCCACATTCTTCAGAGCAGTAAGAACATTTCAGCCAGCAGTAGCCTCGTTCAGCAAGTACACATTGTCTTTGACAAGTACTCCAAGAATAGCATCAAAGCTCAAACCCGTGCAAGGAGAGGTGAAGGACAAGGCCATGTCTACCATGTTAAAGGTGATGCACTCATTCCTCAGAACTGGTTTTGACCCATGCAGAGAATAAGGCAAACTTGGCACGGTGTATATCACAGAAAATGCACCAGGGATGCTGAAGGAGAACAGACTGTCTTTGTCAGTGGTGGTCAAAAAGATCAAGCCTCTTCAATTACAAATGAAGAAGTGAAAGAAGTCAGTTCTTTGTGCTCCAACCAAGAGGAAGCAGGCACAAGAATCATCCTCCATGCTGTAGCTGCAGCAGATAATGGGGCAAATACTATTGTGGTGCGCAGTGTGGGGGTCGAGACTGAAGTAATGACCCCTTTTGGTGCTGCTGCCACCAGTCTTAGACGTCTCCTACTGTCGTAACTAACCCTGGAAGCCAGAGAAGTTTAGGCTTTTAATTTCAGTGTTGATTAGGATTTCGGATTGTGAGTCTAAGCAATAGATAGTCCTGGCGGCTGGGCTTAAATACCCATACTGCCAGGAAGTAATTAAGGTGAATTCCAAGTGGGTGGTCAACATACACAGACACGACACAATGTATTGCATACAGGTAGGTTCAGGTAAGTCAATATAAATAGATAATTAAGCGTCAGGCAGATAGGTTCTAATGTGTTAACTATTAACGCTCTATCATTATCTCCTTATTAGGTCTTCTCCATCGGAGTGCTGGTGAACCTTGCTAGGTGTGCGTCCTGCGTGGGATGGCTCTGCTGGTGCTGTATGTGGAGGGTGGACCTCTACATCCCCCCCTCCTAAGACTGTTGCCGTTCCTGATGAGCCTGTCCCCTCCCAGTCCTGTCGACTGAGTCCATCTGCATTCGAATGGTCTGTTCCTGGTCGGAATTTCACTGTGAATGTGTAGAGCTGGAGTGCCAACGCCCACCGCAGCAAGCGTCCATTGAGCTTGCCTGAGTTACGGAGGGCTGCTAGGGCGCGATGATCCGTCACCAGTGTGAAATTGCGTCCCAGCAGGTGGATGGCAAAGTGGTCTATCGCCCTAACCACTGCCAGACACTCCAGCTCAGTGACCGTGTAGTTTTTCTCCGCTGAAGATAGCTGTTTGGAGTAATAGGCCACTGGGCTCTCCTCGTTGTCCCTCATGATGGACAGCACTGCTCCTACTCCTTCCATGGAGGCATCAGTTTGTACTAGGAGTTGGTCCTGTTCCCTAGGCAGTGTTAATGTGTGCTCGCATGATAAGGCATTGGCCAAGTAAACAAAGGCATCGCTCATAGATTCCCCCCACACTATCTTAACAGGGGATCCCTTTTTCAGGGCTCCGAACAAGGGGCTAGCCCGCCGGGAAAAATCGGGCACGAATCGCCGGTAGTAGCCAGCCGTCCCCAGGAATGCCCTCAACCCTTTTTGAGTGGTTGGTCTAACATAATCCTTCATCGCTCTAACTCTTACTTCGGGCACCCTCACTTTACCCATGCCAACATGATGCCCCAGATACTCTAACGATCGGGCACCCCACACACACTTCTGGGGGTTGGCCGTCAGTCCTGCCACTCTAAGGGCATCTAGCACTGCTCGTATGTGATCCATATGAGTCTTCCAATTGGGTGAGAAAATTATTACATCGTCTATGTATGCCGCGCTACATTCCGGGAGGTGAGAGAGTGTGTTCAGCATACATCTCTGAAACGCAGCGGGCGCATTCTTGAGCCCAAAGGGCATTCGCTTGAATGCAAATTTTCCCCAAGGGGAACAAAAGGCTGTCTTGTCCTGCGAGTCTGTTGACAGAGGCACCTGGTAAAACCCTTTATTTAAATCCACTTTGGATAGCCAAGTTGCTTCCGCCACTTGGTTTAAAAGGTCCTCAATGCAGGGCATCTGAAAGGGATCGTTAATTGTGACCTCATTGAGACGCCTGTAATCTATACAGAGTCGTATTCTATTTGTTCCCTTCTTCCGTACGGGTACCATGGGAGACGTCCAAGGACTTTTTGAAGGGACTATTATGCCCTCTTCCACCAAACCTTCTATCTCCTCCCTTAGTTGTTTAGCCATGCCTGGTGCAATACGGTAAGATGGGGACCTGATAGGGTAACAATCCTTTACCAGGATCTCAGCAATCTCATTCTTAGCTAGGCCCAGCTCTGTTGTCACTATGTCCGGGTATTCAGCAAGAACATCTCTTAACTCCCTCTGCTGAGCATCGGCCAGATAAGGATCTCCCATCCGTACTTTACCAACTGGCTCATATATCTCCTCCTCATCTGCTACCACCACCCTAAATAGGTTAGCTTTGGGTCCAACCCACTTTTTAAGGCGGTTTATGTGTACAGTCTGTTTTGTATATCTTTTACTAGGAATTGATATCACATAGTTGCATTCTGACATTTTGGCAAGTACTTCAAAAGGCCCTTCCCAGATACTGTGTAGCTTACTGGTTAGGCCGGGTGTGTGACATAGGACTAACTCACCAGGCTCTAGTTGCCTGGGCTGTGTGTTAAGGTCATAGGCTTCTTTGGCTTTCCTCTTAGCTATCATCTCCTGACTGTTTGCGACCTTAAACAATTCTTCCAACCTCTTCCTCAGCTCACACACCCATCCTTGTGATGACTGATAGCTAATTTCTCCCCCAATCCAACCATCTTTTATGGTTTCTAACGGCCCTCTCATAGTCTTCCCATGAACTAACTGATATGGGGAGTAACCAGTAACCATGTGGGGAGTCGCCCTATAGGCCAAGAGACAGTACTTCAACAACTTATCCCACTGGCCCTGGCCCTTGTCTATCTTCCTGAGCATCTGTTTCAGACAACGGTGCCACCTTTCCAGGACACCGTTGCTCTGGGGGTGGTAAGGAGTTGTTTTCAACTGCTTAATATTCAGTAGGTTACAGAGGCTTTTCATCACCTTACTGAGAAATACCGACCCTTGGTCAGACAAAAGCTCGACGGGTGTACCAGTGTGGCTGATTACCTCCATTAATCCCTCAGCCACACTTTCAGAGTCCACCCGTCTGAGTGGAATAGCATAGGGGAACCTGGACCCAAGACACATCACCGTGAGAATATATGAAAACCCTGTCTTTGTCCTAGGCATCTTTCCCACTATGTCCCAAGCCATTCTCTGGTATGGCTCAGCAATGATTGGGGTAGTAACCATGGGCACTTTCTGGGATAACTGTCTGCCCATTTTTTGACATTCAGGACAACTGGTGCAACATTCTTTAATGTCCTGTTTTATACCTGGCCAGGTGAAATGCTCAGTAAGGTTGGGCCTCATCTTGTTGTGGCTAAAGTGACCTGCCACCAACCCTCTGTGACTAAGGTCCAACAAGTGCTGCCTTCTTTGTTTAGGCACCACTACCCTTACCAGTTCCCTGCCAAGACAGGTAGCCTTCACGTGAACTAACACCCCATTGTCCATGCAATACCCTTCTTCACCATTCCCTGCCTTCTTCCAACAGTCCTTCAGCGATCCATCTTTCTGCTGCTGGGCTACCAGGCTGGCTACCTCCTCCCTGCTGTTACCCAGTGAAGGGGCAGGCAACCAACTATTACTACTTCCCTCATCCCCGGCAAGACTATCTTCCTCTTCCAAGTCCGAAGGCACCAACAATTTAGCTTCCTCTACCTCTTCCGAAGGCTCCAACCCCTTGCTCCAACCCCTTTTCTTCCTCTTCATTTCCTTTCTCAACCACTATACCAACTTCCTCTTCTGCACTCGCGGATGCTTCTCCTTCCATAGGAAGGCTGACACTAGACCCAACCGACCCTGGCTGTGCCTCTTTAGGTGTTGCCTCTTTAGGTGTTTCCACCTTACCTAATGGCATTATAGTGGCACCTGAATTGACTGTGGCTTCATTGTCTTCGCTTTCCTGCTTTTGTTTGCTTTGACTCTGTGCTCTGGTAAGGGCACCTAGGGTATGACTTCCCTTCTCTCCTTTACCCAATACCCAGTTCCTCACAGCCTTGTGGTCTGTCCCTAGTAGTACATACTTGGCCTCTTTGTCTACAACAAAAACAGTCATTTGTTGGGCTATTCCATCTACCTGAATAGTTACCCGAGCTGTTCTCAACACTTCAACTGTCCCATTAGCCAACCTAGCACTTTCTTTCCCTGTGTAGCTAACTTCAGCTATGTAACGGGCAGGGACGGCTGACCGATTGGCCCCCGTGTCTAGCCATATTTTACATGACTTTCCCTCTGCTTACACAATTCCGTGAGAGCTTCAGACTCCTCCCCATTGGATTGAATGCTACTGAGTTTGTTCTTTAACTTGGGACAACTGCTTTTGTAATGCCCCACCTCTTTACAATAATGACAAGTAAAACTGGGGGTTGAGCCATTGGCTCCCTGGTTTCCACCAGCCACTACCTTTGGCCCGCCCCCAAACCGCCCAGCAAGATCACCCCCGTCCTTACCCTTACTTAGGGACCCACCTGTCTCCATAGTGTTGGGGTGTTCCTGGGTTCTCTTCATCCACGGTTTTGTGCTGATCTTCTCTCGCAGCAGCATTCGGGTCCTTGCTGTGAAGGGTCTTGATTCCCAGCTGGCCTCCAACTCTGCTATAAGCTGATCCACTGTCTGAGCATCCTTGTCTCGTAACCCGTGGCACACCTCGGCTGAATAATGGAGTGTCACAACTCCCAGAAACAATTCCTTCGCGAAGTCTTTTTCCGATGAGAGGTCTTTTGCCAATCGCAGGATGTTTCTGTATATCGGCGCCAAAAAACTTCGTGGTGACTGGTTGTCCCCAGGCTTTGAAGTCCACGTCTGTCGCCTGGCCTTTCCCTTTGTGTGTCCCAATTGTTCGAGAAGATTCGACTTGATCGCTTGATACTCGATCGTTAAGTCCAGATCCATCATGACTTCCAATATCCTCCCTGAAGCTTGTTTCCGGAGAATAGCTGGCCACTCCCCTTCCGGGACCACACCTTCTCGCATATCGAGTTCGAATGATGATAGGTAAGCCTCTGGATCTGTAGCTTGATCGAACTTTTGTAAGGACGACAGGGCCAAACGCCTTTTGCGTTCCAGTTCCTTGGATGCTGTCTCCGCTGTCCTTATTGCCTCGAATCTTGCTTCTTCCGACTTGGTTCTTGCCTCGTATCTTTCCCTTTCGATTTTCATAAGTTCTTCCTCCTTCCTTTCTTTTTCTTCCATTTCTCTCTTTCGTTTTTGTTCTTCGTGTTGTCTTGCTTCCCTTTCCAACACCATTGAATTCATGAGGAGGGTCATGGACTTCTGCAGTGCCTCCATCGAGTCAGTCACTGGCAGTGTTGCAGATTCGGCTGTCTCTTCTTCTTCCCTCTCCCTTCTTTTCTCCGTCTTGGAGCGCATCTGTCTTGCGTTATGGGGTTCTTCCTCCATATTGGCCCTTTATGAGAGAGAGAAAACGAGTAAATTTAATTATGTTTCTTAACTACTAATGATGGTTCCTGGTTCGTGTTTTGCGGGTTGTAGTTGCTTGCCACCACCGCTGCCACCATGTGGGGGTCGAGACTGAAGTAATGACCCCTTTTGGTGCTGCTGCCACCAGTCTTAGACGTCTCCTACTGTCGTAACTAACCCTGGAAGCCAGAGAAGTTTAGGCTTTTAATTTCAGTGTTGATTAGGATTTCGGATTGTGAGTCTAAGCAATAGATAGTCCTGGCGGCTGGGCTTAAATACCCATACTGCCAGGAAGTAATTAAGGTGAATTCCAAGTGGGTGGTCAACATACACAGACACGACACAATGTATTGCATACAGGTAGGTTCAGGTAAGTCAATATAAATAGATAATTAAGCGTCAGGCAGATAGGTTCTAATGTGTTAACTATTAACGCTCTATCATTATCTCCTTATTAGGTCTTCTCCATCGGAGTGCTGGTGAACCTTGCTAGGTGTGCGTCCTGCGTTGGATGGCTCTGCTGGTGCTGTATGTGGAGGGTGGACCTCTACACGCAGCCCTGACGCCGATGTTCTTGTCCTCTTAATACACCACAGACCAGCAATAAAAGCCAAAGAGATTTTTTTTACAGGCCGCATTGGCAAGCATACACAGCTAACTTGCTACATACCTGTGCACACCATCTATGGTGCACTCAGAGCATCAGACGATTCTGCTGTCAGTCTACTGCCTAACCGGGTATGATACAGTGAGAAGGCTGGAAATGGAAACATCCAGGGTAAGAAACTACCACCAACTGAAGACGCTTTCAGTTTGCACCTCCTTCGCTCTGCTTATCAGCTGCTTATATGGAGACAAGCTGTTAATCCATCTGCAATACTTCCTGATGCAACATTGTCTCCAGCCTCAAATGATGAGTCAGCCTCCAGCTGCTCCAGAGTTGCTGAACAAGCTTGTGTGTAACTGTCGGCCAGATGCTTGTGCAGACGAGTGTTCTTGCTTGGAGAATGGCCAACCATGCACAGCAGCATGCATCTGTGAAGCCTTGGTGGATGGAGAGGATGGACTGTGTGCTAATCCTCTTACTCTCTCTGTGATACTTCTGACTCTGATGTAGACTAGACAAAAAAAAATGTTGCTAGCTAAGTTGGCTCATGGCATTCATAAAAATGATCTTTACAAAATGAAGAGGTTATACAAATAGAAATGGTACGTGTACGATCATTTAATTGGTCATTTAATTGAGGTAAATATTAAAATTTCGACAAATATTAGCATTTTTTAACCTCAGAAAGGAGTAACTGGTTAATTTCATTTTCTCCAATAATTTTATCTTCTAAACTAGTCCCAAACCACCTATATTTCAAGCCAAAATGGTCACCATCATCTATGGAATATGCTAGGAGGTGGGAGAACAAAAAAATGGATTTTCTCCAAACGTCCCAACTTCCAGCAATGTCATCATGCATTTTCATAATCACCAATGATGGGTCTTTAAATCTGACCACAAGAGAAAACGTGGTACTGCTGGTTTGGGTAACGCCCTCTTTTGGTGGTCTCTGCTGCTCTACTAATTGCAACTCTTTAAAATAGGAGCTGGACAAGCCCCCCCCCCCCCCCCCCCCCCACACACACACACACTAAATAATAATTAGAACAACAACATATCTCGGCTAAAAACCACATCGGTAGCTTCAGCTGCCTATAGTATAATACTTTAGCTGCAATTTGTAAACCCAAGCAAGAAAGAACAAACCCTGAGAGAAACACTTGAATTTCATCTTCAGATCGTATCTATTTCCTTCACATAACAACTTATATATGTAGTGGAGTAGGAATAGGGAGTGGGGGTGGGGTGGTGTTTGGGGGGAGAGATGTGTGGGTGGGCAGTGGCCTCCCAATACATATTGAGGGGGGCCTCCCCCCTCCCTCCTCCCAATAAAATTAACCTGGTCTCTATCTGTGTGGTGATATATATAGTGTACAGAACCATATGCCACAAAAAGTTTTAAAAGTTGGACTTTGTAGATCTTTGACTCGGTGTAGTCCTCCACTGAACTATAATATACACAAACAGCCAATAAGAAACAAACAAACAAACAACAACAACAAAAGCTTGAAACAAGAGCAATTAAAATTGAACAATTGACTTGTCAAAAAGAAGGGAAAGAAGACTGTCCCCTTGAGGGCGATAACCAATTAGATCACCTTTACTCGTTGATCTATAGGGAATGATGAACGGTCATCTAATTGATTTGGTTCACATGGGTACAGCCTACTTTCCTTTTCCACTCACTCACTCCCTCCTTCCCTCCTCCCCTCCACAGGCACAGTCCCTGTGAGCACACATTGAAGAAAAGACAGCAGTGCTACACACATCCTGCCCATGCATCTAATGACTGTGCTAAATTTGAGGTAAAGAGAGCTAGGTATAGGGCTGCAGGAACACTGCCTACACTTGGCTTTATATCTAAGAAGAAACCTATGCTTGCAGCTACCTATCATGTAGCGCAGCAAATAGCAAAGGCAATGAAACCTCATGACATTGCCGAGAAGCTGATTAAATTTTGTCCTTAGACATGGTTGAACATGATTGTGTGTGGGAAGGAAGCGAAACAGAAGATTTAACACATTCCCCTTTCTAATGTGAAATGTCTCAAGATATTTGTCAACAAGCTATTGAACCGATCAAATCTAGCCCAGCAAAAATTTCTTTGCAACTTGATGAATCTTGTGATGCTGCAAATTTGTCACAACCTCTTGTTTTTGTCCGTTACATATGTGGAAAAGTGAATTTCTCTTCTGTGAACATCTCCAACAAACCACAAAGGCTACTGATATAATGCAAGACTTCTTTGAAAGGAACAATCTCACATGAAACATTGTTGGTTCAATCTGTACTGATGGAGCACCAGCCATGATGGGAGTGAGATCAGGTTTCACTGCACTTGTGAAGCAAAAGGCACCCAATGTGATAATAACTCTTCACAGACATGCATTGGCTGCAAAAATGCTTCCTGAAAATCTGAAAATGGTTTTGCAGAAAGTTGTCAAGGCTGTTAATTTCATTCGTGCCCGAGCACTGAATCACCATTTGTTCAAAGCTTTTTGTGATGAGATGGGTTCTGAGCATTCGACTCTTTTGCTTCATACTGAGGTGAGGTGGCTTTCATGTGGACTCATATGTTTGAGCTTTGTACTGAGGTAGAGATTTTTTCTTCGTGACCGGGATTCAAAGCTGTGTGAAAACTTTGCTGATCCCAAATTCATCGCCTGTTTAGGGGTACCTCTCAGAAATATTTACCCATCTTACATCTTAACCAAATCAACAAACAACTCCAGGGAACATCAGTAATCATTGTTGAAGCAAGTGAAAAGATGACAGCATTGCAGACAAAGCTGGGCTTATCGGCATGAAGAGTTCATCAAAGTAACTTAGCAAATTTTCCAAACTTGGATGAGGTCATTAGTGAAAGACCTAGTGTGAGATAAATGAAGACACCACAGATCATTTGAAAATCTTGAAGGAAAACTTCACTGGCTACTTTTCAAAAGACATGATTCCTACAGAGAGATGGATAATAAGACCTTTTACCACTCAAGTCAGAAATGAAAGATGACGACCCAGCAAAAGTTGAGCTCTGCTAATCTTTGACTCTGCTAATCTTAGAGAAGAATTTGAAAAGGTTGGTGTTGATTTTTGGATAAAACTCACAGATTCATTCCCAGTTCTTACTCAGCATGCCTTCCAAGTGCTTCTTCCTTTTGTCACTACATACTTACGTGAATCAGGGTTCTCAACTTTAGTAGCAATGAAGACAAAGGCCAGAATCGCGTGAAAATCGATAACGATATGAGAGTAGCGTTGTCATCAACAGCTCCTCGAATAAATAAACTGGTTGACTCAATGAATCGGCAGTGTTCCCACTGATATGCTTCTGGTGTTTCTGTTTGATTTTTTTTTTTTGTGATATGAATCGACTATATAATTTCTTTCTTTATCAGCTATATTTTATGCAAAACCTAAACAATAAATGTTTTTTCTTATCTTCTTATTTTTCTGTGCCTTTATGATGGCTATGCATTTTTTGTATGGGAGTAAGGAGGTAAATGTCGAAATACATCAGGCTGAGGGGGTAAATGATGGAGGAATGGTTGGGAATCCCTCCTCTAGAGTGACTTTTAAGCTTTGGGGCTGTGGTGTGGTCTATGAGAACAAAATCCTGCCTATGTTCTTCATGGAGTTGCTCCTAGTTTGCCATGGTCATATCTGCCTTAGTTTGTCCATTGTGGGTGTTTTATAGTTTGGGTGACATGGTATCAAAGAGCATATGATGTAAGGGCCTGAAATCGTTTTCCCCTGGTTGAATTACCCCTTGTTCCCCCTAGTTGTACACACTTGCTCGAGTTAGGCAGTTATGGCGGTATTAAAGTGGGTGTGGCATATGAAAAGTGGACTAAGTGGGATAGAATTAACTTAACGAGAGGACGGACATGCTGAGGGTTCATGTGTTGTCAATGTATGTATATTTATGTACACTTTAGTAAGAATTGTAAATAATAACATCTCTGCTTGGTTAGTTCTGGCCTCATACTATTAACATCTCACAAGTAGCTGCTTAACCATAAATAACAAACCAACTGAAACATGGTCAAAAAATATAATTTCGATTGAAATGAAACAAGAATTTACCAATGTAGCAACATCTACTAATGACCAATACCATACTGTATTTGTGTTCATAACATTAGTAGGTAAAAGGGTTGTGTAAATGGGCTTGATCATGATGGTAACAGAATTTTACTTTCACTACTTGTGGGGCTGCTATTTGCTAAGAAATACTAAACATTTTGTCAAAATATATCTCCATGTAGGTCTCCACGGCTATTTTAATGTTGCAAAGAAAAAGAGAAAAAAGAAAAAGTTTGCTTGGTAACGGAATTTCATAGTAACGGAATTTGAAATGTGAATGATGTTTATAACAATGCATGTCTCACCTCTTTTACTTTTTAAAAATGCCTTATGAGTGTAAAAAAATAAAGACAATTTATTTTCTATGTTGTACAATAAAAAATAATTAACAGCTAATAATTGGCACTGACTTCTGATGCCTGCAATGCATATCATATACAAGTCTGTACAATGTTGTGTGCTGCTTTTGAGAATGATAGAATCCTAGCATAGTTCCCTTTGCTTAGTGGTGTACTCGGCCATCACTGCTCGCTGTGTATGTGAACTCTAATGAGTATCATAGACGTGAAACGTTCACCTGCAGCTCTGGGCACACAAATAAGTGTGTCTTTATGCCTTCCAAAATGTTGTCTTCCTGCTCTGGATCTCTGTACACACCAGAGTTGCCAACCTTGTGGAGAAACTTCAACTGCACATATTCCTTCCTGCGTGCTACACACTGTTGCTATGTAGAGAAATACTGGCCTCGTTCTGTTGCAACAGGAAGGGCAACAAAACTGCCAAGTCCGAGGTGTCTGTGGTACTGTTGCTGCCTTCTTGGCTGCCAGCCTCCTACGGAAGTTCTGCCTCTGCTTCTCTCCCACTGCCTCTGTGTTGGTGGCTCTAGTCTTCCTCTCACAGTCTCTCTGTTTCCAGACATGCTCAACTATCTCTGCCCTTTTCTACTCACGGTAGTGATGCTATTTCTCAGTGCCATTCAATTAAGACTGTGGAATGGACTTGCCTGGCTGCTGTACCTTATATGGACCATCCATTGATAACACAGCAGCATGAGCAGGTTCTTAGAAGATCTGAAAGGGAGAGATGTCCTCCAGATTATCATGGAGTGAGAGTGAACACAGCCAATGAGCAACCAAAGGATCCAGTAACTATTGAAGAGGTCCTGGCTAGTCCTGAGAAATCAAAATGGTTGAATTCCATGGAAAAGGAAATACTCTCGAAGACAATGATGTCTGGGAGCTAGTTGAGTTGCCAGAAGGACGAAAAGCTGTTGGTAGCAAATGGGTGTATAAAATCAAGACTGGTGCAGATGGCTTAGTTGAATGCTACAAAGCAAGATTGGTAGCTCAAGGATTCTCGCAGAAATATGGAACTGATTATGAAGAGAAATTTTGCCCAGTGGTTAAATTAGAATCACTCTGTACGTTGACCGCATTGGCAGTGCAATATGGATTGAATTGCATCAAGTTGATGTGTAACAACAGCCTTCCTCAATGGTGAGCTAGAGGAGGAGGTGTACAACATGACAGCCAAAGCCAAAGGGTTTAATTCCTAAAGGTCAAGAAAGTCTAGTTTGCAAGCTCAAGAAAAGTATTTATGGACTGAAGCAGTCTCTACATTGTTGGAGTACAGCTCTGGATAATCAGCTCAAGAAAATTGGTTTTGTTCAGGCAGCAAGTATGCTTGCCTATATATGGATGCAGGAGGAGAAGTGTTCTATATCGGTCTTTATGTTGATGACATCATACTTGCTGGAAGCAGTAACAAGAAAATAAAAGAAGTGGAGGATGCTCTCAAAAAGGGATTGGACATAAAGGATGGATCAGGCAATCTGCCTATTTTTTTTAGAAACTTCTCAATAGATTCGGCAAGCAAGACTCAAAACCTGTTAGTACACCAGTGGCATGAGAATCAAGGAATAAAGGCTGAGTTTCTACCTCTCTCGTTTGCAACTAATCGCACAAACCCTCCCAGTCTCACTACTGATGATGAGCAGGCTACCAGCCAAGGTGGAGGCAGCATTTGAACAGGGAGAGTTTGTAGCCAAGCTATCCCTGGGTAAATTCAATGCTGTCTGGATGGACTACACTCTAGAGGCAATTGAAAACAAAGTGCTGAAAGGGAGTGGAGGAATCATTGGTCTGACATTGCGAGGTCCTGCTCTAGCAAGATGGTTTCTTTCTCGTACCGTGACAGCACAGTACTCCACAAAGTTCCTAGAAGACATCTGCTTTGCAGGCAAGAGCAAACAGCCTCACAAACACCATGCAGCTGGAAATGCTGCCCAGAAAAGGTGGAATGCAGATGTGGAGAAGATGGCATGTATGTTTGGTAGAGCTTGTGTTGATCCATTCAAACTATCTGCAGACTCCTCAGCACACCTAGTCAGCAGTTGCACCACCACTGATTCAGGAGAGGGTCCAAGGGAGCAACAATGGCAATTTTTTTTGATTGCTGAGCGCTTCATAGTACCTGAAGGAGCAGATGTTCCCAAGAAGAGCCTGTATGATGCCATCCCAAGATCAAGACTATGACAGACATGCATAGGAAAGTAAAAGTGCAGCACAAGGATGTGACAATTAATGGTGAAGTGATGTATTTGAGGCTGCTTGCAGTCAATGCTTACAAGAAGGTGTCACTGAAACGAGTCTTGTCATTCGAGAACTCTCCAGTCCTGAGCTTATTCACAGAGGATGGAAACATGATGACCTGTGCAAAATCAGAGTTCATGCACAAGCTTGAAGAGATGATACCTGGAGAGAAAAGGATGTCGATACAGAGATGCGATGTTGTTATCTTTGATGGGCATGCATCTATCCAGATGCTTGGTGTTCTAAATACAGTGGAGATGGCAACTTTCAAGATTATGGCACAAAGGTTCCTTTCCCACATTCTTCAGAGCAGTAAGAACATTTCAGCCAGCAGTAGCCTCATTCAGCAAGTACACATTGTCTTTGACAAGTACTCCAAGAATAGCATCAAAGCTCAAACCCGTGCAAGGAGAGGTGAAGGACAAGGCCATGTCTACCATGTTAAAGGTGATGCACTCATTCCTCAGAACTGGTTTTGACCCATGGAGAGAATAAGGCAAACTTGGCACGGTGTATATCACAGAAAATGTACCAGGGATGCTGAAGGAGAACAGACTGTCTTTGTCAGTGGTGGTCAAGAAGATCAAGCCTCTTCAATTACAAATGAAGAAGTGAAAGAAGTCAGTTCTTTGTGCTCCAACCAAGAGGAAGCAGGCACAAGAATCATCCTCCATGCTGTAGCTGCAGCAGATAATGGGGCAAATACTATTGTGGTGCGCAGCCCTGACGCCGATGTTCTTGTCCTCTTAATACACCACAGACCAGCAATAAAAGCCAAAGAGATTTTTTTTACAGGCCGCATTGGCAAGCATACACAGCTAACTTGCTACATACCTGTGCACACCATCTATGGTGCACTCAGAGCATCAGATGATTCTGCTGTCAGTCTACTGCCTAACCGGGTATGATACAGTGAGTGCTTTTTTCGGCCATGGAAAGCGCACTGCCTTTAGGATACTGATGCAGAAAGCTGACCAGTTCCAGATTCTTGCTTTGCTAGGATCTGATTAGGTCAAAAGAGGTGGAAATGGCATCCACAAAGTTTGTTGGCAACATGTATGGCAAGACAAACTGCACATCACTGAATGCCCTGTCAGAAGGCTGGAAATGGAAACATCCAGGGTAAGAAACTACCACCAACTGAAGACGCTTTCAGTTTGCACCTCCTTCGCTCTGCTTATCAGCTGCTTATATGGAGACAAGCTGTTAATCCATCTGCAATACTTCCTGATGCAACATTGTCTCCAGCCTCAAATGATGAGTCAGCCTCCAGCTGCTCCAGAGTTGCTGAACAAGCTTGTGTGTAACTGTCGGCCAGATGCTTGTGCAGACGAGTGTTCTTGCTTGGAGAATGGCCAACCATGCACAGCAGCATGCATCTGTGAAGCCTTGGTGGATGGAGAGGATGGACTGTGTGCTAATCCTCTTACTCTCTCTGTGATACTTCTGACTCTGATGTAGACTAGACAAAAAAAAATGTTGCTAGCTAAGTTGGCTCATGGCATTCATAAAAATGATCTTTACAAAATGAAGAGGTTATACAAATAGAAATGGTACGTGTACGATCATTTAATTGGTCATTTAATTGAGGTAAATATTAAAATTTCGACAAATATTAGCATTTTTTAACCTCAGAAAGGAGTAACTGGTTAATTTCATTTTCTCCAATAATTTTATCTTCTAAACTAGTCCCAAACCACCTATATTTCAAGCCAAAATGGTCACCATCATCTATGGAATATGCTAGGAGGTGGGAGAACAAAAAAATGGATTTTCTCCAAACGTCCCAACTTCCAGCAATGTCATCATGCATTTTCATAATCACCAATGATGGGTCTTTAAATCTGACCACAAGAGAAAACGTGGTACTGCTGGTTTGGGTAACGCCCTCTTTTGGTGGTCTCTGCTGCTCTACTAATTGCAACTCTTTAAAATAGGAGCTGGACAAGCCCCCCCCCCCCCCCCACACACACACACACTAAATAATAATTAGAACAACAACATATCTCGGCTAAAAACCACATCGGTAGCTTCAGCTGCCTATAGTATAATACTTTAGCTGCAATTTGTAAACCCAAGCAAGAAAGAACAAACCCTGAGAGAAACACTTGAATTTCATCTTCAGATCGTATCTATTTCCTTCACATAACAACTTATATATGTAGTGGAGTAGGAATAGGGAGTGGGGGTGGGGTGGTGTTTGGGGGGAGAGATGTGTGGGTGGGCAGTGGCCTCCCAATACATATTGAGGGGGGCCTCCCCCCTCCCTCCTCCCAATAAAATTAACCTGGTCTCTATCTGTGTGGTGATATATATAGTGTACAGAACCATATGCCACAAAAAGTTTTAAAAGTTGGACTTTGTAGATCTTTGACTCGGTGTAGTCCTCCACTGAACTATAATATACACAAACAGCCAATAAGAAACAAACAAACAAACAACAACAACAAAAGCTTGAAACAAGAGCAATTAAAATTGAACAATTGACTTGTCAAAAAGAAGGGAAAGAAGACTGTCCCCTTGAGGGCGATAACCAATTAGATCACCTTTACTCGTTGATCTATAGGGAATGATGAACGGTCATCTAATTGATTTGGTTCACATGGGTACAGCCTACTTTCCTTTTCCACTCACTCACTCCCTCCTTCCCTCCTCCCCTCCACAGGCACAGTCCCTATAATGAGCAAATTATGGCGAAACAAAATAACAAGCTTACCATTAGAAAGCACAGACTGCAAGCTATAATTTTGATTATATAAATCGGGAAACTAGAGTGAATGCGAGCAAAGATCCCTGTGAGCACACATTGAAGAAAAGACAGCAGTGCTACACACATCCTGCCCATGCATCTAATGACTGTGCTAAATTTGAGGTAAAGAGAGCTAGGTATAGGGCTGCAGGAACACTGCCTACACTTGGCTTTATATCTAAGAAGAAACCAATGCTTGCAGCTACCTATCATGTAGCGCAGCAAATAGCAAAGGCAATGAAACCTCATGACATTGCCGAGAAGCTGATTAAATTTTGTCCTTAGACATGGTTGAACATGATTGTGTGTGGGAAGGAAGCGAAACAGAAGATTTAACACATTCCCCTTTCTAATGTGAAATGTCTCAAGATATTTGTCAACAAGCTATTGAACCGATCAAATCTAGCCCAGCAAAAATTTCTTTGCAACTTGATGAATCCTGTGATGTTGCCAATTTGTCACAACTTCTTGTTTTTGTCCATTACATATGTGGAAAAGAATTGAAGAATGAATTTCTGATATTTGTCAACAAGTTATTGAACAGATCAAATCTAGCCCAGCAAAAATTTCTTTGCAACTTGAGAATCTTGTGATGCTGCAAATTTGTCACAACCTCTTGTTTTTGTCCGTTACATATGTGGAAAAGTGAATTTCTCTTCTGTGAACATCTCCAACAAACCACAAAGGCTACTGATATAATGCAAGACTTCTTTGAAAGGAACAATCTCACATGAAACATTGTTGGTTCAATCTTTACTGATGGAGCCCCAGCCATGATGGGAGTGAGATCAGGTTTCACTGCACTTGTGAAGCAAAAGGCACCCAATGTGATAATAACTCTTCACAGACATGCATTGGCTGCAAAAATGCTTCCTGAAAATCTGAAAATGGTTTTGCAGAAAGTTGTCAAGGCTGTTAATTTCATTCGTGCCCGAGCACTGAATCACCGTTTGTTCAAAGCTTTTTGTGATGAGATGGGTTCTGAGCATTCGACTCTTTTGCTTCATACTGAGGTGAGGTGGCTTTCATGTGGACTCATATGTTTGAGCACTGTACTGAGGTAGAGATTTTTCTTAGTGACCGGGATTCAAAGCTGTGTGAAAACTTTGCTGATCCCAAATTCATCGCCTGTTTAGGGGTACCTCTCAGAAATATTTACCCATCTTACATCTTAACCAAATCAACAAACAACTCCAGGGAACATCAGTAATCATTGTTGAAGCAAGTGAAAAGATGACAGCATTGCAGACAAAGCTGGGCTTATGGGCATGAAGAGTTCATCAAAGTAATAGCAAATTTTCCAAACTTGGATGAGGTCATTAGTGAAAGACCTAGTGTGAGATAAATGAAGACATCACAGATCATTTGAAAATCTTGAAGGAAAACTTCACTGGCTACTTTTCAAAAGACATGATTCCTACAGAGAGATGGATAATAAGACCTTTTACCACTGAAGTCAGAAATGAAAGATGACGACCCAGCAAAAGTTGAGCTGATTGACTCTGCTAATCTTTGACTCTGCTAATCTTAGAGAAGAATTTGAAAAGGTTGGTGTTGATTTTTGGATAAAACTCACAGATTCATTCCCACTTCTTACTCAGCATGCCTTCCAAGTGCTTCTTCCTTTTTTGTCACTACATACGTGAATCAGGGTTCTCAACTTTAGTAGCAATGAAGACAAAGGCCAGAATCGCGTGAAAATCGATAACGATATGAGAGTAGCGTTGTCATCAACAGCTCCTCGAATAAATAAACTGGTTGACTGAATGAATCAGCAGTGTTCCCACTGATATGCTTCTGGTGTTTCTGCTTGATTATATTTTTTAGTGATATGAATGGACTATATAATTTCTTTCTTTATCAGCTATATTTTATGCAAAACCTAAACAATAAATGTTTTTTCTTATCTTCTTATTTTTCTGTGCCTTTATGATGGCTATGCATTTTTTGTATGGGAGTAAGGAGGTAAATGTCGAAATACATCAGGCTGAGGGGGTAAATGATGGAGGAATGGTTGAGAATCCCTCCTCTAGAGTGACCTTTAAGCTTTGGGGCTGTGGCATGGTCTATGAGAACAAAATCCTGCCTATGTTCTTCATGGAGTTGCTCCTAGTTTGCCATGGTCATATCTGCCTTAGTTTGTCCATTGTGGGTGTTTTATAGTTTGGGTGACATGGTATCAGAGAGCGTATGGTGTAAGGGCCTGAAACCCTTTCCCCCTGGTTGAATTATCCCTAGTTCCTCCCCCCTAGTTGTACACACTTGCTCGAGTTAGGCATTAAAGTGGGTGTGGCCTATGAAAAGTGGACTAAGTGGGATAGAATTAACTCAACGAGAGGACGGACATGCTGAGGGTTCATGTGTTGTCAATGTATGTATATTTATGTATATACACTTTAGTAAGAATTGTAAATAATAACATCTCTGCTTGGTTAGTTCTGGCCTCATACTATTAACATCTCACAAGTAGCTGCTTGACCATAAATAACAAACCAACAGAAATATGGTCAAAAAATATAATTTCGATTGAAATGAAACAAGAATTTACCAATATAGCAACATCTACTAATGACCAATACCATACTGTATTTGTGTTCATAACATTAGTAGGTAAAAGGGTTGTGTAAATGGGCTTGATCATGTTGGTAACAGAATTTCACTTTCACTACTTGTGGGGCTGCTATTTGCTAAGAAATACTAAACATTTTGTCAAAATATATCTCCATGTAAGTCTCCACGGATATTTTAATGTTGCAAAGAAAAAAGAAAAAGTTTGGTATAGTGCCTGCCAGTATAGATTACCAAAATGTAGTAAAAATATGTCCTTATAATAAGTTCCATATCTTCTCTTAGGAATCAACATGGACTCCCATTTTTGGAGAGTGAAGAAAGGAAGGCCTGGAGCACAGTTTAATATAAAAAATATTTGCATACCTTTGACCACAATCGCTAATATAAATGTTCGCGTTGTGCTCTCAAAAATTGACTATAATCACACTTTCTCTGGCATTGTAGCAGGGAATTTCCCCATACTCGACCCCAAGTTTACACATGCAAGTGCTAATAAAGTGGCTGTTGTCAAATTTTGATTAGTGTACTAGAATCTGACTTGAGGGCAAGGTTGAAATTTCTTACTCGCCCTTCAAAAAGAGGATTCAGTAACCAGCAAGAGAAACTATACATACATCCATCAATCAAAATACTCGCAAAGCATAGCACTACAAAATGGCTGTTACAGAAATTAAATATACTAAACAGAAAAAAAGTTGCATGAATTTAAAGTTGGTGTTAATTATTTACAGAAAAACTCTTCGATGTGACTTGTACAACTTCACAGTTCTCTCCACTTCCTTTCCTGCTTTCTTCCCTTCCAAGTATGCCTTCTCATAATCCTTGCATTTTCTAAAGTACTTCCGAATTAACTCGATGTCCACATAATCCAGTGATGGGTTAAGGATTTCCCTCAACTTGATGAGAGTGAAGTTTGTATGTGCCCTGCAATATCTTTTTGACTGCCCCCAGACACGCTCTATTGGGTTCAGTTCACAGTGGAACTTGGGAAGAAAGAAGCATCGCATTCCTCTGTTGATGACATAGTGCTCTACCTGCGTCTTCTCGGTAAAGAAGTCTTCATGAAAAGACAGGACCGTTCTCATATCTGGTGCTTTGAGTGTAGTAGTATTGATTCCTCTCTCAGTAAGGACTGTCCTCAAACCTTTAGCAGAGCCATCTGGCTTCACCATGGATTGTGGCTGACCAGCCCATATGGTATCACGTACCTTGCGTGGTCCTCCATCCTTCATCAAGATGTTACGAGCTAACAGAGCTTTATCGTCAAACTTTTTATGACAACTGCTTTGATCAAGCACAAATACAACAGTGTGCAAGCTGTGGGGATACTTAAAGGAGGCGAGATCACATGCCGTCTTCATCTGATCCATAAAACGCTCACCAGTCCAGTACCCATCTCGCTCACACCCATACTCAAGAAAGACTCTTGCACTTTGTGGAATTTGTGGGTCATCTCTTTTGGCTTCCTCATGCTGCTCTGCTGTGAGACACAGATAGCCCTCATGTTCATCCACAAAGTCAGAAACCATAATCCCACTCCCCTTCGTCTTGGGAAGAATAGCTGGCCTGTCATCCTCTCCCCACATCCATGATTGTCCTTCGTTTGTGTTGAATATGGATTCATCGTGGTAAATCAGTACCAACTTCTTCTTTGTCTCATCCTCCTCTTCTCGAACTCGGGGTGGTTCGTCAGAGCACAAAGGTGGTGGCTTGTGGGAATGACGAAGCGACTCGAGCATCTTCAAATATTCCTACATTGTATAATTATTATTAATGTTAGTATTATTTTATGGGAAATAACATACCTTACGGTGCTTCACCACATCCTCCCTCTCATGTCCATCTATGTAAACCCCCTTTTTGTGGCTCATAGGCTTAAAGCCAAGGTGGTGGAGCCAACGCACTGCTGTGCGTAATGACACGTGCCTGGGGTAGTGTGGTGGTAAATGACTAGATGGGAGAAGAGTGTTGTTAACCCAGTTACAAAAGGATGATGCAGTCATGTTGGGCATTCCTTTCACGAAAGCCTTCTCTCTAACCCACTCGGCAGCTTTGCGGTTTATCTGTCAAAACAAAGAAACAAATGTTTATAGTATTATTACTATACATATTAACATCTAACCTCCTCATCTCGATAGACGGTCATCCTCTCATGCTTCCCTTGTCTCCTCTCGTTCAAATGCCCCTTATTTTTCCAAAATTCCTTCCTAAAATTCCGCACACTCTTGCAACTATACCCAACTATTGAGGCAGCTTCTTGGACAGCATCCATGACACTCATACTTTGCCTCTTGCGGAAACTCTCAACTAAAACAACTGCCAGCATCCTGCGATCGTCCAGTGCGAGAGTCACCATGAAATTGTCAAAAGCAGCTTGGGCAGATTCATCATCAAACACTTCCTCTGGCTCACTATCATAGTCTGTGTCACTTCCAACTCCAGCATCTTCAATTGTCACAGCAGAAGAATCTGGAACACCATCTTCAGACTCAGTAGAACCAATAGTAATGTTGGCAGTATCTTCCACTGCAATAGCAACAGCAGCAGGCTCTGAAGGACCAGCCTCAATCTCCAAGTCAAGAGTAGGAACAAGCACTTCTGTTGGATCAACAGTAGACTCTATACTAGCAGCGAGATTGAAGATTGAAGAGCTATAAGACTCGGCAGTCGGCTCTATGTCAATGGAAGGCTCTGGAAGAATTACGGATGGACCAGCGCTTAGCTTAGCGCGTCTTGCGGCCACTAGATTGGTAGCTCGGGCTTTCATCTTTCTCTTAGTTTTCCACGAAGACATTTTCCTCAGACAACTCCAGTAGTCACAGTTAGACTTTTACTCGCAATTTTATACCGCGTGATGCTTCGTGGGTTGCCATGGTAACTCCAAGTCGCTGAGCAATTAAAGCCTTTTGATTGGTCAGATTTTAGATTTCACTTTCATGATCTGGAAACCTAGTATGTTATAGATTTTTTCATGCTGATATAAAAAATGGCATTGGTTTTCAAATAGCTCCAACCCTCCAAAAGTTATTTACAAAACAATTTTTGGCAATTTATGCTGGCAGGCACTATACGGCTTGGTAACGGAATTTCATAGTAACGGAATTTGAAATGTGAATGATGTTTATAACAATGCATGTCTCACCTCTTTTACTTTTTAAAAATGCCTTATGAGTGTAAAAAAAATAAAGACAATTTATTTTCTATGTTGTACAATAAAAAATAATTAACAGCTAATAATTGGCACTGACTTCTGATGCCTGCAATGCATATCATATACAAGTCTGTACAATGTTGTGTGCTGCTTTTGAGAGTGATAGAATCCTAGCATAGTTCCCTTTTCTTAGTGGTGTATTCGGCCATCACTGCTCACTGTGTATGTGAACTCTAATGAGTATCATAGACATGAAACGTTCACCTGCAGCTCTGGGCACACAAATAAGAGTGTCTTTATGTCTTCCAAACTGTTGTCTTCCTGCTCTGGATCTCTGTACACACCAGAGTTGCCAACCTTGTGGAGAAACTTCAACTGCACATACTCCTTCCTGCGTGCTACACACTGTTGCTATGTAGAGAAATACTGGCCTCATTCTGTTGCAACAGGAAGGCCAACAAAACTGCCAAGTCCGAGGTGTCTGTGGTACTGTCTGCCTTCTGCTTCTCTCCCACTGCCTCTGTGTTGGTGTCTTTAGTCTTCCTCTCACAGTCTCTCTGTTTCCAGGCATGCACACCTATCTCTGCCCTTTTCTACTCACGGTAGTGATGCTGTTTCTCAGTGCCATTCAATTAAGACTGTGGAATGGACTTGCCTGGCTGCTGTACCTTATATGGACCATCCATTGATAACACAGCGGCATGAGCAGGTTCTTAGAAGATCTGAAAGGGAGAGATGTCCTCCAGATTATCATGGAGTGAGAGTGAACACAGCCAATGAGCAACCAAAGGATCCAGTAACTATTGAAGAGGTCCTGGCTAGTCCTGAGAAATCAAAATGGTTGAATTCCTTGGAAAAGGAAAATCCCTCGAAGACAATGATGTCTGGGAGCTAGTTGAGTTGCCAGAAGGACGAAAAGCTGTTGGTAGCAAATGGGTGTATAAAATCAAAGACTGGTGCAGATGGCTTAGTTGAATGCTACAAAGCAAGATTGGTAGCTCAAGGATTCTCGCAGAAATATGGAACTGATTATGAAGAGAAATTTTGCCCAGTGGTTAAATTAGAATCACTCTGTACGTTGACCGCATTGGCAGTGCAATATGGATTGAATTGCATCAAGTTTATGTGTAACAACAGCCTTCCTCAATGGTGAGCTAGAGGAGGAGGTGTACAACATGAAACAGCCAAAGGGTTTAATTCCTAAAGGTCAAGAAAGTCTAGTTTGCAAGCTCAAGAAAAGTATTTATGGACTGAAGCAGTCTCCACATTGTTGGAGTACAGCACTGGATAATCAGCTCAAGAAAATTGGTTTTGTTCAGGCAGCAAGTATGCTTGCCTATTATATGGATGCAGGAGGAGAAGTGTTCTATATCGGTCTTTATGTTGATGACATCATACTTGCTGGAAGCAGTAACAAGAAAATAAAAGAAGTGGAGGATGCTCTCAAAAAGGGATTGGACATAAAGGATATGGGAAAGCTGCACTATTTTCTTGGCATGAAGATTCTCCAAGACGAGAAAACCGGAAATGTTTGGATCAGGCAATCTGCCTATTTTTTTAGAAACTTCTCAATAGATTCGGCAAGCAAGACTCAAAACCTGTTAGTACACCAGTGGATACCAGTGAGAAGTTTATTTAAAGCAAAAGACGATGTAGAATGTGTAGATCAGAAACTTTATCAGTCAGCGATTGGAGGTTTGCTCTACTTGTCTCTAGGTGCAAGACCGGACATCACTTATTCTGTGAGTAACCTGGCAAGGTTTTGTGCAAAGCCAACCAAACAACACTGGACCACTCCAAAATGTTTTATGAGATATCTGAAAGGTATAGTCGATTTTGGTCTTCTCTATAAGGCTCTAAGGAGTGTATCAGCTATTCAGATGCTGACTGGGCTGGGGATCTTGACTGTCGGAGATCAACATCTGGATACTCATTTCAGATTAGTGGAGGTGCTGTTACTTGGTCATGTGTTGCATTGTCCACTGCAGAAGCAGAGTATATGGCCCTAGCAAGTGCAGCTCAAGAGGCTATATGGATGAGGCAGCTTACAACTGAGTTGGGAAATACTCCTACAAAGGCCACCACTATTTATGAAGACAACCAATCAGCTATAATTATTGATGACCAAGAACCCACAATATTATGGTCGAGGAAAGCACATCGGAATTTGTGACCAAGTGAGCGAAGGATCTGTAAGGCTCAAATACTGTCCCTACAGAAGAAATGAGAGCAGACATGCCAACAAAAGGCCTAACTCGCAAACAACTAAAGAAAATGGCCGGAGTTATTTGATCACCCGAACATTATGCTACAAGTGAGGCGGAGTGTTGGAAAGACGCACTCTTGGTGGGCACAATGTTATGTTGAACTTGTAGTGTAGACTGATTCAGTGTTAGCTTTGACATATCTTCAGGTTATAGTCCACATTAGTAAATAGCAATGCCACTGCATGTTAACACCTCTTTCATTTGGCTGGTTTATCTATAGAACTAGTCTAACTTACATGTCGATGGTCAGTTGCTCAGTTTTGTTAGTTGTTGAGGTGTTGTCTTGTTTTGCTATTTAAGTTTATTCAAGCCATAGTCAATAACCAGTGATAGCTACTTGAAGTTTTCCAACAATTTGGTTACCCTCTAAGTAGGATTTGCCTCACTTTTGCCCTGGCATCAGCATGATGGTATCAGGACCTTTTAACAGTGGTGGAGGAAGCTATTTTGTATTGGTCAGACAAAAATTTAGGTAGAACATGAAAACAGAACTACTTTCAATGACAAAGGAATACTAATAAATTACAGTGAGTCATGAGTTTATTTAAAGCTACCAAAGATTCGAAGTCTGTGTTCACTACCACAAACAAATTCACTGGCAATATCGGTAAGGTCTACTTTATCCAACATATCCTTGTAGATATTTAGAGTCATAATATGGTTCAACCTTGGTTGACTCATTGTACTATGTAAGTAGGTCTTCACTCGCTTCATAGCAGAAAAGCTTCTTTCACTCGCCGCATTTGTAGAAAGAAAAACAAGGATCAGACGGGCTATCCAGCAAACTTGCTTGTAAAAATCCCTTTAACCTTTAGAGAGACCTTGCAGAAAATGTAGAATTTCGTGTAGAGTGATAATCTTGCTTTGTTCATTCCTGGGAAAGCTTGAACTGAAGACTTGCAATTGTGTTGAAAGCTCACTCTCATTGAAGTCATCACCATCAAAGTCAATGACAGCTTGCAATTATTTAGTTGAGTAGTACTTTCTATTAACTGCAAGGTTCTGGTAGACAGCATACCCTGGCTGATCAAAACGATCTTGAATGCAAAATCCAGTACTTCAAAATAGAGCTTGCGATAGTGATCTTCAACTGTAGGACTGTGGTAACCATCTCCTTCACCCACTTCGAACCTGCTTGGTGCTCTTCTTTTCCTTGGCAATGAGGGCTCTTCAACGTGTGTATGAACACATTAACATTGAACATGCTTATAAAATAGCTCAGACATCTCATCACTCCTCATTGCTTTTAAGGTTTTGACTGTATGATTTGCAATAAATTGCGCTTCTGGCTTCTGATGCAGACAGAGACTCTGTTTGCAATGTTTTGCTCAAATTATCTGTAATCTTTAAGATGTGTTCACTGAGATGCAGACCAAACAGCAAATTAAACTTTGCCATTTGTGTTTTCACTCCAATTATTCTTCCTTTTACATCTGGGGGGTCTAATCTTTTCTCTAAACATTCATCCCACAACTGATTTAAAATGGTGTAATTCTCACAATTATACTGCTGATCGATTCACCCCGAACGGTCCACCGGGTAGGGCAAAATTTTCGTATGCCCATGGGAGTATCTTCATCACGATTTTTAAGCTTTATTCTATCAAACGCAGCATTTCGCTTTGGAGAATACTTTATCAGCTTACAAATCTCAAAAGCTGTTTCTAGGGCATTATTGCACACCTTGGATTGCTTTATAGTACTGCTGACAGCAGCATGCCCATAGCAGTGTGTGTAGACTGCACGCTTTTCCTCCGAAAGTATCTTTGCCGATACACCATTCCTGATGCCACTCATATTAGATGCACCATCATAACATTGGCCTCGGCACTGAGAGATACTGAGACTTGGCATCCGAAGTATAGTATCTTTGATGGCATGGAAGAGAGTGTCGGAATCTATGCTGTTTACTTCATAGAGACCAATGAAATCTTCATGATCTTGAAGATCATCATCAACCCACCTAATGCAAATAGTGAATTGCTCTTTGTTTTGTACATTCATTAGCCATGATAGTGAAGCAGTTACTCTCACGAATGTTTTGACTCACCTCCCGGATAATCTTGTTTGCCATAATCTGCAGACATTCGTTCTGAATATCATGCGAAGTATACTTGTTGGTTTTCTTATCAATCCATAATTTCGGGACGATCTAAACTTCGCAGGAGTAACGTTGGATAAAATTGCTTTCAGTCTCCTGGCCATGACTACCCCTTAGTGGCAATCCCTGGCGAGCAAGGAACTTAATATTCTCGAAAACAGTTAAAAGCATTTTTCTATCGACTGCCTTCACTTCCTTGTTTTCTTTGCTCAACACTTCACCAATATCACAAATGATCTGTTTGGGGAGTGTGACTACAGCTTCAAGTGCCTCCAGATGACAGGCACTGATCTGGTGTTTCTTGAACGAGGATGTTCCTTCTTTCCAATTTGTGTAACCTTTGCTAAGAAAGGATGTCTCTCTCTTAGTGCTTTCCAAGAACTTCCCTTCATGTTCAGCCCTCATACATAGGTAACAAAAAGCAGAATCAAGTGGTTCTCATCATAATGAAGCCAGGAATACTGTTGACACCACTCAGCTCTGAATGATCTTTCATATTTTCCATATCTCTTCTTTGGGAACTTAAAACTATTTCGTGCTCTGGAAAGCTAGTGTTAGCTGACAGTGAGGCAGAATTTGACGCCATGGTGACTGATTACACACAGAGAAAGAGACTGTCATGCAATCCTAGAAATCAAAGCTAATGATTGCCATGTGCTCAATGCTTACCTGCTCTGGCAGAGCACATGTATTGCATGCATCATTAAACAAGTCACTCAGTGACATCATCTCATGTAACAATCAATGACTGGTTAAGTGGATGTTAATTTTAAAATACTGCTAGTGACTGGCCACACGTAAGGTAAAATAGTGCTATTTTAAGTAAACAATGCACCACTTCCATAATTATTAACACAAGATACAGTTGGTCCAAAATATTGGTCAGGCAGCCGCCCCCTCCGCCCCCGCCCCTCCCTGTCCCCCCCCCCCCCTGCTTTATGGTTGGAGTCCTGCTGCAAGGACAAAGATCTATGTTATACTTCGAATCACCAAAATTTATTTTCAACTTTAGCACCCTGTAGAACTGTTTGATCGATACATGTTCCACTTCCCTTAGTTGTATGGACAATGCCAAGCATCCCAGCTAGTCCACTATACAATGTGAGCATGCTAGCTTATAGCTAAGGACCCCATGGGAAATGGATCCTGATGTTTTGGTAGAAGATCTACTAGAGATTCCTTTGGGCTTGGCAACAGTTGCCCAGGAATGACAACTCCACAAACCTAACAGTAGAATCGATTATCTGATCACATCGTTGATGAACTTAACCATAAGAGGATAATTACCAAATGTGTTTATTCTGTTAAAAATAACAAACAGATTAGTAATTGACATGCATTGAAATACTAGTCCATTAAAAATTATTAATGTATTGATTGTCAAAAGGTAAACAGGATTATATATATATACCCATGTGTGCTACAATGACACTCACAATTAAGTTTTTATTATTGTATGCTATTACACGAGGAAAACAAGATAGATAGACCCTTTATTACATAGATAGATCCTTGAAGATAGATTCCAATGGCACTTTTACAGATCTTACTGCTTTGAAGTCTATTCTTTCACTAACTACCTTAGGGAAGATCCAAGGTACACCACCCAGTGTGGAAGGCAAGAGCAACATTTGGATAGCAAGAAGCTGCCATGTGAGTTTAATTTTGTGGGGTTGGTCCAACCAATCAAAGAAGTGCACATGTTAAGTTATTATACAGGAAACAAGACATGAAATGAACTTTTGCACACTCGGAGTTCACTGTTGGCAGTATCCTTATTTCAAGAAGCATTTTTTGTTATGTATTTGTATGTAAAGTGGTTACCTTGCAAGTGGCTCATTAATTAATATATTGTTTAAGTGTACATACCTGGTGTGTTGCATGTTTCTTGTTAGAATTAGATTATGTACAATCTATATTAATTATGTTATCTCGGCTCTCGGCACATATACATTATGGGAAGTGTTTCAGGACACAGTCACAAAGAGAAGTTATAATGTGGGATTGAACACTGTTGGAGTTCAACTACTGCCTAGTCCCAATATGGTAGGTATTGCTGCCACCAGAGCCTAACAGCTAGGAGTAAGTCACCTAGTCTACCCAGATAAATTTAGGGTATAAAGTTAGACTAAGTTTTATTACTCAAAGCAACAACAGTAGACTAAAACAGTTTGGCTGGCAGGGTTTTTTATAACCACTCCCAGCCTCACACAGTAAGTGACATATGGTACAGTTCAAAGTCAAACATATAGATGATAGGTAGGGACTGTATAAATCCAGGTGTGAACCACATCAATAACAGTAATTAACCATGGTTAGCTAATTAGATAACAGATATAATAATAATAATAATAATAGGCCAGGCTTGGCCATGTCAGGTGGCCCCTGACAAACACATCTAGCTATACATATACAGTTTCTAACTAGCTTGTACACTAACAATACGAAATGTTCATTGCACATACAGTAGAAGAGTGTTGAGGTAAACCCTCTCATCTTCAATTCTTTGATCATGGCAGATACTCACTTCAATTTCATCAGTATTGGCGGCCGGAAGTGTTGCAGTGAACCATGAAGTCCCACAACACTCCATTATAGTAACCATCACAGAAACAATTATTGCCAACAAAAGATGGCAATGGAGCAAAACTTCTATTCATGTTATCCCAGGGGCAGTGAAAAAGTGGATCAACTGGAGGATTAAGTCCTGCACCTAAACTCCATATGTATTGCCGCGGCATTCCATGAGTTATGCTAACTCCATCAAGATAAGGTCCATCAATACCATTTCTTCCTCTCTCAAAAGCATCTGGAGTTGTTCTTCATAACCTTTAGCCCGACCACACACATGCTGGTAGGATAAGCCAGAAGATATGACTGCACTATAACAAGCATAACCAGGTGCAACACAGGATCTTGCAGGACAGTTTGCAACCAACCAAGAGGAAGGGCAGTCTTGTTGCGGATCATTCATGTTGAAGTTGGCCACTTGGAACAACTTGCCTTCCCCACACTCTGGGATCTCAGTAAGACCTTCAAGAATGTTTCGTATCTGTTGACTTGCATTGGCTCTGGCTTCTTCTGCTGCAGCTGGACATGCATTTGTAGACTTCTCCTGAACTACTATGGAGTTGAATCTGAGACAAGCAACTGCTTCAAAGATTGCAAAAGCAGTAGTCAAAATTGTGATTCCTGACATCTCGGGAACAAAGTAAGCACATACTTGACAGAAGCGTAGTTTTATACGCGACCACTGACCTTGATCACCAACACGTCCTTGTAATAAACTCTCACATGCATGCACATGCTAGGACACTTATTCCACCATGAAAGATGTTCAGATGGCCAAGTCCAAGTTAAGGCGCTTCAGCTTGCCATATTCAAATTGTTATATTAGAAACCAATGAAAGTTGTATGGCAACTTTACAAAACTTGATTCTTGCCCTTTTGCAGATACTAATGCATGGTCACACTAGCGGATATCCTGCCACAGGATAGCTGTGAGACAGAAATGAATGTGTGAAATGTGGCTGAAAGGGTTTTGTTAAGACTAGTTGTAGCAGGTTTCCCTGAGGTAATAAGAGCGAGATGATCAGGTACAAGTGGAATGGAGCAATGGCAAATATATATACAGAGGAGAAGCTGACTATTGCCAAAGAATACACAGGTTACCCCAGTCTGTTGCTCTATACACAAGTGCTCTAGCATGTGCTGGCTTATAGATAATATACATGATGATGTTCAAGCGAGATCAGAGGGTCAAATATAAATATAGTCGAACATAAAATGAAGTAAAATTTTGTCCACTGAATTCCTGGAGAATAAACCTAATCAGAGACTTACTGTAAGAGCAACATCTGTTAGTAATGGGACTAATTTTTGTTCAGATAGCTAACTACCGATTTGTTTTCATCATTTCATTCAGCAAAAATGATGATAGTGTGAAGCAGTAGTGGGATAAAGGGGAAATTAGAGGTTGTGATAAAGATTACTATATGGCATTGAGATATTCGAAACTGAACTGTGTTCCAGCAAAGAGAAACTCAATTATTTCCCTTCTTCTTGCTGGAAGAATATAGGGTGGGCTTCCATGAATTTCTGAAGAATTCGTTGAGAATTATTGGTATAACTGTGTAGAGTAATGAACTGTAGGACTGGTACATGTCTGTGTCAGTTGGCTCATTTACAAGACGTCATTATTTATTCTGGAACCTTTAAAAAAATCAACTAGTTATATTTGATTCATTGGACAAAAAAGAAATGAAACAAGATTGTGCCCATCCATCTAATTATGTGACCCTTTACTCATGATTTTATATTACAATAATTCATGGAAACGATGGTTTATGTAGCTGTGTACACACACACACACACACACACGTATATGTACAGTTTTACTGCATTTTAACCAGAACTATATCTAATAGACTGTTTGTGTTTGCATGTGTGTGTGTGTGTATGTGTGTGTGTTTTCCCCCAGATACTTGACAACTCTTTACCAAACTTGGTATATAGGCCAATTAATTTATATTCGCTCTTTTCTGGTACATCTCATTCATGCAGAAGTATATCTTGACTACACTCACTCCATATTACGTGGGGATAAAATTGCCCATAGAACCTCCCCTTGGGTTTCCGATCATGGTCATTTACCCTCATGGAAGAGTTTGCTCCCCTTCATGACATCACCTCTCTCTGCCTACTTGCTTCTGAGTCAGAATATTTCGTTACATTCCCAAGCAATCATCCATTGTTAGTTGGATCTAGTACTTGCTGGCTTAAAGTAGCCGTAATTCTAAGCATCCCAAGGAAGATATTCTATGAGCACTTAGAAAATCTGAGCACTTAGAAAATCTGAGCATGGTCTTTGAGCATCTCGCTAAAGATTGCAGCCCAAGAAGTGCAATTTCCTCAAGCATGAGGTGATTTATCTTGGATTGTGTCTGACCAATGAGTGGCCACCAACGCTCGAAGATTGAGAAAGTGGCATTGTGGCCGACACCCATGACAACCAATGAAGTCCAGCGCCTGGCTGGATATTAGGACGGTTTATCCGTGACTTCGCTGAGATAGTTCATCCCCTCCATCATCTCACTGAGCATAATGCTCATTTTAAGTGGTCATGGGAACTCTGAAGGCCTATATACTCCCCATTTTTTCTCATGTAATGCAGAGTACAAATGCCCCTTGAGCTCATGTATGGTAAAGCTATGTCAGAGCCAAACCACATTTCTACAACTGCATATGTAGGTCACCATAAGCCAATCCTACAAGAAGCTTACCAAAGAGTGTGAGAATGGACTGGTCATAAGCTGGAGAGACAAAAGGAACTCTATGACAAAAAGGCCGATGGAAAACCATTGGATCGGGGGGATTGGGTGTGGCTACATACAACTGTCAGACAGTAGGGAGAGGCAAGGATATTTCATCAATCAGAGGCAGGCCTGTTACATATTGTAAAATGCTTGTATGAATCTGTGTGGCATCGACTACAAAACATTCAAAACCATACAAATCGACCAGTGGTACACTGTGATTGCCGCAAACTGCATCCTGAAATTGCTCCTGCATTGGCACTAATCTCATGCCAATAGAGGAATCACCTTTACCACTCATGACAACTCCTCATTGACCCCCCCAACAAATTCGTCATCCCCCAGATCAATTGTCAAACATTCATCACTAAATCTGAGGGGGATTTCCGGAGGGGAGCCGTGTAACACAATCGCATATTTTTGTATAGGTGTTGATAACTGTTGTACCCACAATGGAACTTCTCTCATCTTTTGTTTGTTAGGTCTCACATCTTTTCTTTGATTATTCATCTATGCTGTAATATCTATCTATGTTGTCCAGGATGGAGAGCTCCTTGAAAGAGAGAGAGAGAGAACCCCATGTTTGGATTGTGCTGTGCGTTGTGTTGAATGAGATCTAATAAACTATCCTCAACAATTGTCAATTTCATGGCCAGTTGTGAGGATGCTGTGTGGAAAAGGGATAGCTTCTTGTTGCCAAAGCATCCAGCAAGATGCTGTCTCATTGTCTTCTCAAATTGTACCACACACATCATATCCACTTGTTATAGTAATGTTTATAATGTATGAATTACATACACAATATATACCTGCATGGTAGGCGAATACCTTAGGTCCTAATCTGTTCATCCCATTTGCTGATGTACTTCAGGAATGTGAATGGGTCTTCTTGCCATCTTCCTCCTAAATTGTGTGCTTATATACATGCCAACTGTCTTGGAGACTCACCTCCACCAAACATCGAATCATAGACACAAATTTTATCATTAATTGAAGTTGACGTCACCCAATAAAACTTCCTGGTATGGTGGATTTGAATGCTGTCACAGTTTGAAGCCACAGGATGAAAAACATTGTTGTGTGAAAGAAGCATTAGCTGCGAGCAAATGTTATATGCTCATCCCTTGGAACATCTCCAGGTAGAATCTTCTCTTCCTTGCTCCTTGCTTCAATGCATTGTTTTGGGGGGTTAGTTTGGTTTCCTCCTTTCCTCTCATTCTCTTTCCTCTTTCTCTACCCTCACATGCTCTTACCTTCTGGCTCTCATCTCTACAGGTGTAAAGTTTAAGCATTACCATTGACTTTCTAGTTATCCTCCCTACCATGTTGCTTCATTGCCTTTAACACAGTGCTTGCTTACAGTATATGGACCAATCCACACAGGGTTTAACTTCTCTGTTTTCACTCTATTTTCAACCAGAACTTGTACACCAACAGATATAACTTCAGGAAGATGCTTACGATCATAAGCTACTTTCTTCTTTTTTGAATATTTCCTCTTAGGTTGAGGAGGTAATCCATGGCTGAATCGAGTTCTCTGTCTTCATCTACCTCCTCATCCTTATTTTCTAAATGTAAAAAAACACTTCAACATCAATTGGTAGCTTTATTTGCTGTTGGTATACTGTGTTTCAATTCTCAAATGTATTGATCTTTTCATCCCAGTTCCATTGGTCTTCATCAATAAGCTACGACAATGTGAAAGTCTGATTGAATCGCTCATTTGTCTATGTATAATATATGATATACATCAATGACATTTTCAATTGTGTGTATGTATAATATACATGTATATGCATGGTTAAAGCTATTACTAAAATTGAATTATACCTGAGGATGATAGGCACTAGTAATCCTGTGCTCCGTGTTGGTGACCAAAGAGAGTTCAGCTAATAATTCATATACAAATTCACGACCTTGATCAGTAATTCGAATTGCTGGACACCAAAGCCTACATATTACTTACATTAATGCCACAAACTGACATCATGTACTGGTAAATACTGCATGATTGAATATAATACTTCAAATGGTTAATCTGATTACCATTGAATATATAAATTCGGCAACTCCTAAAGCTGTTCTGCCAGGCAGAAGACTAGCTTCCACCAATTTTGAAAAGTAGTCGGTAATGGTTTATTCCCACATTGGGTTTCAGGAGGTCCTATGAGATCTACTCCGACTTGATGCCGATGTGAATTGGGTACAGCTCACTGGAAGTCTTATCAGGTGGTATTAATAAACTGTAATGAACTCTGAACTCTGCAAAAATTGTGTGTCATGGGTGCTGGAAGGTCCTCAGCAGGGATGGGCTGAGCAACACAAGGCCATAGTCGGGAGGAGGGGGAGAGGGCAGGAGTACACTGTCTTAGGTTAAAAACTGATTCATATATTATCTAGCTAATAAAAAGTGCCCCAATTTTCCTTCTCTCTTCATTAACAGCTGTCCACAATATTCAATAAGCCTATGTGGTCTTAAATATATCTCATGTATCTGTAACTTCATGCAGTGATTTTAGTCTTTTCAGTCATGGTTGATCGCATATACCATATTTAATATGATTGTTTGAATGAGATAGTCTGATACACTAATTTGTGCACTTCAGAGAGAATCAGCTTGTAGGTATTATGCACATTCATTGCATCACCCACGGTATGTGCACTTGTTACCTTTTGATTAAATACATTAACCAGAAGAGGTAGAGGTCTTTGGAACACTAAAAATAACATCATTTTGTATACCAAGATGACTCCAATGCATGAATCTCCTTTTCATCGATTAGTCCATTAGCTGCATGGTTTCAAAACATCCTGTGTGTTGAATTATTGGCCATGTTAACTCTATCAATAGTAACTGACATGTTCATAGAACACATGCCAATAGTTACAGGTCGAAGGTGAAGCAAATTAGTGTGACTGACTTCCTTAATCAAGTCTTCTCGGTGGCCTTTGACCTTATGGAAGCCAATTTTTAAATTACCTGCTAACACAAAACTTCATCATAGAAGCGCTTGAAGGCTTTATCAGTTCATTGCCTTCTGTAAAATGCTGGCAAAGTTGATTGCAGATGCAGCATCTTGAAGGGATATATTCTTTTCTTGTAGTGAACATGATGCATCTTTAACTGCACCACAGAAAAGTTAATCCAAACAATGTATCAAACTTTTCTAAAGCAGCCAAAATGCCAGTAGCTTTCAAACTACTGGCGTCATGAATGGTCTACTGTACATCTTGCAATGTTTCTATACTTATTTACTTTCAGCCAATCTTTAAAATGATGGCCTAGCCCATGTCAGCAATATATACCTGGGGGGATGCAAATTGCTTTCTAAGTCATGTCTACACACAGCTAATCCTTGTTCTTGAAACAAGAGAGCTGGCTCATTTACTCCTCTTCTGCTTACAACGATGCATTAAGTTTGCTTACAATGATGCAGTAAGTTTGCTTACAATGATGCAGTAAGTTTGCTTACAGTGATGCAGTAAGTTTGCTTACAATGATGCATTAAGTTTACTTACAATGGTGCATTAAGTTTACTTACAATGATTAAGTTTTCTTACAATGATTCAGTAAGTTTGCTTACAGTGATGCAGTAAGTTTGCTTACAATGATGCATTAAGTTTACTTACAATGATGCATTAAGTTTACTTACAATGATTAAGTTTACTTACAATGATGCATTAAGTTTGCTTACAACGATGCATTAAGTTTACTTACAGTGATGCATTAAGTTTGCTTACAATGATGCATTAAGTTTGCTTGCAGTGATGCAGTAAGTTTGCTTACAATGATGCATTAAGTTTACTTACAATGATGCATTAAGTTTGCTTACAACGATGCATTAAGTTTACTTACGGTGATGCATTTAGTTTGCTTACAATGATGCATTAAGTTTGCTTACAGTAATGCATTAAGTTTGCTTACAGTGATGCATTACTTACAATGATGCATTAAGTTTACTTACAATGATTAAGTTTGCTTACAGTGATGCATTAAGTTTACTTACAACGATGCATTAAGTTTACTTACAATGATGCATTAAGTTTGCTTACAACGATGCATTAAGTTTACTTACAGTGATGCATTAAGTTTGCTTACAATGATGCATTAAGTTTGCTTACAGTAATGCATTAAGTTTGCTTACAGTGATGCATTAATTTGCTTACAGTGATGCAGTACGTTGGCTTACAATGATGCATTAATTTGCTTACATTGATGCATTAAGTTTACTTACAATGATGTGTTAAGTTTGCTTACGATGAATTAAATTTGCTTACAGTGATGCATTAAGTTTGCTTACAGTGATGCATCTTACAATAATGCATTAAGTTTGCTTACAATGATGCATTAATTTGCTTACAGTGATGCATTAAGTTTATTTACAATGGTGTGTTAAGTTTGCTTACAACGATGAATTAAGTTTGCTTACAATGATGCATTAAGTTTGCTTGCAATGATGCATTAAGTTTGCTTACGATGATGCATTAAGTTTGCTTACAGTGATTCCCAACTCGGGTTTTTTTCAAAACCCCCCCACCCCCCAGCCCCCTCCCCCTCCCAAGATTAACATTGATAGGTGCTTGATTGGAAGAGGGATATATCATATGTTTGGCACTCGGCTCACATGCCAATCTTAAAACACGCTTTGTCCAAATTTTTGTTATAATATTCATTAAAACTAAAGTTAATTCTTCATTTTCTTATTAAGCATTCATTATTTACTTAGTGCCTTGGTAATGGCTGGCTCCCAACCTGGGGGTAAATAACCCCCTGGGGGTAATAAGCAAATATTTGGTGGGTAATGTATTTTGCTGCTATTTTTGTTTTGTGCCAACTTACAAAACATTAGGTCAGTGTAATGATGATGTCATGATATACTCAATGAGTATTATAATTTATAACTTTCTAGATTAGGTTTTAGATAACTGCTGATGTCATTCTGTAGGTATTAACAGCTAGGTGCATTTACTTGTCTTTTTCCTATTAGGAGTTACTATTAGATCATTGATTTTTTGCGTAGATCTGCATATTGAATTCAGAAAAGAAGTTTTCTAAACTTCAAGTTATCATAGTCAGTGTTTTTTTCTTGTTTAAAATTTAAACAAATTATATTGGCCCAATCACTTGGTGTGCTCTATGTCAATAGCAGACTGTGAGTGTGAAAGCAAGGTCCTCAAAGGTTTATTATTTTTTCCACAGATACAAAAGTTGTTATGGCTATCAAGAAGTGAACTTACTCAGCTGCTTTTTTTACTTACAGATTTGTCAATTTTCCATCGAAGGGCAAAGACTGACCAGAGTATGTGATCTGCAGCTAGGTTCTGATCAATGAAAGCCTGAAGACATCAAAACTTGCAAACCATCTGCTGAAATATCATCCTGACCTCCATAACAAAGACCTAGTCTACTTTGAACACAGAGCAAGTCAGTTGAATTCAATTTGCATAAGAGTAAACTTCTGAGGAATTCACCAAAAATGCAGTTTTTGTTGACTTGGCTCAGTTACGTGTTGTAACTATTGTCATGAGAATAAGCTTCGGAGGACACTACCTGATACACAATATGCATTGTAAGTGTATAGTTGCCTGGTTTTGTTGCTTTTGTCTGTTAAGTATTGTCATAAGAGTATAGTTGTGAAGAAGTCTGATGCATACTTACATATAGGCAGTAGCCTATATTGGTTGGAACCCTATTTTATAATGAAAGTCAAAAATCAAAGATTATATCTCAGCTATATTTAACACTCATCAATTTGGCAGCATCTTAATATCATAAATAGTATCTACATAAATACATGGTAAGCGCGTGGGTGGCAAAAGATTAATTTTCCAACCGCGCGCTCAACCACATGCTTGACCACTTACTTAAGTTTTAGCACTTAGCACCTAATGAAAACACTCGTAGAGCCTCCTCTAGCCACTGGTGCTAATTTCAAATGTCTTGCATTTTCTAATTAGGAGTTAGAAATGCAGAAAACTTGGGCAGGCTGTTTTTGAGGCCCCCAACTTTGACTGCACATAACTTGGGTATGGTTGTACCTATGCAACAGTTTTTAGTATCAAAAGCTTTGCACTAATATATATATACACAGAAGGAACTTTTGCACAAAGAGTTAAGAGTACAAAATTATTTAATGGCAAAAAAAAATTGTGATTTAATTGCTCTTGCACGTATTGAGGAAATGGTTGTCAAAGTTTGTGTGTTGCAAGTGTCTCAGTATGCCTTTTTGTTTGAGTGTAGATACCTAATTCATTATGCTTGTCAGATATTTTTTGATAAAATCAAAATGACAAAATCTATATTAATTGTGTTATATCTATTCAAATATACATTCTACATTATGGGATGCATTTCAACAAGATGCACACAGTTACAGAGACAAGTAATGATGAGGTACTGAATAGCTAAACATATAGAGTGTTTCTAACTAACTCAACTAGCTAGCTACACTAACAATATTCATTGCACATACAGTACAAGAGTTCTGAGGTAAATCCTCTCTTCTTCAATTCCACAGATCCTCACCTCAATTTCATCAGTGGTGGCGGCCGGCTGTCTTGTATTGAACCATGGAGGATTGTTGAAAGTACAGCAACCATCTTTTGTTAATAATAATAATAATAATAATAACAACAACAACAACAACAACAACAACAATAATATTAATAATAATAATAATAATAATAATAATAATATTAAAAAAAAAATAAAAAAAATAAAAAAATTATAATAATAATAATAATAATAATAATAATAATAATAATAATAATAATAATAATAATAATAATAATAATAATAATAATAATAATAATAATAATAATAATAATAATAATAATAATAATAATAATAATAATAATAATAATAATAATAATAATAATAATAATAATAATAATAATAATAATAATAATAATAATAATAATAATAATAATAATAATAATAATAATAATAATAATAATAATAATAATAATAATAATAATAATAATAATAATAATAATAATAATAATAATAATAATAATAACTTCTTAATATTCATTACTTCTTTTGTTATTGTTGTTTTATTGTCATTAAGAGTTCGTTGCAAGTTAAAATAATAATAATAATAATAATAAAATTAACAACAACAACAGCAATAATAATAATAATAAAATAATAATGATGCTGATAATGAAAATATAATATAGTAAGTATAAGGGAGTAATAATTATCAAACAGCATAAACCAACTAGGTTGTTACTTTTTGTTAATAGAGGTTTTATATTTAAAATTCATATAACAGGGTTTCATACAGGGGGGGAAACCCTGGGATACCCCCTCCCCAAAAAAAACCTTCCCCAAGAATTTTCATAATAAAAATTTATATTAATGAAATTTCTTATGTAATACATTACAGTAACGGGAAAAAAGAGCAGTACAGAGAAGGGAATGTAGAAGCAATAGCAAATTCAAAGATGATCAACAGTAATAAAATTATAATAAACAATTTATTAATATATAAGCAAAGATATACAATAAGATATGGTGAAAATTACAATACAGTGAGTTCAGTAGAGTACTAAATTAAAGTAAAATGCGTCAATTTTCTGTTTAAAAATGTCGAGAATTACATTAAAGTCCACATTGGTCAATGGAGGACCCTCTCTATTAAATTTTCTAGGTTCAAGTCAGATAGATGACTGCATAGGTGAGTTTTAATCATGACTAATGGAACGCTCTACTGTTGCTGTGACAACAGGAAGTGCCATTGTAAAGTTCAATAGCTTCCACGTCTCAGGGAAAATTCCTCCGTACGTATGTGACTTGTTCATCTCATCCAGGATTTCTTGCATGCTAGGAGATACCGACTCTCCATTATTGCCTTTTTCTCCACTAGCAAAGCCCATCTAAATATCTTCCACTCTGAAAGAAGCTCATCGCCATTAAGCAATGGAGGTGAGGTGTAAGTCGTCGCCGCATACTCAACCTCTGCTTCTTTTCCATAGAACTCGGCAAAAATCTTGATTTGCTCGCTGCCGTATGATGGTAAGGATGCTTCAGCGGGTAGTAGGGTGGGACTGAATATGGACATGGCAGTAACAATCTTCATGGCTTTATCAGTAAATTGACTCTTAATATTTAGAAGAAGGGAATCGATGTATGGAATTGCCACTAGAGTTTGATACTCGGCTGTGGTTGTGAAGACTAACAGCTTCATGCAGATCCATGTGTGCCGAGTGTTATATTGTGTTTTTCCTTCAACAGAGATATTTCGGACTCAACTGAACCCAACCACTCACTTCTTTCATCCTTTAGATGCTCGCGTTGATCCATCGTGATTTTCAGAAGTACCGGTAACCTGCTCAAATCGAGTAGCTTTCTTTGCATGGAAACATTCATCCTTGCCAGGATATCCAGAACTTCTGACAGGAACACGATACTAGCAACTCCAGTGTAAGTAGCAAGGAGAGCACCAGTACCGTATGCTTCAGCATCACCTGATGTCTCATACAGCTGTTGTAGGGTGACGATAAGGGCAGGAAGCTCTCGGTAAATAGCCTGTACCACAGCGTTCATGTGAGAGCCATCTGGTATCACTAGGCTTCACAATCTTAAGCTCAGGTAGCTTGAGGACAGACTAGACTGCTTTGAGAGATTCTACTTTCTTGGTTGAGTAGAAGAAAAGCTTCCATATATTTCCCATAGTTCCAAACATCTTCTTGATCTTTGGAACACTGTTAGCAGCTTGCATGCTTGCTATTTGAAGCCTGTGGCAGGCACAGCGGATGTAAAGGGAATGTGCAGCTAGAGTTCGCATCCTTTTTTGTACTCCACTGCGTTCTCCGGCAAAGGTGTCTGCTCCATCATAACTTTGGCCTATTAGTTTACGATAGTCCAGGTTCTTCGATTCAAAGAGGGAGCTGATTGCATCTGAAATGGTAGCAGCATCTTGGGCACATATGTGGAGCACTGTAAGGAAGTGCCCCTCTGGTTTTCCATTTACAATCCACCGACAACAGATGGAGCTTCTGTAGTACTAATATCTACACACTCATCAGCTAACACTGAGAAGTATGGGCTTGATTTTAAGCTCTCAATTAGCTTCCTATCTAGCCAGCTATTGATGGCCTCTAAAAGCATCACTGCAGAAAATTTGGATGTGTACTGAGCATTTTGTGGCCTCTCTTTGACATGTTGCTGGAGAAGTTCATCTCCATTTGACTGGACCAGGGGATCGAATGTGGTTGTAAGGGGCAGGCAATTTTTGGCAAGAAAATATATCGATCTCAAAAGCTTAAGCACTATGTTTCTGTTCTTTGCTCTCCTTTCTTCAGCCTCCTTAGCAGCTGCTGAATATTGCAGTTGTAGGATACTCTGCTCCTTTCCTTGTTCTGCCATTCGAGCATGCATCTCTGTGCCATTTTGACTGGCTGTGTTCCTTGAGTTGTTCAGTAGCGTGATTCCAATCCTGAATTCCCCGATGCACCCCAGGATAGAAGGTGCATTTCCTCGCTTCTGGCAGAGCTTGCAGAACATGCCCTGCTTAGGATCATCGCAGTACACCCAAGGATATTTCTGCTCCCACTCCTTCTTGTAGCTGAGCCTGGCTTTGTAGAGTTTCCTCTTCTGCACTTTGGAACACACTGATCTACCTACTGATGCTTCGGAATTGGTGGAAGTGAAGGCATCACTAGTCGACGTAGTGGGACTACATCTTCGTCGTCCTCAGAATCTCTACTAGACCCAGCACGCACTCACTTTCTGGTAAAAAAAGTTCCTGATGTCCATTTGTGTAGGTTTGTATTTCTCTGGGTCATATTTAGTTTCAGAATACTACTAACTGAAGCATTTTCTCTTTATATACAAAATTGTGAATAAATATAGAATATTCTGTGTCACAGTTCAATCATGTGTTAATCTAGAATGTTCTGTGGCAAGATGCAATTATGTCATAATCTAGAATGTTCTGTCCATGTGCTATTATTCTGTGGTTAGCTTTCCTAATTATAATAGTGTAGATTCTGTGGCAAGATGCAACTGTGTCAATAATCTAAAATGTTCTGTCCATGTGCTAGTACCTATAGGAAAGAACCCTAAAAATGTCTCAGAATCATTCTGAGAGCATCGATTTTGCAAAAAAATTCTGAGGGGGCATGCCCCCAGACCCCCCTACTTAAGGCTTACCAAACGTTTTGAGTTTCCCCCCCCCAAACTGTAAATCCTGTATGAACCCCTGTATAATGTTCACTTCTAATTCATTTCCCCCCCTCACCCCTCATTCTGCCACATCTGGTCATGTGCATCACATGTTTGTCAGGGTGTGCTTTTCATGTATGATAATAGCTAGCTACCAACCTCACATGCATCTTAGCATCTCAAGAACAAAGCATCTAGTCCAAGCGGCAAATGAGTCTGATTATTGAGAAAGTCATTTTATCTGTATTATGTCAACTAATGAATCATTGAGAGATTACTGAATGAAGTGAGGTCATCAAACTAGTTACCTGAGCATAATTCAGTGATAGATGATGTTCTTATAGCCACTCTATGAGTAGGTTAACTCACCAAGAACTCAGCGGATGAACATTTTCTGCCTCAATTATATATCTAAAACATGCATTTGGTTCAACATTGACCTCCTTGACCTCTAGTAATACATTATCAGTGGTCTATTCCATCAACTAGCAGGCACTACCTGATGAGCTCTTTAATATGTTCCCATCCTCACTGGAAGCTGCTTTATGGCGGGATTAAATCATAAGATATAAACACTAAAGTAACTTGTAGTTACAACTTTTGGAGCTCCAAAGAGTCTGCACACTTCACTGTACCAACTTGATATAGAGATCTAGAGATAGATCTCGCTGTGTGCTCTGATTTTGATTGCATAGCTGTAACAATGCCAAAGATCTGTAGGAAGAGAAACATTAAAGGCTGGTTCATAATAATTATGTCGTAGGCGATCGTCGTGTCACATCACTTCAAGCAGTTCACAATAAATGATATTAAATTTTACCCCAATTACAAAACCCCACCCATTAATTAAATGACTTGTCGGGTACAGGCATATGCTAACTTAGTAAGTTCTGCACAGTCTCAATCAACCTTTCCACATTCATCTATTTCTTGGAGAAACTTTTTTCTGAAACTGATTAAATATATTAACTACTTTTTCCAAACATAGCTAACCAATTTCAGCTTCCTAGCACATTCCTATCAAGAGCCACACTTGCAGCAAGTACAGGCACTGAGGTTTGAGGTTTGAGCTGCAGGTAAGTATAGCACGGTTATACTTATGTGACATTTTTTTAGTGAGCACAAAAATAAACCTCTCTCTTGAGCTATATATCATTGTTAGGCACTCACTACTAGGTAAGCGTCAACAAGTCTATCCTGGACTGGTTCTGATGCAGCCTTGTGGTAAGGCTGTGTTCTCAATAGGAGAACATAGGTAAAATATTTATTATATTTCAAATGACTTACAGACAGAGTCTTTGATGTCTCAGAGCAGTCTAACTAGCCTGGCTATCTCAGAGCATACATACATAAATAATATTGGAATTTCTATGATAATGATGTAACCTCTGACCAATCAGGTGTTTCCACACAGAGTGTCAGGAGGTTTGCCACCATGTTGCATCATACATAATAGTTCAAGTAATTAACACGTACTTAGTTAACAGTTACACTATTCTATTCTGGATTTGGCGGTCAAGGTTTGCTGCAATGTTGGGGGATCCCAACATCGCCCCCTCCTTCAAGAGGTTCTGTTGTATCTGTTGCTCTTCTGAGGGTGTCCGCTAGGCTTGGCATGAGAGAGCATCCGTGTTTGTGTTATCTTTGCCCAGTCGATGCTTGATAGAGAAGGTGAACTGTCTTAAGGTGTCCATCCAACGGGCGAGTCGATGAGAGCGACGGTCTTTTAGTTCCAAGAATGAGAGAGCTTTATGGCCGGTGACCACAGCAGGTAGGGCATGAAATGCATGCAGGCATTCACAACAGCCAAGCTTTCCTGCTCAGTAGCAGAATATCTGCGTTCCCTGGGCTGTATCTTCCTACTGAAGTGGGCTATAGGGTGTTCCACTCCGTTTTCAGCCTCCTGTGCGAGCACAGCACCGATCCCGAGTCCGGAGGCATCAGTTTGCAGAATGAATGGGTGGGAATAGTCTGGTGGGCTCAGCACTGGGGCGGAGCATAGGGCCTCTTTTGAAGCAGCGAAGGCTGTCGCACAATCTTCAGTCCAATCCACAGGGTCAGGTTTGTGGAGATGTAGAAGGTCTGTGAGTGGTGCAGATAGGGTCGAGATGTGGGGAATAAATCTTCTGTAGTAGTTAATGAGTCTAATGAAGGCCCTGACATCCTTTTTAGACCGGGGTTGAATAAAGTCCCGAACTGCTGAGAGCTTAGCCTCGTGTGGGGAGATGTATCCTCCTCCAACCCTGTGTCTCAGAAAGACACAGGAGGTTGTGGCGAGCTGGGCTTTTAATGCCTGAATTGTTAAGCCAGCATTCTGAAGGACGTCGAATACCGTGGTGAGATGATGTTTGTGCTCCTCCCATGAGTTGCTGAAGACTGCCACATCATCTATATACACAAAGGTGTAATTGTTGTGGTTGATTAGATGTCCATAATATCCGCTGAAATGTGGCGGGCGCGTTCCGCAGCCCGAATGGCATGACTATGAAGCAGAATTTGCCATATGGTGAGATGACAGTGGTTTTGTCTTTATCTCCAGGGGCTATGGGCATCTGGTAAAATCCACTGGCCAAGTCTAGGATCATGTAGAGAGAGGCAGCTGCCAGTTTCTCCAGTGCTTCCTCTATTCTAGGCTGGAAGTAGGGATCTGGTATCATAACTGCATTCAGGCGGCGGTAATCGAACACCAGCCAGATCTTTCCCGGGGTCTTTTTGGGGACAGAAAATATGGGCGCTTCCCAAGGCACATCCGATGGCTCAATAAAGCCTGCCTCAGTGAGCTTCTGAAGCTCCTTCTTAAAGGCATCCCATCTGCTGTGGGGGGATAGCATAAGGTCGAAGGTGCACTGGTGAGGCGTTTCCGACTCTGATGTGGTGTGTTGCAGCCTGAGTTCTTCCTGGTCTGGCACAGGTCATGTTCGGGAAGTCATCCCAGAGTCATTAGAAGAATCTTAGCGAGAGGTGGTCTTGACCTTCTGGAAAAGGAAGGTTCTCATCTGAGTGATAGTCTGGTAGGTCTGGACATTCTCTGTGCTCAACAGAGAGAAATGTAATGGCAGTAACCATATCTTCATTGCTGTGACATGCATAGTTCTCCTTCTGTCTTGTGTGTTGACACGGTAGGGCACTGGGGATACTTGCCTTGAAGGGGCCTTCCCATCTATCCTAGAGTTTTGAGGCTTTGCTCCCAGTGACTGGGGTAAAGACGAAGACGAGGTCTCCTGGGCTAAAGGTGATTGTCTTGGCAGTCTGGTGGTGCCATCTCTTTGTCCTCTCTATTGTGGGCTGCTGATTTGCTGCTAACTTCCTCATCTTGTGTAGGTAATCACTAAGTTTGAGAAGCCAGTCTTTAGCAAGTTGAGGAGAGCGACTGTTAGGTGTCCAGCTCTGCCATAGGATGTCTAGAGGACCACGGACGTGCGTGTCGAACACAAGTTCAAAGGGCGAGGCCAGTGGTGGAGCACGGAGCTTCTCTACAAGCGAAGAGTAGGCAGGGGAGGAGTTCGTCCCATTGTTGTCCTTCTTGTGAGCTGCTCCTAATCATCTGGAACAGAGAGTGATGGAAGCGCTCTACTGCTCCATAGAGAGGAAGTTTGATCCTCTGTCAGAGAGAAATTCCTCTGGTACTGATAGCTGGGAAATAATGTTCATGAGGGCCTTCCCTACTTCTGTAGCTGTCGTCTTCTTGAGGGGGATGGCTTCTGGATACCTTGATCCTACATCAATGTAGCTAAGAATGAACTGGTTCTTGCTACGAGTGAGGGGGAGTGGCCCCACAATATCAATATATAGCAATGGTCGACAAATTGGAGGGTTGGTAATAGTGAGAGGGGCGTGGTTATTGGTCCTCTTGGCAGTCTTTTGGCTTCTTCAAGATCTGCAGAATTGTGTTGTCTCTTTTCGGATGCCAGGCCAGAAGAAATTCTTTAGGACCTTGAACTTGGTCCTGTTAGCTCCTGTATGTCCAGATGCTGGGGCCAAGTGAGTGAGCTTCAGTACTTCTAGTCGTCGCGATTTCGGCACGACGACCTGGGTATAGGGTTCACCGAGTTTGTCGTTTGTCTTGCGCATCAAGACTCCTTTGTTGGTCACAAATGGTGGGTCTTCCTTGTTGGCTGACTTCCAGAGATCCTTCAGAGTGTTGTCTGCTCTTTGGTCCTGGATGAGATTGGCTGCGTTATTCTGCTACATGTCTGCTTCTCCACTGGAGTCAGTGTCACTGTCTGGGTCTGTCTGGTGCAACATGTCCATCCTTAGGAAATCGTAGTCGGGCCCTAGCAGATCTTCAATTCAAGCCCATCTTGGGCGTGGTTGGCTTGATCAGCAAGGTCTTGTCGAGCTTCTGTCTGGGTCTGGGCTCTTGTCTGGATGGCTAAGATTTCTTGGGGATCTGCTGCTGTGGCCTGGTGAATGAGTTCATGGATATTTCTGAAATTTCTGCTGAGGAGAGCATCGTGGTCGAGGTTGTCAGTCACTGCCATGTTGACAGAGACTTCAGAACCTGCAAGGAGATATGGGAGAACAACTGTTAGATTAGCCTCGGACTTACCCCGAAAACATCGGGTCATGATGATCCTGATGGTTCTGAAACTGGTAGATTCCACTGCTTAAATTGTTCTATGATGCTAGAGTTGATGAGAGAGTGATCCACCAGAGTCTAGAAGGAATCGGACAAGTTTGCCGAAGATGCTGCCTACAAGGTACAGCTTGGGCATGAAGGTAGGTGCTGGGGAGGTATTGACCTGGTCATCTGTGGAGACGGCAAGCACATACCTGTCGGGACACACGGGTCCGAGGTGACCCCACTTCTGACAGTTAAAGCACCAATGGTCCTTTGTCTTCTTTGTCAAAATACTTTGCAAGCTTATGCTGCAGCTTGAATTGATTCCCATCTGAACCACAGCGCTGTGCTAAAGTGTTAGTGGGTGGTCTGACTCCACCCTGCTGCTGGAAGGGAGGATGTGGCTTGGGTTGGTTGATCTGAGACTGTGTCTGAGGCTGGGTCTGGGGTTGGGTCTGAGCTTAAGGTTGTTGTTGCTGAGTTTTGTGACTTTTGAATGGCCTATATAGCTTCTGGTAGGTGGGTTAAGGGTTCACAGTGTTCCTATTCCAGGCAGATTCCCTTCCTCTGTCACTGTCAGCAACATATTTATCAGCGATGCTCAACAAGTCCTGCAAGGATGAGCTGGGCCCTCATATGAATGGTTATTCTCAGGTTCAATTGTTTATGATCGTAATGTCAATGACTTCTTTGACGGAGGTGCAGTCTTTGGTGCAGGTTCTTGCTGTTCTGTAACCCATCTGTGTGATGATCTCTATTGGGTTGATCCTGGGTTTGAACGAGTTATTGAACTGTGTTGATTTCGAGACACGCATATGGGCATATAATTGTCGCTTGAGGGCATCATAATCGCCTAGCTCTTCTGTGGGCATTGACATAGCCAAGTTAGTCAAGTCTCCTCTGAGTAGAGTTCTTAATTCAGTGGCCCAGGTACTTTTGTTCACTTCATGTGTGCCTCAAAGCGGGCAATGTCTTGTTGGCCTTGAGGTCCACAGAAGATTGGTGGGAGAGTGGGTGGTTTAGTCTGCTGAGCCACTGTGATAGGCCTGCCTATAGCCTTTGCTAATGTCTCGTTGGTCTGCTGTTGGGCTTGTTGGAGGCCATATTTTGTATTTGGATCTGCTCTAGGATACAAAGAAGAGTAGGGTCAACAGCAGGAGTTGCTGCTTGGGCAACTGCTTCAGCTGCTGCTGGCTATGTCCATGAGACATGACGTATTTCAGTTGGCTGATACTGGGGGGGGGGGGGGGGGGGGGGGGGGGGGGGTTGTTCCATAGAGGGTTCATCTCTAATATTGTCTGCCATTCCAGTTTTGAGGTGGTCATCGTAGAAGCTGGATTGGGTATAGGCTTGTGACCATGTCACTATTCTTGAGTCAAATTTCTCGTCCGTCTCTGTGTTGTTGTATCCAGGTCCAGATCTCATTATCTGGTAAAGGGTCTTTAATATTTTCTGAGAAGGATCAAGTTAGACAGAGCAAGATGGCTTACTGTCCCTGTTGATCCTGTCCCTGTTGAGGGGGTTCAGGATCAAGAATCTTCTGATAAGTCTGTTGGTTTTAGGGAAGTAAATGCTTGTCCTTTGTGGTCGTTCGCAAGGGAGTAGGCGCTGGGTCTGCGATCTGTTGGGTGAAGAGGTAGGCTGGTCAGAGGTGTGGGCAAGTCTGCTTCGAAGGCCGAGTTTGTCTCGGTCCCTACCACCAGATGTTAGGCACTCACCACTAGGTAAGCATCAACACGTCTATCCTGGACTGGTTCTGATGCAGCCTTGTTGTAAGGTTGTGTTCTATAGGTAAAATATTTATTATATTTCAAATGACTTACAGACAGAGTCTTTGATGTCTCAGAGCAGTCTAACTAGTCTGGCTATCTCAGAGCATACATACATAAATAATATTGGAATTTCTATGATAATGATGTAACCTCTGACCAATCAGGTGTTTCCACACAGAGTGTCATGAGGTTTGCCACCATGTTGCACCATACATAATAGTTCAAGTAGTTAACACGTACTTAGTTAACAGTTAAACTATTCTATTCTGAATTTGGCAAAGGCTGAGGTCAAGGTTTGCTGCAATGTTGAGTGGATCCCAACAATCATTCCAACACACTGATCAGTGAAGTGTGCAGGATCTGTGGAGCTCAAAATCTGTAAGCACAAGTTGTTATTTTATTTTATGGTTTAGTCCAAGGATGAAAGCTGGAGGGGGGAGGGTGGTGAGGGGTGTGTGAATGTATATATATATATTAGTGCAAAGCTAGTTGTACTAACAGCAGTATTCCTGTTCAATGAGTACACTTATCTCATCTCTCGGCTTAAACTCACACTAGCAGCTAACTAAATCTTGCTTTGGCTGTTATCCGTTATTAACTCCAAAAGTTGCACAGCATATCTTTAACATTTTGAAATTGAGCGTTTGTGTTGATGTATCCCTTGGGAGTCGTGAATCCCAATTATGGCGTAGGCAGAGCATCAGAGTAAATTTTCTAGCAGGGAAGTTTTCCAAATAACTACTGGGAGTGGCATTACTTGGCGAGAGAAGCAAGGAGGAAAATCAAACACAAAGCATGCTTAATAGGCATTCACTAGCTTCATCTTAGTTCTCCTTGAGAGACTTGCTTCGTAATCCACCTTAGAATGAGTCTTTTTTAATCTTGTTCGAATGATTACCTCTTTCTGGACCATAGAGAACCGGATCCTTGCATGTGCATCAGATAGTTTCCTCATAAGCTTATTCTCACATGAGTAAACTTCTGAGCACTCCAACTGGTCACTAGTTAAGAACACACAACTGAAACTGAGTCACCAACAAATGCATATTTTGGTAGCAAGCAATGATCGGTTGGAATGCTATGAAGTTTACTCAAGTGAGAATAGTTAACTTCACAGACATTAGTCACTCTTATTCATATAGTTTATAGAAGCCCCTCCCCTCAAGTTCAAATACCTTTAGGTAAATAATTATATGCCTGTCTGCATATATAGGCATGTATCTACTTTAATAAATATGGTAAAATAGTAACAATAGGATTGCTTAGTTCTGTGGTTATACTGAGTATGTATTACTAGTTTGTTTCTTGGCTACAAAAACAAATCAAAAGATTTTTATTTAAAAACCAAAAATATGCATTTTGAATTGACCCAAAAGACCAACATAGACAACTATGGAAGTGGATGGATCGTTTCCCTTTCTGGATTGCCACCTACACAGAAAGGAGGTTACCTGCAGCAATTTATACAAAACCTATGCACACCAACCAGTACTTGACTGTAGATCACACCATCCTCTCCATGTCAGAAGAAGAGTGGTGAAGAGCTTGCATGGTAGAGCCAGGAAAATAGTGATGGAGAAGGAGAACTACAGAAGGAAGAACATCATTTGAATAGGGTCTTTATGGAGAATGGTTATCCTCGAGCCTACATCAACCTTTCTTCTATAGATAAAGGAAGATAAGTACACCTATACAGGGAATCAGGGCTCTGAAAAAAAAGAATTCTAATACTTTATATAGCATGGATGAGTGAAGACATCAGGAGGGTCTGCAGGAAGTTCAACATCAAAGTTATCTTCAAATCAGGAAGAACTCTGAGGGCACAACTGAGTAGAGTGAGGGATGAATTACCAGCTCATGCATTGAGTACCACATCCCTTGCAGCTGTGGAAGCACTTCACAGGAGAGACCAACAGAAGACTGGAGACCAGAGTAAAAGAACATCAAGTTGCCTGTAAAATGTGTGCTAAAGGGGAATCCGCAATTGCTGAGCATGCATGGGACAATAAATATTAGACCAGACCAGAAGACAGAAGGAGCTGCTAGTGAAGGAGGCATACATCAGCCTAGCAGCAAAGTGTGAGCACCTGGCTACTGCGTGGCATAGCCTAAACTTGAATCTACAACCACATAATTTTACTATTTATCATCCTTTGTAATGTTTTGATATTCAATCAAGTCTGATATAATCATTTTAATTTATTTTATAATTTACTTATTTTAATTCATTTTTATATTAATTTGTATTTCATCATCTATTATAGTGTTTATATAGTTATTAATAGTTATTATTATTTATTTGTATCTTACTGTATTTTTACCACATCCGGTTTACATACTGGATGCACGTATGCCAGGGTGTGGTTTATATCACATGGTGGGTATATAGCTAGCTACTGGTAACAACCTCGTGACCATCTTGATAAAGGTTAGAGCATCTAGTCGAAATGTTGAGAGAGTCAATTTCAAGTTGATTATTTGGAAGGTCATTGCAATAGACAATAAATGGCATGATCCTTTATCTAAGACATATATTATAATACCTGTTAATATTTTATTTGGAATTCTTAGGTAAAGGATCTCCTTTGAATGTTTGCTGTCTGTATTTGGTAAATTCTTGTTTTTTTCATTAGACAATCAAGTATATATTTTTGTTTTATGATCTATGCAGCCTACTTACTAATCATAGAAAATGTGAATGGGTCACCCATGTTATTTTTAAAAATTATTATTGTTTTTAAGCATTTTGCTCATCACACCGATCAATAAAAGGAAATATTTCATTGATGTTGATAGGCAAACAGAAAAGATTGTATACTATGGACTATTTAATGATACCTATGTCTGGCTAGAGCTTACACTATGCTGGACTAAAGCAGTTCTAAACACTATAAAAATATATTCCAGGATTACATAATATGGAATGATCATCATATAGAAGATATCGATAGAGCAAATGCCGGGTGATTCTGTCCTGGAGCACTGCGCAAGTGAGAATGAGCTACACAGTTTAATAGCTGACATAACTCTTTACCAGATAGCAGAATGAAGCAGCCAGAAATAAGAACAACACACCAAGACCCTCATAAATTCCCGCAAGTCCACCAAAACCACCTCACCCATAGGCCCTCATACCAAAATAAATACTAATTAAACGAAATAAATTGGCTGTAGCTACTGGCAGGTGACAACCTGCTGCATGGCTGACAGGAAAGGCTGATAATTGTAGTACTTGTTCATCAACATGCTTTAGCTTTATCTTCTCGATGCCTAGCATTCACTACTAGTTACCCATGGTCTGAGAGATGGTGTCCTTCAGGAGATGAGTGCAATAGCCCCACAGAAACCAATTGATCATGGTTTTGATCTTCGGATTAATTTGTAGCTTGAGGTTGCAGATGTTGTGAGCGGTGCCTCTGTACTTCCCTGCTATCACATCAAATGGAGTCACCATTGAGGGGTTTACACTGACATATGGTACCTCTTGTGATTCTGACAGTCCTCAGGACATTCAGATAAATGGGTGCTGTAGTTCCACAGCAATTCCTAGATCTTTCCTCCCACTTCTAGGGAATCTAGGAAGTGCTTGGGGCATCAGGGCCACAATACAACATACAAAAGACTCCCTTTCCCATCACACCTCATGACCATTTAGCAATAGCCACAGATCTCTTGGTGGAGCTTCTGCTGTGTGCTGCTCTTGGACAGATGGGACTAAATTGGGCCTTTCAATCATGGATGATGAACTCACACTGCTATAACAATTTTAAAGTGCATGACACGGCTGTTTATTTTAGCAACTCACCTTGATGGTGTTAAACAAACAAGTACCAAAATCTCTGGCTTCATCCGGTTTATTTAACACAATTTAATTGACCTTTAAAAAAACAGCAGTTAATAATGCTTCCTGTATTTGGATGAAATCCCTGGAAGTCAGTTTTCCAGATCCAACACTTGCATAGTGTTTGATGAATTGGCTGGCTGTGCAGGACGGATATCACTGTAACCCTTCTGTATAAAATGTATGGGATATATGGCCATGGCTGTGAACCTCCTTGATAGGGGCATTGCAGCCTGAACTTATAGCATGGCTATTGGCAGGCAGTTGGCAATGAGACATGCAATTTGTATGAGCAAATAGAGACAAGTTACATGCTCATATGCTCTGCAATATTTGGCAAAGTCATATACTTTTGTAACCAGTAACATATTTTTATACCTTACCTTCTCATATAAACATGCAGGAGGTTATAATAGCAAACTAGAAAATGGGCGATCAATATTCAACTAGTGCTCAGCAATCAACACACATGCACATATGTACCAGACAAGCTATGGGTAGGAGAGGATAAAAATATCATACTCCATGATGTGCCAGATATAAACATGCAGCATCCACCACAAAGACGTATATGCACACTCTAACATTGTGATATGTAGTGCAAACCTTTCATGTAGCAAGTATTGAACCTCTCCATCTATAAAGGAGATGGAGCAAGCACAGCATTCCATGGGTTATGTTCTCTACTGGAACCTGAAATTCAGTGTGCAGGAGGAGAAGGAAACTGGTATATATATATAGCTTGTTTCCAGACCTTTTCCTAGCATGATATTTAGCAAACTCTGTAAGACTATAATATTCCAGACACACCCTGTATAAAACATTGTACACACACACTATCTCACATAGATACAAATGCATACACACAAAGACAGGCTCCCATGTCTGACCATGATTGTATATAACACCACTTGATTGGGGCATTGTAGCCTGGACCTACACACTGGCTATAAGTTGCATTTGGTGAAGATGGATGTATTAGCAAATACAGACAAACTTATGCATGTCCGCTATCTGGTAAGGAGTTGTGTCAACTATTAAACTGTGCAGCCCATTTTCGCTTGTGCAGTGCAGTCAGGCCAGAATTACCTGGCATTCGCTTTATCGATATATTCTATATATATATAACCATTCCAGATTTATGTAATCTTCGAATATATTTTTTAGTGTTGAGAGCTGCTTTAGCTCAGCATAGGGTAAGCTCTAGCCCAATTTTGAACAGTCAGTAGCCTTTAATTATAATATTTGCCAAAGCAACATATAAAATATTTCTCTTTTATTGCTCAGTGTGATGAGCAAAATGGTTAAAAAAAAAGAATTAGCCTGTTCACATTCTTATGAGTAGTATAAGTACGCCGTAACATAATTATTTAAAAACCAAAAATATGAAAAGAAATGAAACAAGAATTTACGAAAAATAGTCAGCAAACATTTACAGGAGACCCTTTACCTATGAACTCCAAATATATTTAAAAAAGCAGTTATAATATAGATAAAGGCATTTCTCAATGACTTTCTCAACCAACTCAAAATTTACCACATGACAATTTGACTAGTTGTTCTAGCCTTCATCAAGAATAATGAGATATTAAGACTTGCATGAGGTTGTTGTTTCCCAGTAACTAGCTATCCACCATGTGATATAAACCACACCCAGGTACACATGCACCTGGTATGTGAACCGGACATGGCAAAAATATAATAAAGATTATAATACAATAATAACCAATAATAACAATAATAACTAAATAAACATTATAATAGATGATGGAATAAGAATTATATTTAAAAATAATAATAATGAGTAAATTATTCATTATGCAATAAATTAAAATTATAATAATAAATATTTATTATCACAATTGCTTGATATCAAAACATTAACAAAATAAATATCTGAATATAGTAAAGTTGAGGTTGTAGATTCAAGTTTAGGCTATGCCACTCACTAGCCAGGCATGTTCATTTCACAATCTCAATTGAACTGTCACACATTGGTGCTAGGCTGTTGTTCAATGCCTCCTCACTAGCAGCTACTTCTGTCTTCTGGCCTGGTCTAATATGGCGGCTTGGTCCTACAGAATAGGATGTTCATTGTCCCATGCATGTTCAGCAATTGCACTTTTACAGGCATGATGAAATTTTATTCTGTTGCTCTGCTTGCACCACATGATTCAGATTCATGACTGCCGAGAGATTCATCAACATAAATGCTTCATTTTCAAAATGTTGATGTAATGTTAGAGACATGCTGTGCAACTTTTGGAGTTAATAAAAGATAACAGCAAATGCAACATTTAGTTAGATGCTAGTGCGAGTTTAAGCTGACGTATGAGATTAGTTTTTTCATTTTTTGTCCTTTTTAAAAAGGCGGTCCAACCAAATGCATGGAGTGCTAGTGTACTCTCTGATGCAGGACACTGCTGTCTTTACAACTAGCTTTGCACTAATAGGAACACTGCTGTCTTTACAACTAGCTTTGCACTAATAGGAATACTGCTGTCTTTACAACTAGCTTTGCATTAATAGGAATACTGCTGTCTTTACAACTAGCTTTGCACTAATAGGAATACTGCTGTTTTTACAACTAGCTTTGCACTAATAGGAATACTGCTGTCTTTACAACTAGCTTTACACTAATAGGAATACTGCTGTCTTTACAACTAGCTTTGCACTCGAACACTGCTGTCTTTACAACTAGCTTTGCACTGATAGGAATACTGATATTTTTTGATAAAATGAAAATGACAAAATCTATATTAATTGTGTTATATCTATTCAAATATACATTCTACATTATGGGATGCATTTCAACAAGATGCACAAAGTTACAGAGACAAGTAATGATGAGGTACTGAATAGCTAAACATATAGAGAGTTTCTAACTAACTCAACTAGCTAGCTACAAAAACAATATTCATTGCACATACAGTACAAGAGTTCTGAGGTAAATCCTCTCTTCTTCAATTCCATGATTATGGCAGATCCTCACCTCAATTTCATCAGTGGTGGCGGCCAGCAGTCTTGTATTGAACCCTGGAGGATTGTTGAAAGTACAGCAACCATCTTTTGTGCAATTTCTACCATCCCACAACACTCCATTGTATTCACCACAGAAATAGTTACTGCCAACAAAAGAAGGAGGCAATGGAGCACAACTTGTATTGTTGTTATCACAGGGGCAGCGAAAATTACCACCATGACCTGCACCTAAACTCCAGATGTGTTGTTGAGGACGTTCATGAGTTATGCTCACTCCATCAAGATAAGGTCCATCAATACTAGTGTTCACAATTCTAAAAGCATCAGGAGAACCAGTTACAAAACCTTTAGCCCGACAACAGACTTGCTGGTAGGATAAGCCAAAAGAAGGAAGAAAGACGGCACTATCACATGGATTAATAGCACGTGCTACACAGGGTCTTCCAGGACTGTCCACAACTAACCAAGGGGAAGGCAGGTTTGTTTCTCACCTATCATTCTGAGATTAGCAACTTGGAACCAGCGTCCGGCTGGGACAACATCAAGACCTCCAAGAATGTTTTGCATCTGTTGACTTGCATTGGCTCTGGCTTCTTCTGCAGCAGCTGGAAATGCATTTGTAGACTTCTCCTGAACTATTATGGAGCTGAATCCAAGACAAGAAGCTGCTTCAAGGAGAGCAAAAGCAGTAGTCCAAAATTAAGATCCCTGACATCTTGGGAGAAAGTGTGCTCTCTGATAGAAATGGAATGTCATACAAAAAAAAAGAAGCAATCCAGTGACCTCAGACGTGATCATGAGCCTGACCTTCTCGCTTGATCTCTACGCATGCGCACAGCACGGCGAGGACACCGTTCCTAAGTCTAGGCTCGCAAAGTGCAGCTGGTGCTTCAGCCAGCCATACGAAGCTTCTCTGCGTAAAGTATTGTGTGGCCAGCTAAAGCAACTTTCCCAGACTTTTATTTCTTGCCATTTAATTGTTAGTGTACATGTCAAGCCCCGTAGCCAGGGGGGAACCCCCCAATGGCTGTGTCCACCCTTTCAATTGGGTTCACCCTTTTGATTGGGTCCTCCATCTTTTCAATTGGGTCCACCCTTTCAAATGTAAATTAAATAAGCCGTGCTTTCACAAAGCTGCTAGCTAATTACACATAGCTACAATGCTGTCAACCACATCATGGAATACATATACAGGAATCTGTGTTTGTTAATTTGTGGTTTGTTAAAATGTATTAAAGACAGCTGCATGATTTTATGTGGTGAGCACTCAGGCAGGTCCCAGAAAAGAAAGAGAGAACTTAAAAAGGCAGCCAAGAGCTGCCAGGCTCTGACTTCCCCCCCCCCCCCTAAAAAAGTGAGGAGAGATGACCAGTTACCTTCAGATTCTCCTGCTCAGGTAATAAGTTAATGATCTAGCCTAGAGGATCTTTACAACGTGTTATAAACATAATTTTAGGATGATGCTATATTGCTAAATGACCATTTGGAAGTTGAGCCTGGTGTTGAAGTCAATTCTTTGCTTGAGCTGGAAGGTAATGCAACAGCCAGGTCTGAATCTGATGATGATTCTGAGGTTAACATTCCATTAACTGAAGGAGTGAGTGAAGCATCTGTGAGTAAGCCTATTATTAATGATATAGGCAGTATTGTCAGCATTTCTATGTCTCCGTGTGAGATTGAAAGCTGTACAAAAACCGACAAAAGAAGAAAAATACACACATTTGAAATCCCATAAAAGGCCCTTGAGCACACATGTCTTCCCAGTGACAGTTCTTGGAGGATCTAACAGAGGAAATGGCATTAAGAATATTCCTGGATGGTTGACTGTGAATCCTGTGATATGCTTTTTGTATTGCTTGTTTCGTATTTTGTACTAATCGTAAAAACAAGAGATACTTGGTCAATCAACCATTTTGTACCTGGCATAAGAAAACTTTGAAGTGCAAAGAACATGAATTTGCTCATTATCATCATGAAGCTATGAGTCTGGCTGATGCTTTCATTCGAAATGTAGAGAAGCCAGAAACCTGTTGTGAGTCAAAATAAGAACCGACAATATAAGGGAACATAGGATCATTCTTAAGTGTGTGACAGAATGTATACTATTTTGTGGTAAGCAGTGTATTGCACTGCATGGTGATCATAAGAGCATTAATACACCTGGTAACTGTGGAATTTTTTAAAAAGTTTGCTGAAGCTGTTAGCTAATGAAAATGAAATGCTCTGCAATCATTTGGATTCTCCTGCAATGAACCTATATATATGTCTCCACTAATGCAACACGAATGGATTGAAATCATGGGAAAGCATATTGTTCTTAATAACATTGTAAGAGATCAAAAACGCAAAATATTACAGCATCATGGCTGATGAAGTCACTTCACACTCAACAAGGAACAACTAGCCTTCTGCGTAAGGTTTGTTGATGAGAACTGCAACATTCGGGAGGAGTTTTTTTTTTTTTGGGAAGCTGAAAGAATTACTGGTAAATATTTGGCTAAGGAAATATTTATTAAAGAAACAGCTGCATGGTTTTATGCCTGGTAGGTCCAGCAAAGAAAGAGAGAACTTACAAATGCAGCCAAGAGTTGCCAGACTCTGACTTCTTTTTTGCCTCCTAAAAAAGCGAGGAGAGATGACCAGTTACCTTCTGCTCAGGTAATAATGACCTAGTCTTTACATAACATGTTATAAATATAATTTTAGGATGATGCTATATTGCAAAATGACCATTTGGAAGTTGAGCCTGGTATTGAGGTCAATTCTTTGCTTGAGCTGGAAGGTAATGCAACAGCCAGGTCTGAATCTGATGATGACTCTGAGATTAACATTCCATTAACTGAAGGAGTGAGTGAAGCATCTGTGAGTAATCCTATTATAAATTATATAGACAGTATTGTCAGCATTTCTATGTCTCCACATGAGATTGAAAGGGCTGTAAAAAAAAATGACAAAATAAGAAAAATACACACTTTTGAAATCCCATAAAAGACCCTTGGTCACACATGCCTTCCCTTAATAACATATAAAAAATGCAAAATATTTCAGCTGATGAAGTCACTTCACACACAACAAGGAACAACTAGCCTTCTGCGTAAGGTTTGTTGATGACAACTGCAACATCCGGGAGGAGTTCTTGTCTTTTTTGAAAGCTGAAAGAATTACTGGTAATATTTGGCTAAGGCAGTTTTTAAATGAACATGATATTCCATTGGAGCATATTCATGGGCAAGGGTATGATGGAGCTAGTAACATGTCTTCATCTATTGTTGGTGTGCAGGCATGCATCAGAGAGCACGCTCTTCTAGCTACTTATGTACATTGCAGTGGACATTGTCTTAACTTGGTGTTGAGCAAGTCTTGCTCTCTACCAGAAGTTCATAATGTCCTTGACAAGCTCAAGCATTGCTGCTATTTGTTTCAGTCAAGTCCCAAAACAAATTAATTACTTTTCAAGAACAATGCTGAAATACATGGCCCTAAAAGAAAACCTCTTATAGATTTGTGCAAAACTCACTGGGCTGAGCGTCATAGTGCATATCAGCATTTTAATCAGTCATTTGTATTCATTGTTGATGCCCTAGAAGTTATAGGCCATGGCAAACATGCAAACATGTTGATGAACATGGTGGTGATTGGGACAGAGCTAATAGAAGTCAAGCCCAGCCAATCCTTGCTAGTACCACCAAATTTGAATTTCATTGTAGTAGTTTTCTTGATGGTTTATCAGTACCTTTTCCACCTGCCAGGCATAACTATTCAATTACAGAGCAGAACGAGCAGAACACTAGATATCATGAAGCTCATCACATGATTGATGGTATCGAGCAAGTGTACAAAGAAGAGCATGCCAAAGTGGAAGAAAACTTTCAGAAAATATATGGTCAGGCTGTCTTGATGGCTGATAAGGTGAGCACCACCCCATGCATGCCAAGGATAGCAGCACTGTGGTAATGCACCAGCACAATCTTTTCTTCAAGAGCAATCTTGCTATTCTATTCCTTCACCACATCTGCACTAGCTTAAATAAGAGGTTCACATCATTGTCAGCAATTGCTTCATCTCTTCTGGTACTTGTACCATCTCTGATGACCTTTTGATATCAGCACAGTTGTTGAAACTTATCACCAGGATTTGCCATCACCAGAACTAATAGAAAGTGAACTCACTCGCTGGAAATCAAGATATGCAAATGTACCCATTCACAAAAGAGAATCCACACCATCCTATGCCTTGAAGGATTGTGATGCAACATTTTTCCCAAACATTCATGTTCTCTTGCAAATTACATGCACTCTGACAGTAACATCTTGTGAATGCGAAAGAAGTGGCAATGCACTTAAATATCTCAACAATTACCTAAGAGCATCTATGAAACAAGAATACCTGACATCTCTGCACTCTGACATGTACATTATGACACAGCAATTAATCTGATGAAGTTGTTGAAATATTTTGGACACTTACACCCAAGGAGAATGGATCTTGACCCAAGGAGAATGGATCTTGACCCAAAGAGAAGGGATCTTGACCCAAGGAGAATGGATCTTGACCAAGGAGAATGGATCTTGAATCTCTTATTAGATAGTCATTTCCTTTGAATATTTTATTATATTTATATATTTGTATAATTATGCTTTGAATGCATTCTTTGCTTTTGATCTTTGCATGAGAGAGAGCACATACACCCTTCCCCTTGGGCCGCTTGTAAGGACCCAACATTCACCAACAGAACCCCCCCCCCCCCCCCCCCCCCCAATCATTTTTCTGGCTATGGGCATGTGTCATTACAAATGCTCAACTTCTGCCTAGTTGCAAAACTGTACGCTCTGAAGCACAATAGGATTTCCGGAATAATAGGATGGATGGTTGTGAAAGAGAAATATATATGTGTGAAATATGTCTGTGAAAGACTTTTGCTATAACTAAGATCTTGTGCAGATCTAGGATTTTGAATAGGAGTGGGTCTTAGTAAGGAAGGGGAGGAAAGGAGGGGGGGGGGGAGATTACAATAACATATCTATCAATAGGAAGTTAACAAAACTAGCCAAAACTGACTAACAAGCAGCACACTTGAGTCTCCCCTAGTCCCACGCCAAGACCTGGAGCATGTTGTCAAGTGTAATTGACTAATGAGTCTCCCCTAGTCCCACACCAAGACCTGGAGCATGTTGTCATGTGTAACTGACTAACAAGCACACTTGAGTCTCCCCTAGTCCCACACCAAGGCCTGGAGCATGTTGTCATGTGTAACTAACTAACAAGCACACTTGAGTCTTCACTAGCCCCACACCAAGACCTGGAGCATGTGGTCATGTGTAACTGACTAACAAGCACACTTGAGTCTCCCCTAGTCCACACCAAGTCCTGGAGCATGTTGTCATGTGTAACTGACTGACAAGCATACTTGAGTCTCCCCTAGACCCACACCAAGGCCTGGAGCATGTTGTCATGTGTAACTGACTAACAAACACACTTGAGTCTCCCCTAGTCGCACACCAAGACCTGGAGCATGTTGTCATGTGTAACTGACTGACAAGCACACTTGAGTCTCCCCTAGACCCACACCAAGACCTGGAGAATGTTGTCATGTGTAACTGACTGACAAGCACACTTGAGTCTCCCCTAGTCGCACACCAAGGCCTGGAGCATGTTGTCATGTGTAACTGACTAACAAACACACTTGAGTCTCCCCTAGTCCCACACCAAGACCTGGAGCATGTTGTCATGTGTAACTGACTAACAAGCACACTTGAGTCTCCCCTAGTCCCACACCAAGACCTGGAGAATGTTGTCATGCGTAACTGACTAACAAGCACACTTGAGTCTCCCCTAGTCCCACACCAAGACCTGGAGAATGTTGTCATGCGTAACTGACTAACAAGCACACTTGAGTCTCCCCTAGTCCCACACCAAGACCTGGAGCATGTTGTCATGTGTAACTGACTAACAAGCACACTTGAGTCTCCCCTAGTCCCACACCAAGACCTGGAGAATGTTGTCATGCGTAACTGACTAACAAACACACTTGAGTCTCCCCTAGTCGCACACCAAGACCTGGAGCATGTTGTCATGCATAACTGACTAACAAACACACTTGAGTCTCCCCTAGTCGCACACCAAGACCTAGTTAAAGCATGTTGTCATGTGGAACTGTCAATGTCAATGAAACTTGAGCTCACCATTTGCACATGCATATATATAGATATAGATAGTTCTACCTTTTTGTGATTGTAGTTGTGGCAGTCCAGAAATGGTAATGATCCATCTATTTCTATATATCTCCATGGTAAACTTTATGGATGGCCTGATGTTGTTCAGATAGTCAAACTACTCCTGTTTGCTCCTCTTCCGGCCGGTGTCAGCCACATATCTCTTTCTAAACTTAAGGGAAAGTTCTAAATGAACTCTCAGTTGACATAAAAACATTACAATAACCTTCTCAATAATCAACTTGATATTTCACTCGACATTTTGACTAGATGCTCTAACCTTCTAGAGCATCTAGTTGAAATGTCAATTTCAAGTCGATTATTGAAAAGTGTATTGTAATGTTAAGGGGATGCTATTGTGAGTGCTAATTCCTTAAATCATGGGGGCAGCACTGAGGTTGGACATTAGTGAATAATACCGGTGGTTATGCACAGGTATACCAGAGCAATATAGCTAATCACTGGGGAATAATTTCCTCCAAGTAAACTATTCTCTTAAGCCTTAGTCCACATCACTTGGTAAAAGTATTCCGATACACTGAATATTGTTCCATCTTGAGACACTGGCATACGTATATTTCAAATTTCAATAGATAATGAACTACTTAATATTCTCCTTTTCTCTCCCTCATTTATTTTAGTGAATAACCCTAGCCATAAAAATAAGTAACCGATTTATTGATCAATAATCCCAGCTTTGCATGCAAATGATAAAATTGTCAAACTTTTGCATGAAAGTCGAGACCTCCTCATCTAATAAGCTTATATAGTGCACTCTGATGGATTTCAGGATGGATATAAATACAATTACTGTATTTGTTCCCCAATGCACAGTGCATGCACTTGGTAGATGCCAAAAAGCAAGTCAAAGATAGAGTTACGGTTGCCATTATTTGACCTTCACTGTTCCAATATGTAGAGGATATTACTTTGGAAGCACAGACACCCCTAGTTTAGTGTAGTCAGAACATTTCCCAAATGTCATATACATAAGCTTTTCAAGTGCATTGAGATTGTAGCAACTGACCTTGATGATGTTAAATAAACAATTTTCAAATGCATTGACATTGCTGTTTATTTTAGCAACTGCCTTCGAGTGCATGACAAGGCTGTTTAAGCAACTCACCTTGATGGTGTTAAATAAACAAGCACCAAAATCTCTGGCTTCATATGCTTTAGACGGTTTATTTAACACAATTTAATTGACCTTTAAAAAAAACAGCAGTTAATAATGCTTCCTGTATTTGGATGAAATCCCTGGAAGTCAGTTTTCCAGATCCAATACTTGGATGGTGTTTGATGAATTGGCTGGCTGTGCAGGACTAGGATATCACTGTAACCCTTCTGGTATGAAACATATATAAACACATGCAGATGTATGGGCTATATGGCCATGGCTGTGAACATCCTTGATAGGGGGATTGCAGCCTGAACTTATAGCATGGCTATTGTTGGCAGGCAATTGGCAATGAGACATGCAGTTTGTATGACAAATAGAGACAAGTTACATGCTTATATGCTCTGCAAAGTCATATACTTTTGTACCAGTAACATATTTTTATACCTTACTTTCTCATATAAACATGCAGGAGGTTATAATAGCAAACTAGAAAATGGGCGATAATATTCAACTAGTGCTCAGCAATCAACACACATGCACATATGTACCAGACAAGCTATGGGTAGGAGAGGATAAAAATATCATACTCCATGATGTGCCAGATATAAACATGCATTTGGAGTAGCATCCACCACAAAGACATATATGCACACTCTAACATTAAGATATGTAGTGCAAACCTTTCATGTAGCAAGTATTGAATCTCTCAATCTATAAGGGAGATGGAGCAAGCACAGCGTTCCATGGGTTATGTTCTCTACTGGACCCTGAAATTCTATGCAGTATATAGGAGAAGGAAACTGGTATATATATATAGCCTGTTTCCAGACCTTTTCCTATCATGATATTTCTTACTCTGTGAGATTATAATATTCCAGACACACCCTGTATAAAACATTGTACACACACACTATCTCACATAGATGCAAATGCATACACACAAAGACACGCTCACCATGTCTGACCATGATTGTATATAACACTACTTGATTGGGGCATTGTAGCCTGGGCCTACACACTGGCGATAAGTTGCATTTGGTGAAGATGGATGTATTAGCAAATACAGACAAACTTATGCATGTCCACTATCTGGTAAGGAGTTGTGTCAACTATTAAACTGTGCAGCCTATTTTCACTTGTGCAGTGCAGTCAGGCCAGAATTACCTGGCATTCGCTTTATCGATATCTTCTATATATATGATAACCATTCCAGATTTATGTAATCTTTGAATATATTTTTTAGTGTTGAGAGCTGCTTTAGCTCAGCATAGGGTAAGCTCTAGCCCAATTTTGAACAGTCAGTAGCCTTTAATTATAATATTTGCCGAAGCTTTTATTGCTCAGTGTGATGAGCAAAATGGTTAAAAAAGAAAGAATTAAGGTGTGTGGCCTGTTCACATTCTTATGAGTAGTATAAGTATGCTGCATAAATCATAACATAAAATTAAAAACAAAAAATCTGAAACAAGAATTTACCAAAAATAGACAGCCAACATTTACAGGAGACCTTTTACCTATGAACTCCAAATATAATAAAAAAGCAGTGTTATAATATATATAGGATAACGGCTATTGCAATGACTTTCTCGACCAACTCAAAATTTACCACTTGACTATATTGTTGTTCTAGCCTTCATCAAGAATAATGATATGGTATATAAGACGTGCATGAGGTTGTTGTTTACCTATCCACCATGTGATATAAACCACACCCTGGAACATGTGCATCCAGCATATGAACAGGACATGCTAAATAACAAACATTATAATAGATGATGGAATAAGAAGAAAAAATAATTAGTAAATTATTGATTAATTAAAATTATAATAATTATCACAATTGCTTGATATCAAAACATTAACAAAATAAATATCTGAATATAGTAAAGTTATGTGGTTGTAGATTCATGTTTAGGCTATGCCACTCACTAGCCAGGCACATTCATTTCACAATCTCAATGGAACTGTCACACATTGGTGCTAGGATGTTGTTCAATGCCTCCTCACTAGCAGTTCCTTCTGTCTTCTGGCCTGGTCTAATATGGCGGCTTGGAGGATGTTCATTGTCCCATGCATGTTCAGCAATTGCAGATAACCCTTTAGCACACTTTTACAGGCATGATGAAATTTTATTCTGTTGCTCTGCTTGCACCATATGATTCAGATTCATGACTGCCGAGAGATTCATCAATACAAATGCAAAATGTTGTTGTAATGTTAGAGACATGCTGTGCAACTTTTGGAATTAATAAAAGATAACAGCAAATGCAACATTTAGTTAGCTGCTAGTGTGAGTTTAAGCTGACGTAGTTATTTCATTTTTTGTCCTTTTTAAAAAGGCGGTCCTACCAAATGCATGGAGTGCTAGTGTACTCTCTGACACAGGAACACTGCTGTTTTTACAACTAGCTTTGCACTAATAGGCTTTGCAATATATATATATATATATATATACTTAGAAGGTAGTTTGCTGATGAAGGCTACAAATAGTGCTCAATGCTGTGTTAAGGCAGAGCTATTGAATATAGAAAAGTACTGGGATGGCTAGTCCTACTGCAGTTTCATGCTAATGCAATCATCCCTGATGATTGCATTAGCATGAAACTGCAGTAGGACTAGCCATTCCAGTACTTTTCTATATATATATATATATATATACATTCAGAAGCAACTTTTGCGCAGAGTTCATAGTACGCAATAGCAAACATTTTAGTGATTTAATTGGTCTTGCAGGTATTGAGGAAATGGTTGTCAAAGTTCGTGTGTTGCAAGTGTTCATTATACTTTTTGTTTTCGTGTAGATACCTAATTCATTATGCTTGTCAGATATTTTTTGATAAAATGAAAATTACAAAATCTATATTAATTGTGTTATATCTCTTCAAATATACATTATACATTATGGGATGAATTTCAACAAGATGCACACAGTTACAGAGACAAGTAATGATGAGGTACTGAATAGCTAAACATAATTATAGAGAGTTTCTAACTAACTCAACTAATTATCTACACTAATATAACTTAAAACAATATTCATTGCACAAACAGTACAAGAGTTCTGAGGTAAATCCTCTCTTCTTCAATTCCACGATTATGACAGATCCTCACCTCAATTTCATCAGTGGTGGCGGCCGGCAGTCTTGTATTGAACCATGGAGGATTGTTGAAAGTACAGCAACCATCTTTTGTGCAACCTTTACCATCCCACAACACTCCATTGTATTCACCATCACAGAAATAGTTATTGCCAACAAAAGAAGGGGGCAATGGAGCAAGACTTGTATTGTTGTTATCACAGGGGCAGGGAAAGTTATCACCATGACCTGCACCTAAACTCCAGATGTGTTGTTGAGGACGTCCATGAGTTATGCTCACTCCATCAAGATAAGGTCCATCAATACTAGTGTCAATTCTAAAAGCATCTGGAGAACCAGTTACAAAACCTTTAGCCCGACCACAGACTTGCTGGTAGGATAAGCCAAAAGAAGGAAGAAAGACTGCACTATCACATGGATTAATAGCAGGTGCTACACAGGATCTTCCAGGACTTTCCACAACCATCCAAGGGGAAGGGCAGGTTTGATTCTCATCTATCATTCTGAGATTAGCCACTTGGAACCAGCTACCAGGCCCACACTGTGGGACAACATCAAGACCTCCAAGAATGTTTTGCATCTGTTCACTTGCATTGGCTCTGGCTTCTTCTGCAGCAGCTGGACATGCATCTGTAGAATCCTCCTGAACTATTATGGAGCTGAATCCGAGACAAGAAGCTAATTCAAGGAGAGCAAAAGCAGTAGCCAAAATTATGATCCTGGACATCTTGGGAGAAAGTTGTGCTGTATAGCTCACAGAAATGGAATTTTATACTAAAAAAAAAGTAATCGTCTGTGATCACGAGCCCGACTTGATCTCTACGCATGCGCACAGCACGGACGCGAGGCCAATGTAAGTCCTCGGCTGGAGCCAGCCATACGAAGCTTCTCTGCTAGAGACTAATGTAAAAGTATTGTGTGGCCAACTCCCCCAGACTTTTATTTCTTGCCATTTAATTGTTAGTGTACATTTCATTTATATAATGCTCAACTTCTGCCTAGTTGCAAAACTATAATTATGCTCTGAAGCACAATAGGATTTAAGGCATAATAGGATGGATGGTTGTGAAAGAGAAATGTATGTGTGTGAAATATATCTGTGAAAGAATTTTGTTAAGATCTTAAGTGGTAGGATTTTGAGTAGGAGTGGGTCTTAGTAAGGAAAGGGGGGTGGGTGGGATTCCAATAATATATCTATACATATCTAGCAATAGGAAGAAGCAAAACTAGCCAAAACTGACTAAGAAGCACAATTGAGTCTCCCCTAGTCCCACACCAAGACCTGGAGCATGTTGTCATGTGTAACTGACTAACAAGCACACTTGAGTCTCCCTTAGTCCCACACCAATACCTGGAGCATGTTGTCATGTTTAACTGACTAACAAGCACACACTTGAGTCTTCCCTAGTCCCACACCAAGACCTGGAGCATGTTGTCATGTGTAACTGACTAACAAGCACACTTGAGTCTCCCCTAGTCCCACGCCAAGACCTGGAGCATGTTGTCATGTGTAACTGACTAACAAGCACACTTGAGTCTCACCTAGCCCCACACCAAGACCTGGAGCATGTGGTCGTGTGTAATTGTCAATGTCGATGAAACCAGAGCTAACCATTTGCACATATATACATATATATATAGAGAGAGATATCTTCCTTTTTGTGATTATAGCTGTGGCAGTCCAGAAATGATAATGATCCATCTACTTCCAGCTCAATGGTAAACTTTGTGGATGGCCTGATATTGTTCAGATAGTCAAACAACTTCTGTTCTCTCCTCTACCAGTAGGTGTCAGCCACATATCTCTTTCTAAACTTAAGAGAATGTTCTCAATGAACTCTCAGTTGACATAATAACATTACAATAACCTTCTCAACAATCAACTTGAAATTTCTCTCGACATTTCGACTAGATACTCTAGCCTTCTAGAGCATCTGGCTAAAATGTCGAGAGAATACAATTTCAAGTTGATTATTGATTATTGAAACGTTAAGGGGATGCTATTGGTGAGTGCTAATTCCTTAAATCATGGGGGCAGCACTGAGGTTGTACATTTTTACTGGTGGTTATGCACAGGTATGCTAGAGCAATATAATTCACTGGGGAATAATTTCCTCCAAGTAAACTATTCTCTTGAATAATATGCCTTAGTGCACATTACTTGGTATATAATAGTATTGCAATACACAGAATATTGCTCCACCTTGAGACACTGGCATACGTATTCAATAGATAATGAACTACTTAATATTATGTTCTCTCCTCTCTCCCTCATTAATTTTAGTGAATATCCCTAGCCATAAAAATAAGTAACCAATTTATAGATCAATAATCTCAGCTTTGTGTGCAAACGATAAAATTGTTAAACTTTTGCATGAAAGTTGACACCTCCTCACCTAATAAGTATTGAGAATGCAGCTACTGTGATTTGTTCCCCAATGTATACTGCATGCACTTGGTAGATGTCAAAAAGCAAGTCCAAGCTTAGAGTCATGTTGACATTATTTGACCTTCACTGCTCCAAAATGTCAAGGGTATTACTTTCGAAGCACAGACACCCCTAGTTTAGTGTAGTCAGAACATTTCCCAAATGCCATGCCATGTTGCTTTTCAAGTATGTTGACATTGCAGTTTATTTTAGCAACTGACCTTGATGGTGTTAAATAAACAATTTTCAAGTGCATGACACGGCTGTTTATTTTAGCTTGATGGTGTTAAATAAACGAGCACCAAAATCTCTGGCTTCATCTGCTTTAGACGCTTTATTTAACACAGTTTAATTGACCTTTAAAAACACTGCCGTTAATAATGCTTCCTGTATTTGGATGAAATCCCTGGAAGTCAGATTTCCAGATCCTACACTTGCGTGGCGTTTGATGAATTGGCTGGCTGTGCAGGACTAGGATATCACTGTGACCCTTCTGTATAAAACATATATAAACACATGCAGATGTATAGGCTATATGGCCATGGCTGTGAACCTCCTTGATAGGGGCATTGCAGCCTGAACTTATAGCATGGCTATTGGTGGCAGGCAGTTGGCAAAGAGATATGCAGTTTGTATGAGCAAATAGAGACAATTCACATGCTCATATGCTCTGCAATATTTGGCAAAGTCATACCAGTAACATTTTTATACCTTACCTTCTCATATAAACATGCAGGAGGTTATAATAGCAAACTAGAAAATGGGCGATCCATATTCAACTAGTGCTCAGCAATCAACTCACATGCACATATGTACCAGACAAGCTATGGGTAGGAGAGGATAAAAATATCATACTCCATGATGTGCCAGATATAAACATGAAATTGGAGGAGTATCCATCAGAAAGACATATATGCACACTCTAACATTAAGGTATGTAGTGATTACCTTTTAGCCCAGCATAGGGTAAGCTCTAGCCAAACAGTCCTTAGTTTACAATCCTAATGTTTGCCTATGCACAATGAAGTATTTCCTTTTATTGCTCGGTGTGATGAGAAAAATGTTTATAATGCAAAAAAATTGAGGTGATTGACCCGTTCACATTTTTTATGAGTAAAGATAATTATATAAAAACCAAAAATATATACTTGATTGTCCAATGATATGGGGAAGCAGCCAAGAATTTACAGATTCCGATCTGGTGCAGCATTTAACAACCTGATGCCCTGAGGCTTGTTCCTCATCTCTTCCCGTAATATCCGCGGTTCTTCAGGGCTCTGTATTGGGACCACTACTATTCCTCATATACACTGTGTCACCTCTAATGGCCAAGTTATTGCCTGTGCTGATGATATAGCATTATACCGAGTGATAGGGGCCTAAACATAATGGGATTGGAAGCAGCTGCTCTTGAAGATGGAAAGCACACTGCACTAAGAGTAAGATTTATCAGACAATGCTTTCTTAGGAGTACTACAAGAAGCATGCAAAAGCTGGCAAGAACTTGTGAAGTGATAGCTTGCACTCTTGACACTGTGAGTGTGTAAGCTCTCCATCACTAGCACATCTCTCTATTGATCATATGCCAACTATGCAGCCAGTTCATAGAGAGCAGCAGCACATGTTACCTTGCCAAGATTAACAATGGTTACTGCATCATGACAGAAATGTTGTATCCTACCTCCATAGCTGGAGTATATCATCTGAAACTCCAGCATCCTTTCCTGTCAAACCATCACTTACCTGGGCAGCCAGTTCCCTTTGCTCTGTTTTGGCACTCTCTTGAAGATTTTACTTCACCATTGCAACCAGTTTAAGTGACCCCGTTTAATTTAAGATGGGTGACCTGTTCATATTTTATAAGAGTATACACACATCCACACATCTGTAGATCAAATGTATGCCATGTATAGCTTCTCCATCCAATTCCTCAGCAAAAACTCACTTTTAATCCACAAATCATAGATATTACATCATTCTTGAAGCTGCTGCCACATAGTAGAATTACATCATACATCCAATCTTAGCACTTGGTATATACTAATTATAAATATTTACAACATAATATGTAATATAGATAAGTAGGTCGCTTAGCACACTGTTTTAATTATAGGTGTTAATTACAAATCTGAAGTGGTTTACACAACAAACCACATACAGTGGAACCTCCCTATGTGTGGACAACAAACACTTACAGGAGAGCATTTATCTTTGAACTCAAAATATAAATATATTATTATCATTATTATTATTATTATCATTATCATTATTATTATTATTATCATTATTATTATTATCATTATTATTATTATTATCGTTATTATTATTATTATCATTATTATTATTATTATCATTATCATTATTATTATTATTATTATCATCATTATCATTATTATCATCATTATCATTATTATCATCATTATCATCATTATCATCATTATCATCATCATTATCATTATTATTATTATTATTATTATTATTATTATTATTATTATTATTATTATTATTATTATTATTATTATTATTATTATTATTATTATTATTATTATTATTATTATTATTATTATTATTATTATTATTACTATTACTATTACTACTACTACTATTATTATTATTATTATTATTATTATTATTATTATTATTATTATTATTATTATTATTATTATTATTATTATTATTATTATTATTATTATTATTATTATTATTATTATTATTATTATTATTATTATTATTATTATTATTATTATTATTATTATTATTATTATTATTATATTAAAAAAAATATTGGATTGTGGTTTCATGTCCAGGCTTTGAAGAGGGACTTACCAGCAGCCTGGTAAGAGCATTCCACATTCTCAATACACCGCTCACATTCTAGTGCTAGGCTGATTAGCAACGCTTTCTTCACTAGCAGTTCCTTCTATCTCCTCTGGTTAATTATGTTGGCTTCCTATGAAATGGGATGTCCATTGTCCCATGCATGTTCCACGATTCCACACCTTTCTTTAGCAGACTTTCTAGAGGCATGTAGGTCTCCTTCCATGATGTATAGTCTTCTATTGCTCTCCCCTATGTAGACTAGTATTCCAACAGCTACAAGAGATGTGGGACACAATTCAGGAGTGCATACTAGTAGGTATTTCATCCTTCACTCTGCTCAGTTGTGTCTTCAGAGTTCTTCCTGATCTGAAGACGACTTTGATATTGAACTTCCTGAAGACCCTCTTCACTCATCCCTGCAACATAGGAATTACTACAATAGGATCCTTCTTTCCAGACCCATGATTGCCTGTATCGATGTACTTATATTCTTTTGTGCATTTAGATGTGCCTGCAGAGGCAAGGTTGCTGAAAGCTTGCCGATAACCATTCTCCATAAGAACCCTATTTAAATGACCTTCCTTTTCTTTTCCATCATTAGACCCCTGGCTCTATCATGCAAGCTTCTCTTCTGACATGAATAAGGTGATATTTGACAATCTCTGTCTGTAAAGCATGGGTTTTCTGCAAACTGTTGCATATAAGCTTCCATCTTCCTTTTTATGTATGTAGCTATGTGGCAGTCCAGAAATGGGAATGGTTCATTTACTTCCAGCTCCATGGTAAATTTTATTGATGGCCTGATGTTATTCAGATGGTCAAATAACTCCTGTTCTCTCCTCTTCTGGCAGGTGTCAGCCACATATCACTTTCTAAAATCAAGGGAGTGTTCTCAATGAACTCTCTGTTGATATAATAATCTCAATAATCAACTTGAAATTTCTCTCGATGTTTCAACCAGATGCTCTAGCCTTCTAGAGCATCTAGTCAAAATGTCGAGAAAGCACAATTTCAAGTACATTATTGAGAATATTATTAAGGGGGTGCTATTGTGAGTGCTAACTCCTTGGCGGCACTGAGGTTGTACATTATTCATTAGTGAATAGTACAGGTATGCTAGATCAATATAATTCACTGGGGATAATTTCCTCCAAGTAAACTATTCTCTTGAATAATATGTTAGTGTACGTCACTTGGTAACAGTATTCCAATACACTGAATATTGTTACAGCTTACACTGGCATATGAATATTTCAAATTTCAACAGATTATGAGCTACTTAATATTTTGTTCTCTCATCTCCCACTCATTTATTTCAGTGAATAAACCTAGACATTTATAAATAAAAAAATGTAACTGATTTTAGATCAATAATCTCAGCTTTGCGTGCAAACGATAAAATTGTCAAACTCTACCTCCTCACCTAATAAGCTTATTTAGTATACTCTGATGGATTTCAGGATGGATATGGAGATAAATCTTTGTTGAAAATGCTACTGTGATTTGTTCCCCAATGTATACAGCATGCACTTGGTAGATGCCAAAAAGCAAGTTTAACTTAGAGTCATGGTTGCCATTATTTGACCCTCACTGCTCCAATATGTCGAGGATATTACTTTGGTAGTGCAGACACCCCTAGTTTAGTGTAGTCAGAATATTTCCTAAATGTCATATACATAAGCCACGGTGCTTTTCAAGTGCATTGACATTGTAGCAACTGACCTTGATGATGTTAAATATACAATTTTCAAGTGCATTGACATGACTGTTTATTTTAGCAACTGACTTCAAGTGCATGACACGGCTGTTTATTTTAGCAACTCACCTTGATGGTGTTAAATAAACAAGCACCAAAATCTCTGGCTTCATCTGCTTTAGATGGTTTATTTAAATTGACCTTTAAAAACACTGCAGTTAATAATGCTTCCTGTATTTATATGAAATCCCTGGAGGTCAGTTTTCCAGATCCTACCCTTGCGTGGCGTTTGAGTTGGCGGGTTATGCAGGACTAGGATATCATATATATATACACTCTAATGTTAATAAGGTATGTAGTGCATACCTTTCATGTAGCAAGTATTGAACCTCTCAGTCTATAACGGAGATGGAGCAAGCACAGCATTCCATGGGTTATGTTCTCTACTGGACCCTGAAATTCAGTGTGCAGTAGGAGAAGAAAACCCTAGTCAGTTTCCAGACTTTTTCCTAGCGTGATATTTGGCAAAGAGTCTGACTCTGCGAGACTGTGATATTCCAGACACACCCTGTATAAAACATCATACACACCCACAAACACATGCAAATGCATGCACACAAAGACACACACACCCATGTCTGACCATGTGACTACCCTTGATTGGGAAATTGCTGCCTGGACCTACAGAATGGCTATAATTTGCATTTGGTGAAGACATATACAACCATATAGCAAATCCAGACAAACTTATGCATTATCTGTTGAAATCATGCTTTTCTGCAAGAAACATACCATCTGCTTGTTTAAGTCATACAGGGATATAGACTAAATGAAAATGTGTACTCAACATTCAGCGAGATCTAAACAATCGATACATCAACACACATGTATATACCAGCAAATAGAATGTTAGCAGAGGTAGAGTCTTCGATATGACATATATTTCAATTTAAAAAGGGCAGTCAACCAATATAATTATAGAGTGCTCTTTGATACAGGAATACTGCTGTTATTACAACTAGCTTTGCACTAATATATATATACAGTGTATACACACTCGCACACCCCCTCCCCTGCATTCACCCTGCACTAAGCATCAAATAAAATAACAACTTGTGGTTAAAACTTTGGAGCTCGATAGATTCTGCACACTTCACTGTGTGTTTGAACATGGTTTATAGCTCAAGAGATTTATTTATTTGTGTGCTCACTAAAAAATGTTACATAGGTACACTTCACTGTGTGTTTGAACATGGTTTATAGCTCAAGAGATTTATTTATTTGTGTGCTCACTAAAAAATGTTACATAGGTATAACCGTGCCATACTTACCTGCAGCTCAAACCTCAAACCTCAGTGCCTGTACTTGCTGCAAGTGTGGCTCTTGATAGGAATGTGCTAGGAAGCTGAAATTGGTTATATAGCTATGTTTGGCAGGAGGAGTTGACATGTCTGGTGCATTCAGTTTGTTTCAGAAAAAAGTTTCTCCAAGAAAGAGATGAACGTGGAAAGATTGACAGAGGTTGTGCAGAACTTACTTGCCTGTATCCGACAAGTCATTTAATTAATGGGTGTGGTTTTGTAATTTGGGTGAAGGTCAATTTCAATTTTGAAGCCACGGCAATGTTATTGTGAACAGCTCAAAGCGAAGCAATGCGACCAGATGACCGTCTCACGACATATTATGAACCAGCCTTTAGACACTTCCTCTTCCTGCAGATCTTTGGTGTTGCAATCTTTTGGTATCAAAATCAGAGCACACAGAGAGATCTATCTCTTGATCTCTATATCAAGTTGATACAGTGAAGTGTGCAGACTCTTTGGAGCTCCAAAAGTTGTAAGTACGAGTTACTTTAGTGTTTATATCTTATGATTTAGTCCCACCTTAAAGCAGCTTCCAGTGAGGATGGGAACATATTAAAGAGCTCATCAGGTAGTGCCTGCTAGTTGATGGAATAGACCACTGATAATGTATTACTAGAGGTCAGGGAGGTCAATGTTGAACCAAATGCTGTTCAATCATGTTTTAGATATAGTAATTGAGGCAGAAAATGTTCATCCCCGAGTTCCTGCTCATAGAGTGGCTATAAGAACATCACCGTCCTACCACTGAATTATGCTCAGGCAACTACCTCACTTCGTTCAGTGAAAATGATAATCTCTCAACGATTCCTTAGTTGATATAGTCAATAATCCACTTTAATTGACCCATTTGCTGCTTGGACTGGATGCTATAATCTTGTTCTTGAGATGCTAAGATGCATGTGAGGTTGGTAGCTAGCTATCTACCATACATGAAAACCACACCCTGACACACATGTGATGCACATGACCAGATGTGGCAGAATGAGGGGGGGGGGGGGGGATAATGAATTACAAATGAAATTAAACGAATTTTTATAGCATTTAAATATAAAACCTCTATTAACAAATAGATAAAGAAATAGATAACAATCAAGTCCTCCCTATCCCTTTTCTGTCTTGCTTGCCTTCATTCTGGTTTATGCTGTTTTGATAGATTATTATTGTTCTTCTTATTACCTTAGACTGTATATATTTTTTATCACCATCATTATGATTATTTTGTTGTTGTTATTATTATTGTTGTTGTTATTGTTATTTTTGTTATTATTATTATCATTATCATTATTATTGATATTATTGCTATTATTATTCTTGTTTTTGTTGTTGTTATTGTTTTTGTTGTTATCATTATCAATATCATTATTATTGTTATTATTATTATCATTGTTGTTGTTGTTATTATTATTATTATCATTATCATTATCATCATCATCATCTAATATTATTATTATTTTTTTACTGGTATTATTGTTTTTGTTGTTGTTGTTGTGTTATTATTATTATTTTTTTATTTTTAAAAATGATGGATTGTGGTTTCATGTTCAGGCTTTGAAGAGGGACTTACCAGCAGCCTGGTAAGAGCATTCCACATTCTCAATACACCGCTCACATTCTAGTGCTAGGCTGATTAGCAACGCTTTCTTCACTAGCAGTTCCTTCTATCTCCTCTGGTTAACTATGTTGGCTTCCTATGAAATGGGATGTCTATTGTCCCATGCATGTTCCACGATTCCACACCTTTCTTTAGCAGACTTTCTAGAGGCATGTAGGTCTCCTTCCATGATGTATAGTCTTCTATTGCTCTCCCATATGTAGACTAGTATTCCAACAGCTACAAGAGATGTGGTACAATGCAGGAGTACATACTAGTAGGTATTTCATCCTTTACTCTGCTCAGTTGTGTCCTCAGAGTTCTTCCTGATCTGAAAACGACTTTGATGTTGAACTTCCTGCAGACCCTCTTCACTCATCCCTGCAACATAGGAATTACTACCATAGGATCCTTCTTTCCAGACCCATGATTGCCTGTATCGATGTATTATCTTCTTTTGTGCATTTAGATATGCCTGCAGAGGAAAGGTTGCTGAAACCTTGCCGATAACTATTCTCCATAAAGACCTATTCAAATGACCTTCCTTCCTTATATCTTCATTACTCCCCTGGCTCTATCATGCTAGCTCTTCACAACTTCTCTTTTGACATGAATAAGGTGATATTTAACAATCTGTCTGTCTGTGAGCAAGGGTTTTCTGCAAACTGTTGCATTTTAGCTTCTATCTTGCTTTTTGTATATATAGCTATGTGGCAGTCCAGAAATGGGAATGGTCAATCTACTTCCAGCTCAATGGTAAACTTTATGAATGGCCTGATGTTGTTCAGATGGTCAAACCACTCCTGTTCTCTCCTCTTCTGGCAGGTCAGCTTTCAAAACTTATGGGAATTGAACTTTCAGTTGACATAATAACATTGCAACAATAATCAACTTGAAATTTCTCTCATTGTATATAGATGCTCTAGCCTTCTAGAGCATTTAGTTGAAACATACAATTTCAAGTTGATTATTGAGAATATTATTGTAATGTTAAATGGGTGCTATGTGAGTGCTAATTCCTTAAATCATAAGGGCGGCACTGAGGTGTACATTATTCATTAGTGAATAGTACCGGTGGTTATGCACAGGTATGCTAGGGCAATATAATTCACTCGGGAATAGTTTCCTCCAAGTAAACTATTCTCTTGAATAATATGCCTTAGTGTACGTCACTTGGTAACAGTAATTCCAATACACAGAATATTGTTACACCTTGAGACACTGGCATATGTATATTTCAAATTTCAATAGATAATAAATACTTAATATTGTGTTCTCTCCTCTCTCCCTCATTTATTTTAGTGAATATCCAAAGCCATTTATAAATTAAAAAATAAGTAACCGATTTATCGATCAATAATCCACTAATAAATAAAAATATAAAAATGTATGGATTTTATTCTACACAAAGAGAGATAGAAAACAGTATAAGTTTTGCGTGCAAGCGATAAAATTGTCAAACTTTTGCATGAAAGTTGACACCTCCTCACCTAATAAGCTTATTTAGTATACTCTGATGGTTTTCAGGATGGATATGGAGATAAATCTTTGTTGAGAATGCAACTACTGTGATTTGTTCCCCAATGTATACAGCATGCACTTGGTAGATGCCAAAAAGCAAGTCTAACTTAGAGTCATGGTTGCCATTATTTGACCCTCACTGCTCCAATATGTCGAGGATATTACTTTGGTAGTGCAGACACCCCTAGTTTAGTGTAGTCAGAATATTTCCTAAATGTCATATACATAAGCCATGGTGCTTTTCAAGTGCATTGACATTGTAGCAACTGACCTTGATGATGTTAAATATACAATTTTCAAGTGCATTGACATGACTGTTTATTTTAGCAACTGACTTCAAGTGCATGACACGGCTGTTTATTTTAGCAACTCACCTTGATGGTGTTAAATAAACAAGCACCAAAATCTCTGGCTTCATCTGCTTTAGATGGTTTATTTAACACAATTTAATTGAGCTTGAAAAAACTACAGTTAATAATGCTTCCTGTATTTGGATGAAATCCCTGGAAGTCAGATTTCCAGATCCTACACTTGCGTGGCGTTTGATGAATTGGCTGGCTGTGCAGGACTAGGATAGCACTGTGACCCTTCTGTATAAAACATATATAAACACATGCAGATGTATAGCCATGGCTGTGAACCTCCTTGATAGGGGCATTGCAGCCTGAACTTATAGCATGGCTATTGGTGGCAGGCAATTGGCTATGAGACATGCAAATTGTATGAGCAAATAGAGACAAGTATGCTCTGCAATATTTGGCAAAGTCATCTATTTGTACCAGTAACATATTTTTATACCTTACCTTCTCATATAAACATGCAGGAGGGTATAACAGCAAACTAGAAAATGGGCGATCAATATTCAACTAGTGCTCAGCAATCAACACACATGCACATATGTACCAGGCAAGTTATGGGTATATAGGAGAGGATAAAAATATCATACTCCATGATATGCTGGATAGAAACATGCATTTGGAGCATCCATTACAACGGCATATCTGCACGCTCTAATGTTAAGGTATGTAGTTAATAACTTTATGTAGCAAGTTTCAACCCATTTCAACTCTAAATCTATATTCATTTTTGGTAGAAGAGAAGCACTCAGCATTTTCATCTCCATGTGAAAATGGTGGAAAATATACTGATGAAGTTGGAGTCAAGAATTTGTGATCATTGTTGCCAACATTTCAAACTGAATGAAAAAGCATGTTCCACGTTCTAAACTTTTGGCATAAACACCGTAGGATGAGTGATGGTTTTGTTAAGCTGTCTATTTCATAGAATCTATGCTAAAATTAACTTTTGAGGGGCAGACAATTCCATGTTGATACCATTTCCTTCCATGGATTAATAACAACTGATCTCTTCAAGTGAAGGTTGCAACGTAATGAAACGTGTTTGACAGTTTGTGAATCAGTGATTAACAACTATAGGGAAGACTTGTTACAAGACAGCTACACCTTGTGTGAAATTAAAATGATCATGCCCAAATTTGATTCACTAATTACTAGCTTTAACCTTTCCTTTAGCCTTAGGCATTGCTCTAACTATAGCCACACTAAGCATAGCTGTAGCCATAGCCATTGGCCTGCCCTAGCCCTGAATCTAGTTCTAGATCTAAACAATACCCTGGGCCTAGCATTAGCTTTGTTCTAGCTATGTCCCTGGCCTATCCATAAGCCTACTACAAGCGAGTGATCTCAGTGATCTAGTGTTCCTTCTACTATAGCAATACTGGAGATTTAACTGGAGGTAGCACATCTTTAATGGTGAATGCACTTTTTTCAATTCATTTCCTTCCACTTTCAACTCTCATTCTGGACCAATACATAGAAAATAGTAAGAGAGTTGAGGGATTTGAGGATGGGCACGTATATAAATCTTTGTTAAGAATACAACTACTGTGATTTGCCAATGTATACTGTATGCACATGGTAGATGTGAAAAGAAATTCTGTGACACCAAGTCCAAGCTTAGTCATGGTTGCCATTGTTACATTTGTAAGTCCAAGCTAGTCATGGTTGCCATTATTGCATTTGTAAGTCCAAGCTAGTCATGGTTGCCATTATTGCATTTGTAAGTACAAGCTAGTCATGGTTGCCATTATTACATTTGTAAGTCCAAGCTAGTCATGGTTGGCTAGTCATGGTTGCCATTATTGCATTTGTAAGTCCAAGCTAGTTATTGCATTTGTAAGTCCAAGCTAGTCATGGTTGCCATTATTGCATTTGTAAGTCCAAGCTAGTTATTGCATTTGTAAGTCCAAGCTAGTCATGGTTGCCATTATTGCATTTGTAAGTCCAAGCTAGTCATGGTTGCCATTATTACATTTGTAAGTCCAAGTTTAGCCATTATTGCACCTTCACTGCCTCAATGTTACTGCACACAGTCTTAGTTTAACCTAGTCAGAACCTTATCACGCAATATAGATAAGGATGGACAACTGACTAACAATCAAATGCTCTCTACGCCTCCAAAAACAGGGTGTTTTTCCAAGTTGGTAAAGATAAAACTATACAGAGCATGTGGTGTGATAAAGATATATTCTTACAGAGCATGGAATGTTCCTAGGAAATCATGTCTTTCAGTCCATCTGGCATAGACTTTTAGAGACCTGGAATTCTGGAGCAAACATATCCAGATGGAGACAACTAGTGCATCTCATCATGTTTCAGAGAACAGGCTTTGAAATACCTGTTTGCTTAGTCAAGGCTTGGCAGAATTTATAATTCGAACATCATATAAGATCGTTTAATTTTTGCTAAGATTGATGAGCTGTGCATATTTGGTCACATGTCAGACTAATGTTTGTGTTGCTCAATTTTTGCTCTTGAGTATTCCTTACACTATTTAGACTGTTGATGTCCTGTTAACTCATTTTCAGTTGCTGTGATGTCCTGTTAACTCATTTTCAGAAATCCTGTTACTCATCTTCAGTTGCTGTGATGTCCTGTTAACTCATTTCAGTTGCTGTGAAATCCTGTTAACTCATCTTCAGTTGCTGTGATGTCCTGTTAACTCATTTTCAGTTGCTGTGAAATCCTGTTAACTCATCTTCAGTTGCTGTGATGTCCTGTTAACTAATTTTCAGTTGCTGTGAAATCCTGTTAACTCATTTTCAGTTGCTGTGAAATCCTGTTGACTCATCTTCAGTTGCTGTGATGTCATGTCAACTCATTTTCAGTTGCTGTGAAATCCTGTTAACTCATTTTCAGTTGCTGTGAAATCCTGTTAACTCATTTTCAGTTGCTGTGAAGTCATGTTAACTTCATCTTCAGTTGCTGTAATGTCCTGTTTCATGTTCAGGTGCTGTGATGTCCTGTTAACTCATCTTCAGTTGCAATGATGCTTCTTCTATCATATTTCCATTGTTTTTGTAGAGTAACTAGAGCATCTTTCTGAGTTTTAAAGCTTTGTCAACTCTGTTAGGTAGTTACCTCCAGTGCAGCTACAATCATTTCAATGGCATCAAATTGAAGTTAGGTGTGTCATTTTTCACGGGTATTCTCACCCATTCCTTGCCCCCCATAAACTCGCAAATATTCATCACTAAAGGGCCGTCCACCTGCACATAAATAAAAGATGAGCGAGATCCAAACTAGCTTCTTGAATCTGGTTATGATCTAGATCAATTATGTCCATACTCTTAAAAAGAGGGAGTTAACCAAATGAATTCACATTTCTGTAGGTGACAACCATGCACAATAAACAATCCATCTGGCTATACGTCACAGACCCTGCATGATACACTCATTTTTAGTATTTCTGTGTATAAGTCACTGCAGGGGGCCTGAGGCTATTATGCTGGCTTAGTTTTTGGCATGATAGGTAAACAAAAATTGAGCATATCACTCGGCGGACAAAAATCTCACTGCGATAAAATCAAATGCAAAAAAATGTTCATTTCAATATTTCCCACGATGTTCATCAAATTGTCCTAACACTGATGAAGATTCTGTGTCCTAACACTGATGAAGATTCTGCATGTTGAAATGGTGGGAAACAACATGTTCCAGAGCTTCCATATTTGGCGCATAAGCTGCTCAAAACATAACAGTAGTTTAGCCAACTTTGGCCAGGTATACTTTTAATGAGAAACAAGATAGTGTCCTACAAAATTACTTAGAATCATCTCTTATGCTGCATGTGATAATCATTAAACTTTCATTTCAGCACATGATCTTTCAACTACATAAATTAAAAATGGGAAAACTAACAGGGTAGCCTCAGGCCTACACTGGGGACTTATTGGTGATCTAATGTGTAATAACTTTCATCCAACTAGTTCATTAATTAGAAGCATAGCATGACTTTTACATGGAAGACACAGTTATAATAATTGGGTTGTTTGCTACTTCCGTATCACTGTCACTTATTAATTGATACCAATAATATACGAAGAAAATATTTGTTACTTCACACAGAGGCAGGCTAGGTTCTAGATTGTTGACTGAACTCGAAAGAAGTAGTAAGATAAAGTTTAGCAGCAGAAAGATTTGACATCCATTTTTTCAGTAAAAGAAATAATGATATACTTCATATACTTCCTGCTAGCACACACAACTCAATAGTGCACTTCAGAGTAACTCCACATGCCTATAGAGGTCATGCTCACTACTGGACTCATCATCAATAGAAATTTGAAGCTACCACCTCAATCTATATAGCATAGAGCTATATTATTTGGGAGGAAGTGGTAGTTCTGTTTTATTCCTTATTTTGATAAGATGTCACGTGCCATTTGAGACCGAGGTCGTTAAGAGGTGAAGGACACACGGCCTTGTGCTAGACAATGTGAGGCTTCCTGTGGACCAACACATAGGATTCACTCCTACAATTCCAATATAACACAAATAGTAATAATACAGTAAGCTTACTCTACTCTATGTATAACACAAGTACTAATATAGTTAGCTTACTCTACTCTGTATAACACAAGTACTAATATAGTTAGCTTACTCTACTCTATGTATAACACAAGTAATAATATAGTTAGCTTACTCTACTCTATGTATAACACAAGTAATAATATAGTTAGCTTACTCTACTCTATGTATAACACAAGTAATAATATAGTTAGCTTACTTTACTCTATGTATAACACAAGTACTAATATAGTTAGCTTACTCTACGCTATGTATAACAAGTAATAATATAGTTAGCTTACTCTACTCTATGTATAACACAAGTACTAATATAGTTAGCTTACTCTACGCTATGTATAACACAAGTAATAATATAGTTAGCTTACTCTACTCTATGTATAACACAAGTAATAATATAGTTAGCTTACTTTACTCTATGTATAACACAAGCATCAGTTTCACATCAATGTCCTTCTGCAGGTTCTCCATCATCTTTTCTAACACGTTGTTATTCATGAGTTTGCTTTATTTTTATATTCACTTGTTTTCAGAACTCTTTGAAAGAGCATGTTCTTTCAAATGTATGGTTTCATCCAAGAGCTCTGGCAGGCATAGTGGATTGTTTTTTAAGTCCATTCCCAACTGCAGCAGGTTAAAATGTAGTCTTGTTGCACAGATTGGCTACCAGCTACTTTTGTAGATGCACCCATCATCTAACTACTCATCCTGGAAGCCGTATATCCAATCACTCTTTGTCTTCATACATTTTGGAGCTCAAGGAAGTGAATTGTGCACATTGTGCAGCTCCTCTAGATGCTCAATTCCACCTCTAGGATTTAACCTTTTACTGCTTCATGTGGTAGAATGAGAATCTACTCCAGAGACATTTTTCCCACTCAAAGTTGCCTAAGGGTAGTACTTATGGCATAGCCCAGATGTAAAGATTTTTGCATCATAGTACTGGATGTACCTGGTGGGCTTGGTGGGGCTATGCCCTGCAATGTACATGTTGTCAGCATTAACAAACAACTTGTAGAGCTTGCTGATACCAGTGTGGAGGCCTTCCTCTACAAACAGATGCATACCCACATCAGTGAGTAACTGAAGATCCATACCTATCTCTTTGAGCAAAGCATCCCATGACAATCAGGAACTTAAGTAGTACTGAGCAGAAACAAGACCATACTGGTGAAGGTGTGTCCGGCAGAAGTTCTCGACATCGGCCATGAGCAGTATATATGTGCAGTGATAAATATCATAGTAGTCCCCATTAAAAAAAATCTGAGTGTGCGCTCTAAACCTTGAGTGTGCTAGTAGTCCTACTCTGTGATGCCTTCTTTTTTGAGCTTGAGATTTGAAGATAAACTGGTCTGGCTGCACTGTGCAATTGGAAAAAGTTGGCACGGTTATTCGCTGATCTGACCCTTTACCAGGTAAAGAACAAACCAGCACGAACAACAAATCAAGATCCTAATAAATGCCCACCAGCCATCCAAAACCACTCCCACATATGCTATAATACATTATTTTTAAATTAAGTTTGCTGCACAGGCAGGTGGGAATAGCTGACAGGAAAGGATGATGGACATAGTTATTCCACTCATCAACATGCTCTAGCTTGTTTTCTTTTTCTTCGTCCAACCAACTCTTTCCATATTGCTCACAATTCAAGGTTTATCTCCTCCATGATGTGCCTCTGTAGGTTGCCACTCGGACTGAAACTCTTTTTCCACAGCACTCATTGATGTGTCTATACAGGGGCGGATCTAGACAATTTGACTAGGGGGGGTAAATTTCAGGCCCGTAGCCAGAAAAATGAGTGGGGGGGTTCTGTTGGTAAATATTGGGACCTTTTGGGTCTCTAAGCGACCCAAGGGGGAAGGTGTGGTAGGGGAATGTGCTCCCTTCTGTGCAAATATCGGAAACAAAATAAGCATTCTAAACATAATAATAAATGACTATTTATTATGAGATTAAACTAGAGATTAAACTATCTAATAAGAGTTTCAAGTTCCATTCTCCTTGGGTGTAAGTGTCCAAATATTTCAACAACTTCATCCAGATTAATTGTTGTGTCATAATGTACATGTAAGAGTGCTAGAGATGTCAGGAGTTCTTGGTTCATAGATGCTCTTAGGTAATTGTTGAGACGTTTAAGTGTACTGCCACTTCTTTGACATTCACAAGATGTTACTGGCAGAGTGCATGCGATTTGCAAGAGAACATGAATGTTTGGAAAAAATGCTGCTTCACAATCCTTCAAGGCACTAGATGGTGTGGATTCTCTTTTGTGAAAGGGTACATTTGCATATCTTGATTTCCAGCGAGTGAGTTCAGTTTCTATTAGTTCTGGTGATGGCAAATCCTGGTGATAAGTTTCAACAACTGTGCTGATATCAAATTATCTTGTGGTAATCAGAGATGGTACAAGTACCAGAAGAGATGAAGCAGTTCCTGACAATGATGAGAACCTTTCATTTAAGCTAGTGCAGATATGGTCAAGGAATGGAATAGCAAGATTACTCTTGAAGTAATCAAATACTGATTCTGCTGTTGCATTACCACGGTGCTGCTGTCTGCTTGGCTTACTCGGGGTGGTGCCCACCTTATCAGCCATCAAGACAGCCTGGTCATATATTTTCTGAAAGTTTTCTTCCACTTTGGCACGCTCTTCTTTGTACACTTGCTTAATACCATCAATCATGTGATAAGCTTCAATGATATCTAGTGTTCTGCTCTGTAGTTGAACAGTTATGCCTGACAGGTGGGAAAGGTACTGATAAACCATTAAGAAAACTACAATGAAATCAAATTTGGTGATACTAGCAAGGATTTGCTGGGCTTGACTTCTATTCATGTGTCCCAATCACTGTAAAGGCCACCATGTTCAGCAACATGTTTGCCATGGCCTATAACTTCTAGGGCATCAACAATGAATACAAATGACTGATAAAAATTCTGATATGCACTATGACGCTCAGCCCAGCGAGTTTTGCACAAATTAATAAGAGCTTTTCTTTTAGGGCCATGTGTTTCAGCATTGTTCTTGAAAAGTAATTCAAGAAAGCCATTTCTTTTGGGACTTAACTGAAAGAAAAAGCAGCAATGCTTGAGCTTATCAAGGACATTACGAACTTCTGGTAGAGAGCAAGACTTGCTTAACACCAAGTTAAGACAGTGTCCACTGCAATGTATGTAGGTAGCTAGAGGAAAATGCTCTCTGATGCGTGCCTGCACACCAACATTAGATGAAGACATGTTACTAGCTCCATCATACCCTTGCCCAGTTCTCTCTTTCTTTGCTGGGACCTACCAGCATACTTGATTCTTTTGAGTGCTCGCCACATAAAATACAGCTGTCAGCTTTTCTTTAAATGAATTTTAACAAACCACAAATTAACCAACACAAATTCATTGTAGATGTACTCCATGATGTGGTTAACACCATTGTAGATATGTGTAATTCTTAAGTAGCTTTGTGAAAGCAATAATTATTTGAAAGTGCGGACCCAATAGTGGAAATGTGGACCCAATTAAAAGGGTGGACCCAACTGAAAGGGTGGACCTCACAGCCAGTGGGGGGGTTCTAGAGAACCCCGAGAACCCCCCCTGGCTACGGGCTTGGGGTTGACTTGTTGACAGTGATTTTTTTGTATTGTCACCTTAAGCTCTTTTGAGTTTTTTTTCCTGGTTAAAGAAAGTTTTAGTAAGTCATATATACATACATATACAATAAGCACAGCATCAATAATATTGTCCGTGGAAGTCATTATGCACACAAAATAGACGAGCTAAGGCATGTTTGTTCACAAATATTTCAAATATTTTATCTCTGTTGAAGTTGGTACTATGCTGAGCCATAAGTATGAGAGATGACAGTCTGGACGTAAGCATAGTGTTTCGAAGGTAATTTTTGGTCCGCCAAAGAGTAGAGAAACTACGCTCTGCTTCACAACTGGTAATAGGTAGAACGCAAGCAATACACAAAAGGGTATAATATGTTGGGGGAATCTTCTCTGTGAATAGCACTAATTGCATTTAGCAATCTGTTAGGAACTTCATCACCTGCATCCAATCTTCTTTGCCAGAATATTTTCCATCTTGAGATCTCATTTTGGAGCTGTACTGGAGAAGGAAGATGGCACTCCCATGTAAGCATGTGAGCGACTTCGGACACTGGGTCAAATTTATCAGTGACAGAAATGGCTAGAGAAGCAAAAACTCAGCACAAATTCTGCTTTCTTGTTGAACCGTGACTCCAGTTGACAGATGATGGTGTCAAAGAAAGGAATAGCTATAATCCTTTTATAATATTCTTGAGCAGAACCACCAGGATGGTTATTTCTATGGGCTTGCCTCTCCACTCTCCTTGGAAGAGTTACTTCTTCAACTCCAACAAATGTTAGTAAAGCACTTGCTTCTTGATACAACTGATCAAATACATTGTCAATATAAGCACGTCTAGACTTGATGAAGTCAATAGTTTCATCCACTTGCTTATAGGCTTGATAGATATCTTGATTTATCTTCTGAAGCTTGACTGTTATTGCGCTTTATTGATTCAAGAGCAAACATCACAGTTGTTAAACAAATAGCATGGCATGGAGTTTGCATAGTTCTCAATAGTCCTTGAGCTTTAATACGTTTTTCCCTGTGTCATTGAAGGTAGATTCATCACCCACAAGTTCAGTAACATAGACTGATTCATAAGCAGCTGGGTTTAAGATGGCTTCATTCACACCTTATCAATCACTCAATACTTCACCAACAAACATGCCACATTCTCATGTCCTATGCATGTGTTGTGCATTTGCACAGAGTTTGAGTATAATTTAGTGGGTGTGGTTATATTCTTGAGGGGGGGTTATGACCCCCCAACCCCCCCCCTAGATCCGCCACTGCTATATAGGTGACCTCCTCTTTCTTCTTGTCTTAAACTTGTAAGGGTTATTCCAAGTATGCACCTTTAGGTGTGCCTACAATTGACAGCTTTGACTGAAACACTTTCCACAGTTATAGTCAAGAAGCCAACAATAAGAACTTACTCAGTGTAACAACGCAACAATCATATGTTATTATTTGCCATATTAATTACTGAAGATGCTAGTGCCCATATAGCTATATATGTATCATATAATACACATAGACCCCGGCATATAATTATTTACCTGGTTAATTTATCTCTGATGCTAACTATTCACATAAGAGTAAACTTCTGAGGAATTCACCAAAAATGTGCAGTTTTTGTTGACTCGGCTCAGTTACGTGTTGTAACTATTGTCATGAGAATAAGCTTCTGAGGGAAGCACCTGATACACAATATGCTGGTTTGTTGCTTTTGTCTGTTAAGTATTGTCACAAGAGTAGAGTTTTGAAGTGACCAATTGATCACTTCAATTGATCACTTCATGGGTACGAAAATGTGCAACTGCATGCTGGCTCTGCTTGGACTGGATAATCACACCCTCACAAGCATGTTTATGGAAATGGAGATCCTTTACCAGATCTTTAGATGTTTGGCTGAGTAAGAAATGGTTTTTGCAATGTACTGGACAGTTTAGAGTCTAAAATCAAGACAAGAGACAGAAAAAGATGGTGCTAAATTAAGAAACTGGTTAGTTGTCGCAGTGCTTGCGTCCATTTGGATTCTTTTTGTAGTAAAATTATAACAAAGACAAAGCTAGCAACATGACTGATAGAGTCTAGCTGTGAGTTCATTAAATTAATTAAATATGGAGTGTTTAATGAACATTGAACAAAAAATATCCAATTGCACCCATTTTACTCATAGCTGTTAGAGGAGCTGACGGATTTTCCTGTTGTTTTCCCCCCGAAGCATGGCACTATATATATAACCATTTTATGATGTATGTGCAAGGTTTACTAAATATATGTGATGGCACTCTGTTATGGGATATGTGTGCAAGGGTGAGTAATATATAATGGCACAATGTTATGGGATGCATGTGCAAGGGTGTGTAATATGTGATGGCACTCTGTTATGGGTGTGTGTAATAATGTTGAGTGAATTGGTGAGTAGTATTGTACATGCATAAAGACGTGTGCTGTGCATATATGCACATGTATGGAAGCTCACTTGATCCAAAAGTGCTTGTTAAATGATCGCTACTTAGCTACAGTGAGCAGAAAACTTTCTCGGCTGCCATTGAGTTCAAGTATGCTGCACATGCTAGATCAATCATTGTCTGAGGATAGGATGAATGAAATTCATGAGAAATGAGAGCTTCCAAGTAGGCAATGGTGGCTAAATGTGATCATTACTACTTCACACGCCCAAATTATCTATTTTTCTCTTATTGTACACCTACTTGAAGTAGGGGAATGAGTTTTTACAATAAAGTGGAATATTTAAATAGAGATGCAGGGCTAGATTGTTTCAGATAGAGCAGCTGTTAAGCTATGGAGGTTCCTCTTCTTGCTGTCATACCAGATACCATTGCAAAGCACTCAATCTAAATATGGCTGAAACATCATACAATTATTGCCCGTCTGTAAATGTATACCACATCCTAATTCATAATTTGATTTCTGGACAGTATATATAAAAAAAGATTTTGAGTAAGTGAAATATGAAAATAAGTCATGATTTTGTATAAGGCAGAACGCTTAATTTTTTCCCTATATATGATAATCTTTTGCCATTTGTCATACTATTATAATAGTTTGATGTGTCATTTAACTGAGGTTAATGATAGGCGGGGAGGAGATGCTAAGCACATGCTTAATGCATGCTGCAAAGATGAAATGGCACTATACTGATGGCAGTGGGAAGAACTCTGGAGGACAGAGAGTTATCACTAGGAGAAAAAGGCGGAAAGGTCACAGATGTTGTGATTGAGCCAGAAGAGCTTCATCAGATGGTGGCAGTGCTCATCAGAGAGGCCCTCGAGGCAGAGAGGAATAATGGACAGGGTGGAGGAGTTACCAGAACAGGTGCAGATGCCTTAGGAAAAAAGCCAGGGATGAGCTCAGGTAAATATACTTTCTCCCTTTGGGGATGATGGACAGAGCCTCGTAAGGCACCCACACTACTCTAGTTTCAGGGTATTGCAAAGCCAAGCTTGCCAGCTGAGCAGCCAAGTTGAAATAGTTAGGGAAAGGGGTGGTGATTAGGGAGACAGGTAGCCCACTGAGTGGAGGCTAAGGCATCCCAACAGGGCTAATGGCTGGACATTGCCTCCCCTTGTTATGTGACTAGGGAGGGAAGTTCAGTCTGCAGTAGTGAGGTTTACCAAGCTGTTACCCGGCGGGATGAATAGGCCGACCCGCATACTATTACCCAATGGTAGTTTGGCTGTTGGCTTGCAACCCATGTGCATGGCTGGTCACTACAACATAGTTACCTACAACAAGGCATACAGAGCCAGGGGAATGTCACCTGGGTCCATCAATTGGCCCGCAACCCTTAATATATAGGAGGAAATGATACCATGTAGGGCATGAGCATGTGGGCATAGCGGCTGTACCCACTGATAGAAGGAGAGAAGGTTCGGAAGACAGGAAACCCAGCAGGGAGGTGGAAATACTCTGCCTGCTCCTAATCAGTGGGGAGACAAGGGAAGAAGAGGCAACAGAAAAAGGGTTATGTAGGGAAAACCCTACAACCAATCCCGAGCTAGCTAGCCGAAAAAATAAAGACTGTTGGAGTTTGGGTAGAGATGGCAGAACTACTTGACAAGTTCTGGTTTCTCAAACACGATGAAAAGGAAGGGCTCTTGCTGGCCAGGAAAAGTCGGAGAAGGCATCCGGTTACACAACTGAGCACCTGGATGCAGTCCTTGCGGGTGTGTTATCAGGACAACACCCAGATGCAGTGCCTGAGATGATGTCATACATTGAGCCATAATTTGAGCTGCTGAAGACTACTTGGATTTGGTGTGGGTCTGGTGTGACACAGCTTACTGTCGCCAGGCACCAGCAAATGGCAATCAGAGCTAGTCAAGAATAAACCCCTCCCTCTTTTCCTTGAGCTTTACCACGAAGGTACAGGTAATCAAGCAGTGTGACCTCTGCCTGGCAGCCTCCCACTTTACAAGTGAGTATGCAAGGGCATCGGAGGCTGACCCAGACTTGCTGCCTAACAGATTGAATGCTTTGGATGCAACAGTAGTGGCCTTTTTCTCACACTGGCTCAGGAAGGGATGAGGGGCATATGCCTACTACTACTTGGAAGAGGTCTGCCATGGAACATGGGGAGATGCTACTACTCCAGATGCCGATTCCACCGTGTCTGCTCAGGATGTTGCCAGATGCATCATGATATTGGGACAAGTCAGGGATTTGGGCCACCCCAAGTTTTTCAGTAAAAAATTGGTAAAGGCTCGAGTATCTAGCCAAACAATCACGTGAGTAAATTTCATGTGGAGAGTGTTGAGAAAGTTATTGCATCTCCACATTATGTCACCTGACAGTTGGGCTAGCTAATAGTTTTAGCGGCATTATATTTACTAAAAAGGGAAGGCATTATTTCTAGTTGGTGTAATTTAATTTTTTTTAATATTCTTTTTTTTAAGGCATGGCATTATTCCAGTTTTTAGTTTTTAAACTTAAAAGGCAAGACATTATTTTTTAACTTTTGACCACACCCTCTAAAAACCTGACAAGGTAGGGTTCAAGAAAAATGTTCAAATTGGTCTGGCCTAACCAAATGACGCTAATATGAGGCCAAAAAGTAGTTGTGACAGGTCTGGGACGAAAAATTGATGAGTGGAGATTGTCGTAATAGATAATAGTTGAAGGACACTGAAAACTTCCAATCTCTGCAATCTCTCAAGTCATAAATCCATCTGCAAAGATTATCGACTTCACCACCACAAAGTTTAAGAAGGTGTGGTTATACTGTATGGTGATAGAATAAGTTTACCTGTTGATGAAAATCAATGAAACACTGTTGATGAAAATCAATGAAATGTAGCAACTCCTTCACTTTAAGATAACTAATACCACTTTCCTTTTTGAATTTGTCAAATTCATTATGCAGTTTGAAATCAACTTTAACAAAGTCAACAGCATCTTGAAGGATGTGGTAAGTTCTGTAATCTTGACATTAGCATCTTTACTGAGAGCATGATTGCCATCATTTTCATAGAGACAGGACAACTGTAAAATAGGGGAAAAGATCAAGAGGAGAATTTTTGTAAATTAAAATTGCTGACCATTGTACGAAGACTCAACCCCCTCTTCCACACTAAGCTTCACTTATTAGCAGTGTTCACAAAGAGGATGCAAGGTGGAGAACCTTATGTATATAGCTTCATGCTAGTTGAACTAATTTAATCCCCCCCTTCCCGCCCCACCCCTTCCTCCCCCACCACACACACACACACACAATCTCAACACAATTATCTTCAGTTGCTCATTTTCATTATGTACAACCAGCCTTGCTTACTTTTATTTTACCTTCCCTCAAATGATGTAGTGAAGGTGAGCAGCATCCAACTTGCACCATTTCCATAGCTCATGCTTTGTCTTTTTGTCAGCATTTTTACAGTATACTCCATAGGTCCAGTAATCTTTTATTGCAGTACATGTATAAGAATACTGGGAGTGTTGAAAAGCATCCATTATTGAATAGTAGAAGGCTCAGATTTCATGTGCAGCATGCAGACCTAAATTACTGGGGGAGCCCCATACCACTAGTACTTTGGGACCCTTTAGGGGGGCCCATAATGTGGTGGTTCTCATATTGCTCTTATGCTGGTTCAGTGATCTAAATGTCCCAGTAGCAGTGGAAAAACTAGAGGGCCTTGCCATAAGAATCATATTTCTGGGGGTAGAGATTGATACAGAGGTTTGGATCTCAGATTGCCTTCCCAGAAACTGGAGGAGCTGAATCTCCTGCTAATTGTGGTGTAAACTACAAACAGACTCTATTATTTGTATGTGGTTTATGTTACGCCATTACGTTCTATATTTACTTTGATTATGGAGCTTTATATAATGCGCTCCTCATGTTCTGTAAGTGGAGTTGGTTCATTGCCGACATTATAATTGTTGAGCTCAAGATAACAGTACATGATAGCAGTGGTGACACTATGTCACAGATATGCCTTCAACCTCCCGATCCATTTAATTTTTGGAACCTAGATGAACTGGACCCACTGGAAGCAGCAATACGAGCAGTTATCGTGTGGCGTTGGGTTTAGCAGAGGAGACAGCACTGAGACAGATCAGCACATTCCCTGCTTAGGTAAGGAGGCAGAGGAAGTTCTTACCTCGACCAATGCATCGGAAGATGACAGAAAGGACAATGGAATCATCCTTGGAAAGTTCAATGAGTTCTTCAAGGTGTGAAAGAACATTATATTTGAATGCGCACAGTTTGATCGTAGGCACCAACTCCAGGGAGAGACTGCAGAGCAATTTATTATGGCTCTATATAGTCTCCTAGAGAACTGTGATGACTATGGCACCCTCAAAGATGAGATTCGCGACTTACTTGTGGTCGGAATCAGAGACACTGCACTCTCCGAAAAGACACAAAAATCACTTTAGAATCAGCCAAGAAGACGATCCGACAAATGGAGGCAGTCTCCATGAGTAGCAAAAGGTACTCAAAGGGGTTAAAGAGCCAGAGGCTATCCTGGCTACAGTTCACAGGAGATGCCACAGTGGGGGACCTCAACACAGCAACCGAGGAGGTGGAAATAAAAAGCAAAGGTCACGCCCTACTCGAAGTAAATTGTGCACACACTGCGGGAAGGAGGCAGCATCCACGGGACAAATGCATGCAAAAGTCGCAGCTGCCACCATTGCCAATGTAAAGGCCACTACAGTACATGCTGCTTTTCGAAAACCGTATCAACTCTATCCTAAGAGAATAGCCTGGACACAGCATTCCTGGATACGAAGCACACAACGATTAATCAGGACAAATCGTGGTTTTCCACTCTAAGACTTGATGACCATGAAGTGCTATTTAAGTTGGATACCGGAGCTGAAGTCACAGACAGTTCCCAAGAAACCTGGATTCAGTTTGGAAAACAACAACTCAACACATCAGATAAACATCTGATTGGGCCAGCAAAACATTCTTTGGCAGTCCTGGGACAGTACACTTGTCGCCTTTCCAGTATACGGAAGTTTACCCAACAGCAGGTTTATGTGGTTTATGTGGTCTGAAAAATAACTTGCTCAGATTACCAGCAATCACCTCACTCAAACTGGCAGCTAGAGTGGCCGAAATCGATAACTGAGGACATTCGGCAGAAATTTCCTAGGGTCTTCAAAGGGCTGGGCACCCGGGGTGGAGAGTATGAGATAAAACTCATACTTGATACGAAGCCATACTCTCTCTACATCCCACAAAATTTCCCACTGCCACTCCGATCGAAGGTGACCGAAGAACTCGAGAAGATGGAGTCCAGGATATTTACTCCCAATCTCGCAGAACTCACTCAACCGCTACGTGAGCTACTGGGCAAGTCTCGTATGGATACGGGGGCCCACACAGAGCAAAGCCTTCGGAGCAGTCCAGAAGGAGCTTTCAAAGCCCATTACACTAGCACTCATCCAATGGCGCAGACCAAGATTTCAGCAGATGCCTCATCCTATGGCTTAGGTGAAGTGCTGTTAGCAAGGTAAGACGAACTGGAAGCCCATTGCATATGCGTCACGATCGACGACGGATACCGAACGGCATTACGCTCAGATAGAGAAGGAACCTCTCGCTATCACTTGGGCTTGTGAGAAGTTCTCTTGTTACATCTTCATCAAGCACATCATGATTGAGATGGATCATAAAGCACTCATACCACTGTTGGGGTGGAAACATCTTGACAGTTTACCACCTCGAGTCCCGAAATTTCGTCTTAGACTTGATAGGTTTGAGTATACGATCCAACACGTCCCTGGAAAGGACCTACACACTGCCGACACTTTCTCGCATGCACCTTCTTCAGCAACCACAGGGGACTCTACCCTCAAGGAATTAGCAGAGAAGCTAATGGAGACGACTATTGCACACCTATATACCAGCCAGCAAAGAGCGGCTAGACGTGTACCGCAGTGCTCAGAACTGCACTCTAGTCACGAAGTATTGCCATGATGGTTGGCCTGACAAAAATCGTTACTGGCCAAGCCGTATTGGCAGATGCGGGGGGAACTGACACTGGGTGATAACCGTCTACTGAGCGGCAACCGAGTGGTAGTCCGGAATCCCTCAGGAAGGAGACCCTGAGTAAACTACATCACGGACACCAAGAATCGTCCAAATGCCATCTCAGAGCTCAGATGTCCATATGGTGGCCTGGCATACAAAACAGCTCACAGATCTTGTGAAGATATGCCCTGAATGCACTCGAGATGCTACAACTAATAAGGAACCCTTGATGCCCACCTCGTCACCACACTATCCTTGGCAGAAATTAGGTTCTGATCTTTTCACCCTCATGAGTGAACTACCTCATTGTCACGGACTACTTTTCAAGATACCCAGAAGTCATTCAGCTAAAGTCCACGACATCACAGGGGATTATCGCAGCAATGAAGAGTATCTTCTCTCGACATGGCATCCCAGAAATCCTTGTTAGTGAATGGTTCCACAATATAGTTCCCAGGAGTTTGCCGAATTCGCAACTGCCTACAACTTCTGGCATGACACCAGCAGCCCCCACTTTCCACAGAGTAACGGACACGCAGAACGTGCTGTGAAAACTGTGAAGAAACTAATCAAAGACTCATGTGACCCATATCTTTCTCTATTGTCATATCGAGCAACGTCACTTCCATGGTGTGGTATCTCTCCGGCCAAATTGCTGATGGGAAGAAGAATCCGTTCTGACATACCTCTCATCCAGAAAGACCTCACACTTCAATGGTCATATCTCGACAAATTCAGAGTTTGCAAAGAATAAAGACAGACAGAAGCGAGACTTTGACCAAATACATCGAGTTCGAGGCCTACCAGATATACCCATCGACACTGATGTTTGAGTTACCACGAATGAAAGGCCTATCTCAAGTTGTCACACCCACAAGTGCGTACCACATCGAGACTCCAAGTGGACTAATTTGACAGAATCGGATGCCTGAACACCACCAAAACCCAGCAACCACTCGATGTCGCAGCCCAGTCATGACTCGTTCAAGAACTGAGGAACCCATAGGCCCTCCCGAAAGGAGAAAGGGAGATGTGGTGTAAACTACAAACAGACTCTTATTATTAGTATGTGGTTTCTGTTATATCAGTACGTTCTATGTTTACTTTGGTTATGGAGCTTTATATAATGCACTCCTCACATGCTGTAAGTTGAGTTGGTTCATTGCCGACATTATAATTGTTGAGCTCAAGATAACACTACATTAATCATCCCTAGCAGCAATTAGATACACACAAATAGCAATTGGGCTTAGGGTATCCTCGAATGTTGGGACATAGCTTAGGTATGTGGTACTGGGTGACGAGAAGAAGACTGCAGGCCTTGGAGGAAACTCCACTTCCAATTATCCCAAAGCTCATGCAGCAACTGAGGAAAGTATAGGAGCAATCAGCTGCCATCTTCAAGGGCCACTGCAGCGTGTAAGTGCTTCTTTGAGTTCATACATTCAGGAGAGGCGGTAGCCAAGGGGTACACAACCTGAGTTCATCTAAGCACAGGAAACATGAGAATAGCAACAGAGAAATGCTATCCTATTATGTGGAAGTGTCCATAAAGGCATCCAAGACAGATGTATTTGTGTATTTTGGACGGGCTTGACTGTGGTACATTAGGAAGGACAGGCACAGAACTGTGCCCAGCAGTGCTTGGATACATGAGCAAGCCACGACCACAGATGATGGAACACCCAGACCCATTTTTCATTCCAAGTAATGGTTCCCTACTGATAGGGAAAGGCTTATAACAGAACTCAGAATGGCGACGAAGGAAACAAGAATGAAGTCCGTGAATTATGCAGGCCCTCTTTTGGTCTTGGTCAACACCTTCCTAAGAGCAAGAAATCCACAAACTAAAGGCCTGAAATAAGTCGGGGTGGGCGAGGTGTGTGGCATTTTTTCTGGTTTTAATACACATGGATTGCATCATCGATAAACATACCGATGGATGATCTTTACAAACAGCAATCAAGAAACAGATTAGTCTTGACCAGCATTGGAATAGGTAGTCTTATAGTATTACAATTGGACGTATTATACGCAAGTTATACAAGGGAAAGAAGCAAGATAGATACATGGATCCTTGAGGATGATGTCAAGGTGGCTCCACACGCCTTACAATCTTGAGGTCTGCCTTTAGCGAAGGATTCAAGGGGCTGAAAGCATCTCTCAAAGAGCCAAGAAGCTGCCAATGTGTGTGTTTTTGCCTGCCAAATGTGAGCTTATTTTAGGAGGGTTACCATCTGCCATTCTAAAAGTTGATCTCCCCTCTCATTAACAAGATAGCCAGATGCTAGGTAGTTATGATTTAATATGACTATCATGAAGTCAGGTGATGGTCACCACCCTAATTAATTCCCCCTATAATGTAATCAGTAGCATAATCAATAGCAGAACACAGATCTACCCCATAACTCTCTATAACATTGTTCATTAAGAGGTTCATGGGTGCAATACATTTCAAAATATTTAATTTCATTATTATTGCAAAAGTAGGCGGAGTCACAATTTGCCTATAATTATAGTGAGTGCACTCGTGTTGTTACTGGAGTAAGAGGATAAATGGACTTTCAGGCTTGAGAGGCCATAAAGACTCCTCCCCCTTCCAAATGTGATCACAGTGTGAAGCCATAAAGATACCTCGCCATCCCACAGGAGAGGCCCATAAAGACTCCTCCCACTCCCAAGTACGGTAACAGTTAGATGACATAAAGACACCCAAAGTATGGTAAAGATGACATAAGACACCTCCCCTCCCAAGTATGGTAAGTGAGATGACATAAAGACCCCCCCCCCCCCCCCCTCCTTGTTTTTCAACCCGTTGTCTTTTGGCCTTTATTTGCGCTAGTCTGGGCTCCTTACTCGAACTGCCTCACCTTCTTTTTAGTAGTTGAGCTGTTCCATGCAAGAACATGTGGGACTATGCGACCCCTCGGGCCGGGCTCCCAATTCGCAGTCTGAACAGCAGCTGTTTCATGTAGGGACATGGAGGCACTAAGTTGCAGATAAATATTCATTAGGCTATATATATATATATATGTGTGTATTGATAGATCACATAAGAATCATGACATAAACTAATAGTACTCTGTGATGGTGAGTCTATTTCTGTAAGAGATGCAAAGTGTCCAGTGCCAATTGGTTGTCTTCGTTACAAGGATAGTCCAAGTAGTTGTGTAGAAGTGTAGCTGCTTCTTGCCTGGTGGCTGCATCTTGCCTGGTGGCTACATCTTGCCTGGTGGCTGCATCTTGCCTGGTGGTTGCTTCTTGCCTGGTGGCTGCATCTTGACTGGTGGCTGCATCTTGCCTGGTGGCTGCATCTTGCCTGGTGGCTGCATCTTGACTGGTGGCTACATCTTGCCTAGTGGCTGCATCTTGCCTGGTGGCTGCAGGTTAAAAACACAATCAATTGTTATATATACTCTATTGCCAACCCACTAGTCCCCATGGCAGCTGATATAACCATCTTCTACATGCCAAGTGCCCGCCACCAGCACCCATGATGCAATGAATGGACAGGGCAAGCATTCGTTATAGGCCAAACCATGTCCATTACATCACATTAAACAATGACACTTGCAATGAGCACGACCAAAATTTTTAAAGGCCAGGATGATGACAATGAAGGTGTGGTCTTTGTGAACCTTACGAATAGCAAACCAGGACACACTCTTAAACAATAGCTGTGTGGCCACACCCACATAGTAAATTGCACGTGATGTACACATGCAGCACGTCCATGGGTACTTCAACAATTCCAAATATTTGCCGAGTTCTATATAACTTGGCAAGGATTCATCTGCCCACAAGTCAAATATCCACATATCATTATAGAAGGTCAGTGTTTAGCATTCAATGGGTACAGAGTATGTAGAGCGGCATAATCCCAATGCCAGCAAGTTCATAAGATGTCACATCAACATGTCCAACTAATATGCTCTTCAATCTTCTCTTCATAAGCCGAGTTAATAGTCCTATATAGCTGAACTACAACATACATGCATTGCAAAGGGCTGGTTCACACTACTCAGTATCTTACATGCACTAGTGTTGGGGTGCACTGGAATGGAAATGTATTCTGTTCTGAGGTGTGCACAACACGATGGGTATCCATTTTCTCATGCTGTGCTGTGCCTAAACTTAACTACCTGCTGCTTGTACGAGTCTCTGAGCCAACTCAAATGCCTCTGGTGAGGCTTCAGCAATCTCCACAACTGCTCTCAAGTGAACGGTTATGTCAGTGTCGTCATTTAGCTGCCGCACATGCTCACACACCATCCTACACACACATACACACACACACAAATGCAACACACACACACACAGATATCTTTGAACTACACATAGAGACCTCTATACAAGCAGGGGCTCAAGTTTGAGTGCATAATTATAATGTTGAACCACTTGATCGTGTAAGCATTGTATTATAAACCCGACATTTCCTAGCTCTACTAACTACATAAATTACAAACTGGAAAAAACTAAAGATGTTAATTTAAATAAAAATAGGTAAATTGGATAATGATAATTATACAGCAGCACAGAAGGTAGCTTCTAAAAGTGCTGGAAATATGTCACTCCCAAGATACTTGAAGTTCAGTTCTGAACTGTACACAGCTTGGACACTTGTAGTTTCGTACCGATAATGATGTTGACACTTGTAGTTTCATGCCGATGTTGACACTTGTAGTTTCATACCCTATAATGATGTGGACACTTGTAGTTTCATACCCTATAATGTGTGCACACTTGTAGTTTCATACCCTATAATGATGTGGACACTTGTAGTTTCATACCCTATAATGATGTGGACACTTGTAGTTTCATACCCTATAATGATGTGGACACTTGTAGTTTCATACCCTATAATGATGTGGACACTTGTAGTTTCATGCCCTATAATGATGTGGACACTTGTAGTTTCATGCCCTATAATGATGTGGACACTTGTAGTTCCATACCCTATAATGATGTGGACACTTGTAGTTTCATACCCTATAATGATGTGGACACTTGTAGTTTCATACCCTATAATGATGTGTACACTAGTAGTTTCATACCCTATAATGATGTGTACACTAGTAGTTTCGTACCCTATAATGATGTGGACACTTGTAGTTTCATACCCTATAATGATGTGGACACTTGTAGTTTCATGCCCTATAATGATGTGGACACTTGTAGTTTCATACCCTATGTGGACACTTGTAGTTTCATGCCCTATAATGATGTGGACACTTGTAGTTTCATGCCCTATAAATGATGTGGACACTTGTAGTTTCATACCCTATAATGATGTGGACACTTGTAGTTTCATACCCTATAATGATGTGGACACTTGTAGTTTCATGCCCTATAAATGATGTGGACACTTGTAGTTTCATACCCTATAATGATGTGGACATTTGTAGTTTCATACCCTATAATGATGTGGACACTTGTAGTTTCATGCCCTTTAATGATGTGCACACTTGTAGTTTCATACCCTATAATGATGTGGACACTTGTAGTTTCATACCCTATAATGATGTGGACACTTGTAGTTTCATACCCTATAATGATGTGGACACTTGTAGTTTCATGCCCTATAATGATGTGGACACTTGTAGTTTCATACCCTATAATGATGTGGACACTTGTAGTTTCATGCCCTATAAATGATGTGGACACTTGTAGTTTCATACTCTATAATGTTGTGGACACTTGTAGTTTCATACCCTATAATGATGTGGACACTTGTAGTTTCATGCCCTATAATGATGTGGACACTTGTAGTTTCATGCCCTATAATGATGTGGACACTTGTAGTTTCATACCTTATAATGATGTGGACACTTGTAGTTTCATACCCTATAATGATGTGGACACTTGTAGTTTCATGCCCTATAATGATGTGGACACTTGTAGTTTCATGCCCTATAATGATGTGGACACTTGTAGTTTCATGCCCTATAATGATGTGGACACTTGTAGTTTCATGCCCTATAATGATGTGGACACTTGTAGTTTCATACCCTATAATGATGTGGACACTTGTAGTTTCATGCCCTATAATGATGTGGACACTTGTAGTTTCATGCCCTATAATGATGTGGACACTTGTAGTTTCATACCCTATAATGATGTGGACACTTGTAGTTTCATGCCCTATAATGATGTGGACACTTGTAGTTTCATACCCTATAATGATGTGGACACTTGTAGTTTCATGCCCTATAATGATGTGGATACTTGTAGTTTCATGCCCTATAATGATGTGTACACTTGTAGTTTCATGCCCTATAATGATGTGGACACTTGTAGTTTCATGCCCTATAATGATGTGGACACTTGTAGTTTCATGCCCTATAATGATGTGGACACTTGTAGTTTCATACCCTATAATGATGTGGACACTTGTAGTTTCATGCCCTATAATGATGTGGACACTTGTAGTTTCATGCCCTATAATGATGTGGACACTTGTAGTTTCATGCCCTATAATGATGTGGACACTTGTAGTTTCATGCCCTATAATGATGTGGACACTTGTAGTTTCATGCCCTATAATGATGTGGATACTTGTAGTTTCATGCCCTATAATGATGTGGACACTTGTAGTTTCATACCCTATAATGATGTGGACACTTGTAGTTTCATGCCCTATAATGATGTGGACACTTGTAGTTTCATGCCCTATAATGATGTGGACACTTGTAGTTTCATACCCTATAATGATGTGGACACTTGTAGTTTCATGCCCTATAATGATGTGGACACTTGTAGTTTCATACCCTATAATGATGTGGACACTTGTAGTTTCATACCCTATAATGATGTGGACACTTGTAGTTTCATGCCCTATAATGATGTGGACACTTGTAGTTTCATGCCCTATAATGATGTGGACACTTGTAGTTTCATACCCTATAATGATGTGGACACTTGTAGTTTCATGCCCTATAATGATGTGGACACTTGTAGTTTCATACCCTATAATGATGTGGACACTTGTAGTTTCATGCCCTATAATGATGTGGACACTTGTAGTTTCATGCCCTATAATGATGTGGACACTTGTAGTTTCATGCCCTATAATGATGTGGACACTTGTAGTTTCATGCCCTATAATGATGTGGATACTTGTAGTTTCATACCCTATAATGATGTGGACACTTGTAGTTTCATGCCCTATAATGATGTGGACACTTGTAGTTTCATGCCCTATAATGATGTGGACACTTGTAGTTTCATGCCCTATAATGATGTGGACACTTGTAGTTTCATACCCTATAATGATGTGGACACTTGTAGTTTCATGCCCTATAATGATGTGGACACTTGTAGTTTCATACCCTATAATGATGTGGACACTTGTAGTTTCATACCCTATAATGATGTGGACACTTGTAGTTTCATGCCCTATAATGATGTGGACACTTGTAGTTTCATGCCCTATAATGATGTGGACACTTGTAGTTTCATGCCCTATAATGATGTGGACACTTGTAGTTTCATGCCCTATAATGATGTGGACACTTGTAGTTTCATGCCCTATAATGATGTGGACACTTGTAGTTTCATGCCCTATAATGATGTGGACACTTGTAGTTTCATGCCCTATAATGATGTGGACACTTGTAGTTTCATACCCTATAATGATGTGGACACTTGTAGTTTCATGCCCTATAATGATGTGGACACTTGTAGTTTCATGCCCTATAATGATGTGGACACTTGTAGTTCCATACCCTATAATGATGTGGACACTTGTAGTTTCATGCCCTATAATGATGTGGACACTTGTAGTTTCATGCCCTATAATGATGTGGACACTTGTAGTTTCATACCCTATAATGATGTGGACACTTGTAGTTTCATGATGTGGACACTTGTAGTTTCATGCCCTATAATGATGTGGACACTTGTAGTTTCATGCCCTATAATGATGTGGACACTTGTAGTTTCATGCCCTATAATGATGTGGACACTTGTAGTTTCATGCCCTATAATGATGTGGACACTTGTAGTTTCATACCCTATAATGATGTGGACACTTGTAGTTTCATACCCTATAATGATGTGGACACTTGTAGTTTCATGCCCTATAATGATGTGGACACTTGTAGTTTCATGCCCTATAATGATGTGGACACTTGTAGTTTCATGCCCTATAATGATGTGGACACTTGTAGTTTCATGCCCTATAATGATGTGGACACTTGTAGTTTCATGCCCTATAATGATGTGGACACTTGTAGTTTCATGCCCTATAATGATGTGGACACTTGTAGTTTCATACCCTATAATGATGTGGACACTTGTAGTTTCATACCCTATAATGATGTGGACACTTGTAGTTTCATGCCCTATAATGATGTGGACACTTGTAGTTTCATGCCCTATAATGATGTGGACACTTGTAGTTTCATGCCCTATAATGATGTGGACACTTGTAGTTTCATGCCCTATAATGATGTGGACACTTGTAGTTTCATGCCCTATAATGATGTGGACACTTGTAGCTTCATGCCCTATAATGATGTGGACACTTGTAGTTCCATACCCTATAATGATGTGGACACTTGTAGTTTCATACCCTATAATGATGTGGACACTTGTAGTTTCATGCCCTATAATGATGTGGACACTTGTAGTTTCATGCCCTATAATGATGTGGACACTTGTAGTTTCATGCCCTATAATGATGTGGACACTTGTAGTTCCATACCCTATAATGATGTGGACACTTGTAGTTTCATGCCCTATAATGATGTGGACACTTGTAGTTTCATGCCCTATAATGATGTGGACACTTGTAGTTTCATGCCCTATAATGATGTGTACACTAGTAGTTTCATACCCTATAATGATGTGGACACTTGTAGTTTCATACCCTATAATGATGTGTACACTTGTAGTTTCATACCCTATAATGATGTGGACACTTGTAGTTTCATGCCCTATAATGATGTGGACACTTGTAGTTTCATACCCTATAATGATGTGGACACTTGTAGTTTCATGCCCTATAATGATGTGGACACTTGTAGTTTCATGCCCTATAATGATGTGGACACTTGTAGTTTCATACCCTATAATGATGTGGACACTTGTAGTTTCATACCCTATAATGATGTGGACACTTGTAGTTTCATGCCTTATAATGATGTGGACACTTGTAGTTTCATACCCTATAATGATGTGGACACTTGTAGTTTCATACCCTATAATGATGTGGACACTTGTAGTTTCATACCCTATAATGATGTGGACACTTGTAGTTTCATACCCTATAATGATGTGGACACTTGTAGTTCCATACCCTATAATGATGTGGACACTTGTAGTTCCATACCCTATAATGATGTGGACACTTGTAGTTTCATACCCTATAATGATGTGGACACTTGTAGTTTCATGCCCTATAATGATGTGGACACTTGTAGTTTCATACCCTATAATGATGTGGACACTTGTAGTTTCATGCCCTATAATGATGTGGACACTTGTAGTTTCATGCCCTATAATGATGTGGACACTTGTAGTTTCATACCCTATGTGGACACTTGTAGTTTCATGCCCTATAATGATGTGGACACTTGTAGTTTCATGCCCTATAATGATGTGGACACTTGTAGTTTCATGCCCTATAATGATGTGGACACTTGTAGTTTCATACTCTATAATGATGTGGACACTTGTAGTTTCATGCCCTATAATGATGTGGACACTTGTAGTTTCATGCCCTATAATGATGTGGACACTTGTAGTTTCATACCCTATAATGATGTGGACACTTGTAGTTTCATGCCCTATAATGATGTGGACACTTGTAGTTTCATAATGTTGACACTTGTAGTTTCATACACTATAATGATGTGGACACTTGTAGTTTCATACCCTATAATGATGTGGACACTAGTAGTTTCATACCCTATAATGATGTGGACACTTGTAGTTTCATACCCTATAATGATGTGGACACTAGTAGTTTCATACCCTATAATGATGTGGACACTTGTAGTTTCATGCCCTATAATGATGTGGACACTTGTAGTTTCATACCCTATAATGATGTGGACACTTGTAGTTTCATACCCTATAATGATGTGGACACTAGTAGTTTCATACCCTATAATGATGTGGACACTTGTAGCTTCATCCCTATAATGATGTGGACACTAGTAGTTTCATACCTTATAATGATGCCATCTTTTTCACTGCTACTGCAAAATGATCCCTCAGGTTAATACCTGAGGCTCTATTTCACAATCCAGCAATTCTATTTCCATATAGCTAGATCTATCAACACAATAGCAATATGGCCTAGCATTGAAACATTGCTAACAACATTCTTCTCTTAGGTTTAGACTGTGAGCATTCCAGCATAATTCAAGCGAAGCTAGCAATCATCTGTAGGAGATGGAAAAACAACAGGATTCTGAGTAACTTGGAGAGTCTCTTTTTTTCTAGCTCTTGCGGAGGGCTACTCACTTCATTAGAGCTTGCATAATGCAAGAAGTTCACGGAGATCGTGTAAAGGTTGCTACGGCAGTGACCTCACTGACCTGACCTTTACCAATTTTCTTTATTTCCCTCCCATTTCTATTTTCCCACTTTTCATTCTCTCACCATGACAACAAGATACCTGAGGGTCTTTTCCCTCCTAAATTTCCCTCCTAAACAGTACTACTATATAGTAGTATTAACAATAATAGCAATAATAGTAGTAGAAATAATAACAATAGTAATAGAAGTAGTAGCAGTAATAGATAATAATAATAGTCGTAGTAATAGCTATAATAACGTGATAGCAGTAGTAATAATATTGTAATGACTAGCCTACACTACACTCGCAGAGATTCTGCAGTTATATTTTTCTTTAATGCTAATTGACCAAACATAATGTACCACTTATAATTACATACCTGTGGTATATACATGTACCACCTATAATTACATACCTGTGGTATATATATATATACATGTACCACCTATACTTACATAACTGTATATATATATATATATATATATATATACACATGTACCACCTATAATTACATACCTGTGGTATATATACACACCACTTATAATTACAGACCTGTGGTATATATACATCACCTATAATTACACACCTATGTTAGATGGGATGGAGAAGGCGTACTCATGTTTTGTTGAAAATTGTTTGTTTTGCTAATTAATTTCCAAAAAAATATTTCTTGCAATATTTGTGGACACTCAGAAAGTAGTAGCTTGCCACTGTGGCAACAGTTCAGGATCTCCATATTCAACTTTAAAGCATCACATATATAGCTGGCTCAGTGTGGATACTGGCCTAAGCTACATTTTTGCATTGCTAGGACTTTCACTTGTACTCCACACTAGTCTCTGCTTTGCTCCGTTCAGCTCATGCCGGATGTTTCTTGGCTTGCGTGGAAATTCTGCTCTTCTCACTCTTTTCCATCTCCTATTAGACACAGTAATTCTTTGCTCTGTTCTAGATCAACCTTTCTCCACCTCAGTCTCTCTGCTGCTTAGCTCTATCTTGGACTTGTGGCGTTTCAGATTGCTATGTGCTGTGCAGCACATGATTAGCATTAAGCACACACACACCTACAAGTGTGTTATTACGTACTCTATGCAATATGTTGAGTGGCAAGCCAAGTGTGATAGACAAAGCAATTAAAACTCGAGATCCTATCATTGGCCTAACCCTAGCACAGCCGAAGCCTTAATCTGCACATTATTGTAGTCATCATATCGCAATACTTGGATTGTGATAAGGGAAGTAGCTAAGAATTGTCTGCTGCAAGGTTGAGGAGACTGGAGCCCATTCTGAGATTCACCATGATGATCATTTCAGTTTATATAGCAAATTTATTTAAGACGACATCACACCTACACAGCTAGAGCATGTTGATAAATTAACTATGCACCTTGCTTGTGCAGTCAGCAATTAATGATGCACCTGCTCTTACTTGCTTGTGCAGTCAGCAATTAATGATGCACCTGCTCTTACTTGCCTGTTCACAATTCATACACCTGCTCTTACTTGCTTGTGTAGTCAGTTTTCTTTCCTGCAGCTTTGAATCTGCTGCAGTTCTCTCCGTCATTCTCTTCACTACTGACCATTTCCAGTCCCTACTATTTAAGGTGGGCATCCCACTCATACTTTTATAGGAGAAAGTAAGGTAATACATACCGTTAGGAAATGAACAGACAAGGATGGATAAGGACATTATTGAAGGTGCTTCACTCAAGATACAATTTAGCTGATCCTCCCTGGGCCTCTGGCAGGCTCCCTTAAATAGGCTACCGACCAGAGTCCCAGTCAGGACCTTATTTGGTACTTAAACAGTTGTGTAGGTACATGTAAGACTCATTCTATAGCGTTATGTCCTAATAAGGAAACATTAGTTTGATGTTCGGGAGTTTCCATGGTTTGGGGGTCCCCAGCACTCCTTCCCTCCCCTGCAGCAAGTCCGCAGATGGGTCACAGGTCTGTCGGCAATACAGGCCTGACGAGACCGACCATCTGCATTGCTGTTGTCTGCTCCGGGACAGTGCGTGATCGAGTATGAGAATGGTTGTGGACGTAGGGACCACCTGGTCAGTGCACCACCAACATCTTCAACATTATGAAGTAGCGTAAGCAATTGTGATTACAATCGTGAATGAGACTCCGGTGAGGTAGACCTCCAAATGTCCATCTCCACCGACTATGGCCAATTCACACTCCACAGCTGCATAATTTTTTCACAGATTCAGAGCTTCCATAAGTAGAAGGCAACGAGGCGATCACCATTCTCAGTTGAATGCTGCCTGAGGATGCCTAAGTCAGAGGCATCCATCTGCAGGATGAATGGTCGAGTGTAGTTGGGACTCCGATTGGTGGACACCTGTCCACTTGACCTGGTTGGGGTGTTCCATGTCCATATAGGTGGCGATGTGCATCGTCAGATCTCCCACCAGGGACTATATAGGATGTTGGAAAGGGATAGGTACTCCGATGAGTCCGAAGGGCATATCACAGAGAACTGATATTTCCAGAACAGCGTCACGAAACAGTCTTCTCCCATGAGCCATCACCACTGGCACCTGCCAATAACCCTTTGTCAAGTCAAGGGTTGTGGCTCCTGTGAGGCTGTCCAAGAGGTTCTTCACTCTCGGCAAGGGAAGGGGTCGGGACAGGTTACTGCTTGTAATAATCTACACACAAGCGCAGTGACCCATCCCTCTTGGAAACAAGGATGATCGGTGAGCTATGAGTCCAGCCCTCAGCATGGTAGCTATCTCATTCTTCACGGTCGGCACCCGAGCCTGAGGTAAGTGATAGGGGGAGAGCATAGGGGTACAGACTCACCTGTGTTGATGGAGATGGAAGTAAGTGCTGGAGTCCGGGTTAATCGGTGAACACCTGGTCATGGCCAGCAAGGAGCTGAAGTTGCTCCTCTGTCTGGGTCGGGAGCAGTTCCAGGTTTACTCCTCTGGGTGGATCTGTTGAAGGTGTGGCTGGCCACATAGGGATGTCCTCGTGCTCCTGTACCAGACACTCTATGGTAGAGCTGCAGGCAGACCGCTGATGGGGAATCCCACCTGGCGAGCAAGTTGACGTGGTACATGTGAGAAGCCTTTCTGGAACCCGCCATCCTGACAAGGTAGGTGGTTAAGGAGAGGACATCGGTGACGGGAAATGGCCCCTGCCATTTCACCAGCTGCTTGTTGGCGGAGTATAGCAACAGCACAAGGACCAAATCTCACACCATGAACGACCACTCCCTGGCCTTCTGGGCGTACCATGACTTCATTTTGTGCATGTTGTTTTGTTCCATGATGGAGGCAATGTCTGTGGCTGCCTCAAGCCGTGAATAGGTGGCTAGCATTGGTGAGACAATGATGTCATGGAAATTGTCTACTTGAGCACGTCCAGGGATCCATGGGGATTTCTTCCAAAGACCAGCTAGAAGGGACTGTATCCAGTCCAGCTGTGGGGGGTTTCTTGAAATGCAAACAATAAGTAGGGCAGTGACTTGCCCTCCCAAATCTGGTGACATACTTACCTAAACCGCTCTGGAGCGTTGCATTATATTGCTTCACCATTCCATTGGTCTCTGGATGGTAGGCTGATGGCTTGATGGGGCAGATGCCGAAGAGGTCATAGAAGTGGTCCATCAGTTGGCTGTTGAAGTTCGGCCCCCTGTCAGTTAGGATCTCTTCTGGAAGACCAACCCCCGAGAAGTACTCCGCCAGAGCCTCAGCCACGTCCTTGCTGGTGGTTGTGCAGAGAGATATGGCATCGGTTATTTGGAGCCAATGACGAGGATAATACACTTGTGACACTCCTCAGTAGCTGGCAGGGGTCCTTGGCAATAGAGATGACTGGGAGTGGAACCAGCGGAACCTTCCTCTGGTAGTTCCCTGGGCCATGCGCTGGCAGCCTAGCAACATCTGCAGATATCTGAGATGTCCTGTCTCACTCCAGGTCAGAAAAAACAGTGAAGGATTCTGCCAGTCATCTTCCTGCGACCGAAGTAATCCACCCATGGTGCCATGTGGGCCATCCTGAGTCAGACTCCTTGTAGCCGTGCGACAAGATGACCTGGTCAAGTGGCTCCCCCTGGGGAGGTTGGGTCCACTGCGCAGCATTATGCCCTCACGGAGAAAGAAAGGGGCTGTCCCCTCCTTGCACAAGATATATAGTAATGGGTCAGCAAACCAGGCTTCCTTGAGCTGGTTAGGTCCACTGCCTTGGGGCACTTGCTGTCCACACATGGCTGTATACATACTTCGGTCAAACCTCTTCTGGTTGCGGGACAATTGGTTCCTGTCAGAGACCTGCATTAAAAAAGGTCCTTTGCAAGGTCAGGCAGGTCAGTCATAGAGTGGGACAAGTAGTGTGGGCTGGGTAATGGGTCCTCCGATGCAGGCTTGGGCACTGGGGTCAGTTCTGTCTCGTCCAAGGAGGATGGACATGACTCAGAGGCAGGGACAGCAGAGTAGACTTCCTGCAGCTCCGGCTGGGTCAGTAGTCTCTGAGCTTGGGAGCGGAGACTGACTGCTCTGAGTCAGTGGAGGAAGAAATGTTCTCCACATAGTTCACTTTGCGTCTGCATCTCCGGACAAGTCAGGAGGGGGTGGACTTGCCTGAGCCAGCGGGACTTGAGCGAGGTAGAAGAGAGAATAATTCAGGGTAATCTATTCCTAAGAGACCAACTGGAGTCTCGAGTTCACTGCCATCCTCAGCAATATGGTCTTTCCTCTGAGACACTGAGCCATGGTGGTTGGGTGTTTGGGGGTACCGTTGTGACTAGTGATGGTTAGTTGTCCTTCATGGTGATAGTTCTTTGCCAGATATCTGTGACGTAACTGCAAGAGGTCACAAACTGTGTCCACCAGGAAGTGACTGACCTCTTGCCCATTGATGGAATCTGGAATGGTGACAAAGGGTAAAGAATGTTTTACCTGGCAGATCTTGATGCGACATTTGGCTGCCACATGGCTGTACTCATGACAGTGATGAGCAACGTGGGCCCTTCACTGGATCGAAGTTTGGGAGGAGAGGGTTTTGGCTTTGGTGAGGGTTGAGTCTGACTTAGATGGTTCAGTCTTAGTAAGTTACTCTGAGGCCAAGATCTGCTGCAGTCGAATTATACCGTACCTCTCCGGAAGAAAAACCTGGTCTACATCTTGGGGTCGTCCACCTTGTGTATGTAGACATCTGCCTTGCGAGAGGCTTCCTTGGTGGAGGAGACATTCTGAGGCCTGATCCAGGACTCGGCCTTGGGACCGGTGTCAAGACTAATGTCTGACAAGCAGGACTTAGCGCCATATAGTTATTTATTTCATTGGTCTGTTGTTTTATTCCTTATTTGGTCATGTGAGTTTTGTGAACAGGTCTTTGTTTTATTCCTTATTTGGTTTTGTAAGGTGGGGAGCTGCTATAACTGCTGAAGGCTGATATGGAGATTATTAGACTTGCTCACCTTGCATGTAATTAACTGTGTATTGTTATTTAAATTAGTATATATAACCTCAGAGGCGGAGGAAGCTATTAAAAGTAGGGGGTGCACAGTATTAAATCATTCCCCCCCCCCCCCTCCTCAGGAGCGTAGCCAGGATTTTCTGAGGGAGGTCAAAAGGGATAAAATTGCTAAAGTGTTTCTTACTAGCTACAGGTTTTTTTGGGGGGGGGGGGGGGGGGGGGGTGTGTGTGCAGTTGGAGAGCAGACATTCTACAAATTACTACTTGTAATAACCAATAATCCAATAATCAAGTTTAGTAATAAAATGGTAAGGTCAATACAAAATTAGCAAGACTATAATAACTAAACTACTGCAAGTGCAAGACCAAGTTTGAGAGGGGGCCCCCCGCGATGCATTTCTCAGCAAATTACGATTGTAATAATCAAGTTTTGGGGAGGGGGGGGGGGGGGGGGCAAGGCCCCCTGCGGCCCCCTCCTGGCTACACACCTGCTTCTCCCCAGTGTTAAGGTTACGTTTGTCACAAGAAAAAATTACACTTTAATTATATATATATATATATATATATAGCTATTTGTTATATTCAGGTTAACTGTGTGAAACCTACAAACCTACTCCGGACTGGACCATGGATTGGACTATAATATTATGTGGACTGAAGATGGACATTAATTTTTAATTTTTGTATTCATATAGCTTATTCATACAGCTATATTCATATAGCTTTAGCTATATTCATATAAGCTATAGCTATATATTTTGTTATATGCTGCAAGGTCATTTTACTTTAATGAGATGCTTTAATGAGATGATTATATTAATAACAAAATGCTGAAGAAAACAAATAAAGCAAAACTTTAAACATGTGAAAATATCAGCGAGGCTATTGTTGCCTACCAAAGCCACGTTTCCCACATGCACTGCCATTTGTAAAATATTAAATGTCCAACCTACCTCAGTCCAGAGTATATACATGTTTTATAGTTACCCTTATTAGGCTACAAAAAAGACATACAAATCCATCGAGCAAAGTTAATTTTTCAATATAGTCAGTATTATTGTATTACAAAATGCATCCGCCTTGTGTTAGCAGACGTAAACAAACGAGCAATTTCTGTTAGATCCAGGGTAACTGTTTCCTCTTTGCGTGCATGCAACAATAAAATGTTCAAACGCTCTTCGGTCATGGTGGATCTTAGGTATGTCTTAATGCGACGGAGGGCTGACAAGCTTCTCTCTGCGGTACAAGTTGTAACTGGTATGGTAAGACATAGTCGTAGAAGCTTGTCTATCTCTGAAAACATATCCTTGGCCATCGGAACTGTGACCAACATATCTGCAACAGTGCTCACTTTTGTGACCGTTAGACTTGTCATGTGCTGAGATTTTCTGAAAGTCTTTACAAGGTCTGGCAACATCTGTAACTGTACTTCCAGCCTATGCACGTCAATGCCTTGATGATACATTGAACTAATTGCTTCAGGTACTGCAATCCGTGTAGTGCTCACACTATTTGATGCTTTCATCAACAAGCTCTCCAAATCTTTCGGTAAAAACATGGAACTCTGCTTGAAGCGATCGCAAATTTCTTGAAATTAGATCCGGTGCATAGAAAAAATGAGATCTGTAGTAATCTTCAGCTGAACTGACGCTGTGGGATGCAGCACCTCCGTCAATCCTCCTTGGGGGTTGTCTATAACAAGGTAAGGAGGGCTCGCCAGTGTGCTCCTCAGCCTGCTGGACTGTTAATGTATAAAACAGCTTAAATGATTTATCACTTCTCAATCTCCTGAGGTAACTGACAGCTATATCAGCACAAGCAAGAGTTTCTTGTACTGATGTATTTCTCCTTTGATGGATGTTTGCTCAGTGCCACTAAACACTAAATATGAGAGTTTCAGTCCAAAGAAGGTGTCAAATCTTTCAAGCTGTAATAAAAGTCCATTGGCTCTTTCGCCATAGTCACCATGTGACTCTTCAGCAATCTGCGCAAGAGCTTGTACAATGGCAGCATAATTTCTCAACACTGCATCGATTGCCCCAGTCCTTACAGTCCACCTTGTCGGGCAAAGCGGGCGCAGTCCAGTACCCTGAGGTGACAGTTGCTGTTTACACTTCTGAAGCACCAGAGAATGTTTAGGTGAGTACACGATCAATTTTGTTAGTTCCATTATAACATCTAGTGCATTTCTAATTGGCCTACATTTTTTAGCAGCATCCTGCAAACACAGATTCAAACAATGAGCAAGAGAGTGCACTCGGATAGCAGACGGATGCTCACTTAGTAACTGTATTGCTACACCTCGAAGATGTCCCATCATATCAGCGGCACCATCGTATGCTTGACCTCGGCAGTTGCTCAACTGAAGGATACAGCGCACTAATACATCCTTAATGGCAGCAGTTAAAGTGGCTGATGTTGTTGATGGTACATGCACCATACCGATGAAATCCTCATGGATTTCATTACATGTTATTGACCCAGCGAATGCCGATTGCAAGCTGTTCATGATTCGAAATATCTCTTGTTTCATCAGCTATGATTGAAAACCAGCTAGCTTCACGTATATTTGCAAGCAACTTACGAAGAAGTGCATTTCCCAATATTGTGATCATTTCGTTCACAATTTCATGTGCTAGATAATTATGATCACCCAACCATCTCTTAAGACCAGGAAAATCTTCACTCAGTAATTCCATCAGCTGTATTAAGTTACCATCTGCCTCCTTATGTCCACAAATAGCCAGGCCTTGTCGCAGCAAGAAGTGTAGACTAGATAGCTGTTTTAACAATAGAATACTATTCTCTGATTGTGTCTTCACAGCTTGCGATTCCAGTTGATCGATCACACTATGAGCCTGGAAATATTTGAGTCTAAGTACAACTTCTTTATGGCATTCACTAACTCGATGACGCTCGAATCTTTCCCGTGCCTTCTTCCGGTTGCTGAATCCATCAATTATAAATGCATCTTCATACTTTTTAGTCATATATAGTCAGTAGGCCTTTGTTGTTGCCTTGAAGACAAGGCAGAAAACTTTTTTTTCGTTGCACAAAAAAGAATCCATTTGAAATCTTTGTACCATCTGGGATTTATAAAGACCGGAACTTCTGTCCAACTTTCTGTCTAGAAGAAGCTATTGTTACCTTATCACAAGGTTGATATGGAGTTGCCTCTTCCACCACACTACAACACACACTTGTGCAGGGTAAGCCTTTCCTGACCCTATTTAAAGACAAAAAAGGTTTACAGTGATACTCAGCTAGCTGTAGTTTAGCTATCGATATCAAGTTTATTACATGTACATAGTTGCAGACATAAAACTTACTCAGTTGACTGAGATGATGTCTCAATGTCAGCTTCATCAGCATCTGCTTTATCAGCATCTGCCTCGCTAAGGTCACTGCCAAAATCTAAAGACGGTGAATGTCTTTTTTCTGGGACGAAGCAACTCAATATGTCGCGTTGCCGCTTCATCAGGACTCAAGCTCTCAACACAAAGAAAACCAAAATTCCTAGTCTCTACCCTCCCTTTTCATCGTGTATCACGTGCGAGCAATGGACAAATTTTGTGGGGGCACTTCCCCCACATACAGAACATTGTGGGGGCACGTCCCCAGTGCCCCCCACCGGTTCCGCCGCCTCTGAACCTTATCAGTGAAGGAGTAGTAGTTCAGATCTCTGGTGGCAGCAGAGAGGGGCGGGGTTAGGTGGCATCTCAGGAAATATTGAAGATAAAACTTAACAATCGGAGTGAGTGGACAGCATCTTGTCCCCATGCTCACAAGATCGATCATGGTCTGCCTTGGACAATGTCTCCTTGGCCCAGAGTGTCACCAGGGAGAGCACTCTCGGGCTTTGTTGGCTGGGTTCTGAAGCCGAGCCAGGTCTCTAATCTGGACCCTCTAATGGTTTGGCGTGATGCTATGAGTAAGATCAGTGTTGACTTAACCATCTGGAACACTGTCTTGTCACTGTCAGACATCTGCTCTTGGTACTTGATGGATACTGGGTCAAGTAGGGGGGTGAGATTGGCTGTGCAGTATTCAGGTGGAACTTCATATTTTAGGGTTATGCGGCTTTGGAAATTATTGAGAAACATTTCACTGCTGCCAACTTCAGTGATGGGCATCAGTGTAGGCTCATCCCAGGCTGCCCTCTTCTTCTCTCTCTCCATAGCATGTCTGGCTTCCTCCTGCTTGTCGGCTATTCGTTCAAGGTGGAATGCCTCCATCTGTTTGGCTCAAATCTCCTTCTCCTGGAGTCTGCAAATTTCTGCTTCAGTTTTGGCTAAGGCCATAGCTTCTTGGTTGACTTGGCCAGCCGAAGTGTCCGCCAATCTTCCATCGGCTTGTCGACTCCGCTCCTGCGCATAGCCCACTCAGCTAATTGGTCTTCCTTTCCCCCTTTTCACGCTCAAGTCAGTGGGCTTCTTGATGTTCTCTTCATGCAGGCGGGCTTCTTGATGTTCTCTTCATGCAGGCGGGCTTCTTGATGTTCTCTTCGTGCAGGCTGGCTTCTTGATGTTCTCTTCGTGCAGGCGGGCTTCTTGATGTTCTCTTCATGCAGGCGGGCTTCTTGATTTCTCTTCATGCAGGCGGGTTTCTTGATGTTCTCTTCATGCAGGCGGGCTTCTTGATGTTCTCTTCATGCAGGCGGGCTTCTTGATGTTCTCTTCATGCAGGCGGGCTTCTTGATGTTCTCTTCGTGCAGGCTGGCTTCTTGATGTTCTCTTCATGCAGGCTGGCTTTTTGGTGTTCTCTTCATGCAGGCGGGCTTCTTGATGTTCTCTTCATGCAGGCGGGCTTCTTGATGTTCTCTTCGTGCAGGCGGGCTTCTTGATGTTCTCTTCGTGCAGGCGGGCTTCTTGGTGTTCTCTTCATGCAGGCGGGCTTCTTGGTGTTCTCTTCATGCAGGCGGGCTTCTTGATGTTCTCTTCATGCAGGCGGGCTTCTTGATGTTATCTTCGTGCAGGCAGGCTTCTTGATGTTCTCTTCGTGCAGGCGGGCTTCTTGATGTTCTCTTCATGCAGGCGGGCTTCTTGATGTTCTCTTCGTGCAGGCGGGCTTCTTGATGTTCTCTTCGTGCAGGCGGGCTTCTTGATGTTCTCTTCGTGCAGGCGGGCTTCTTGATGTTCTCTTCGTGCAGGCGAGCTTCTTGATGTTCTCTTCATGCAGGCGGGCTTCTTGATGTTCTCTTCATGCAGGCGGGCTTCTTGATGTTCTCTTCATGCAGGCGGGCTTCTTGATGTTCTCTTCATGCAGGCGGGCTTCTTGATGTTCTCTTCATGCAGGCAGGCTTCTTGATGTTCTCTTTGTGCAGGCGGGCTTCTTGATGTTCTCTTCGTGCAGGCGGACTTCTTGATGTTCTCTTCATGCAGGCAGGCTTCTTGATGTTCTCTTCATGCAGGCAGGCTTCTTGATGTTCTCTTCATGCAGGCGGGCTTCTTGATGTTCTCTTCATGCAGGCAGGCTTCTTGATGTTCTCTTCATGCAGGCGGGCTTCTGCCACTGCAAGTCATCTCTCCTTTCTGTCAGCCTGTTGCATCGTCATGATTTATGATATATAATTATACGAAGTTAAGTAGGTGGTCAAACACTCGGTTGGAAAATGAATTTCGTTAAAATTCTTTTTTTCAAACACGCTTGACCACATACTCAAGTTTGAGCACCTAATGAAACACTAGCCGAACATGTTCATCATTTTGACCATGTCCCACAGTTTTCTGTGCAGTGGCCATGTGAGGAGTCAGAGGAATCATGCCCAGAAGACTCTGCTTCTGTGGGACTAGATTGACTGGTTTCAGAGTGGGCTGGAGTGAGAGGGAGGTCACAGGTATTGTCTTTGCTGGCAGTGTTGACTTGGTCCTGCTAGTCATGGCTTCAAAATTCTAGGAGGGTAGGTAGGAAGAGTCAAAACAGAAAAACCTTCAATTCACAAGAGTATTCACAAAATTCAGAGAACCAGTGCTATCAGTAGAGGCAGAAGTCTTCTTGGTAGAGTGCTTGATGGGGGTGTGGAGTCATCTCTGGTAGCTGCCACCAGTGTTAGGGAATTAGGGGGGGGGGGGGGAGGGGGGCGTGGTATGAACGGACAAGGATGGGTAAGGAGATTATTGAAGGTGCTTCACTCAAGATACAACTTAGCTGATCCTCCCTGGGCCTCTGACAGACTCCCTTAAATAGGCTAACAACCAGAGTCCCAGTCAGGACCTTATTTGCTAATATGCATACTTAAACAGTTGTGTAGATACATGCAAGATTCATGCTACAGCATTATGCCCTAATAGCATCGGTTAGTTTGATGTTCGGGGGGGGGGGGGGGGGAGAGGACTCCATTGGTTGAGGATCCCCAATATATACATACATAGATATATGCATAGATAATATATACATATGCCATGCACAGTACTAATCCAACTCACTAAAGGTTCACTTTACTCAACAACTGAATGCAAAGAATTGAGTGGCGAGCGAAGATGCAATGGAGAGAGAGGGGAAAAATCCTAATATTGTCATTAGCCTAACCCTAGCACAGCTGAAGGCCTAATACATTACACTGATCCTAGTATTGCTAGATTTAGTCATTAGCCTAACCCTAGCACAGCTGAAGGCCTAATACATTACACTGATCCTAGTATTGCTAGATTTAATCATTAGCCTAACCCTAGCACAGCTGAAGGCCTAATACATTACACTGATCCTAGTATTGCTAGATTTAGTCATTAGCCTAACCCTAGCACAGCTGAAGGCCTAATACATTACACTGATCCTAGTATTGCTAGATTTAGTCATTAGCCTAACCCTAGCACAGCTGAAGGCCTAATACATTACACTGATCCTAGTATTGCTAGATTTAGTCATTAGCCTAACCCTAGCACAGCTGAAGGCCTAATACATTACACTGACCCTAGTATTGCTAGATTTAGTCATTATCCTAATCCTAGTACAGCTGAAGGCCTAATACATTACACTGATCATTACATTATTGATGTCATTGTAATATAATGCTGGGATTGTGATAAGGGAAGTAGTAAAGATATTATATTCCCTAGAGTTTCCAAACTGGTGCAAAGTTGAGGCTGGAGCTAGTCAGATATTCCCCAGATTCACTAAGATCATCATTCCAGTTTATTATATTTAAGGTTTCACACCTCCACAGTTGAGCATGTTCATGATTGAGCAACTGTGTTGGAATGAACCCCGCACCCACTCCTGCCAGTTAGTAACCACACCCATTCACACTTGCCTATACAACCAGTTTTCTTTCCGCTACCTTCAAATTGGCTGCCATTTTCTCAATTGTTCTCTTCACTACAACAACCATCTCCAGTTTACATAAGTACATATTATAAAAGGCAGTGCCCTGTTCAATTTTTTTTTTGCACAACTCCCCACTGAGGGCTCACTTCGCTTGCCAATAATAATAATAATAATAGTAGTAGTAGTAGTAATAGTAATAGTTGTAATAATAGTATTGATAATATAATAATTGATAATAATAATAATAATCAATATCTGCAGAAACTCTTGAGGTTATTTTTTCCCTCTGATAAATAATGCTTAAAGCCACTAATAAGAATTGAATATGTACTACCTATGTATACTAATGTTTCAAATGATGTACCAGTAAATACTGTGTGTTCCAAAAATGCAAAGGAAAAGTTACTGTTGTATTGTCTCGTGTTTTGTTGAAAATTGTTTGCTTGGCTTATTGTTTCCACAAGTAGTTGTACAGTATTTGTGGACACTCAGACGGTGGTGGACTAATCTTGGCATGGTGGCAGCAGTTCAAGGTCTCCCCTTAAAGTATGACAATGCTGGTACAGTGTGGACATTGGCTCAAGGAAGAAAGTTGATTGCTAGTATGTCACTTGTGTTTCTTTTCACCTTAAAAATAGAAAACCGGCTGCATTGCTAATAGCTGAGAGGAATGGATGTTGGAACTTCATTCTGATATAGCTACTCGATTTATCAACATGTCTAAGCTATGGAGGTATGATATGCCATTTTGGTCATGATGATGCCAGAAACTTTTCCCTGATTACTTCACCCTCAGTGTAGTGTGCTTTCCATCTTCAAGGGTAGCTGCTTAGAAGTACTTGTACAATTGCTGACTAGATAAATCTTAAAGCAAATGCTTAAAAGTACTTTTAACAAAACTCTCAGCAGCCAAACTTCAACATGCACAATTCTATTTCTGGTTCAGAATTTGCCATCCCATTATGTTGCAGAGCATCAGTTGTTCAACCTTGGGAATCTGTAAGGAATATTTAAATATATATAATTCTGGGCTAGTTACCCATCACAATTCAAGCATCATAACACTTGATGATATTATAATGTAGAGATCAGTATTGTATTAGGCAGGCCTTCAGCATATGTTAGGGTTAAGACAATCACTGGAGTATTGCAATCTAACAGAGCTGGGATTTCAAGTTGTCCAATGGGCATTAGGCTAAAAAAATTGAGTGGAGCGATAAATTTAAGTTGATTATTGAGCAAGTCATTGTATGCAAAATAATTGATGTTTGTAGTTACTTCAAATTTTGTTTCCAAAAAATTCACTCAATACAATTTTTACACTTCAAGCTTCTTCAACAACTGATTTCACTTCGCTGTTTCAAGGCCAGTGATCTTTTGGACACATGACATGGGAACAGCATTCCAGACGTTGGAAAGTTTGGGCCAGCCCTCATTACATTTCAACGATGGTGAGTTCACTCTAATGTGGACGGCTTCTTATAGACCCCTCACTCCAAATATCTAGGTTCTCTATCTAAGATCCAATGTCCACGTGGTAGCCTGGTGACTCAATGAGAATGAGGCAACTGAGCTGGTCCAGGAAACGCATATTAAGGATTCTCTGTCTCACATTCCTTGATGGGGAATGAAGTACACTGTGCCTGCGATGTCCATCGTATCATTTTGTCTTTAGAGGTTACTAAATGTTGCCAAATGTGCTCAGTGATGTGAAGCAGAAGTTGTTCTTGTGCTCGGTGAACATTCATCTGTTGAGTGCTCCAGGTACTCATTATGTGAGGCAGGCAGACTTGGCTTTTATTTGCTGGGTTTCTCGGGCTTCTTAGGTTGTTCTTGCACTCGTCTTTCTCAAGGGTCCACTCAGAATAGCCACACTTGGATAAAGACTTCTAGACATGTTCCCTCTCCATAACTCTGTTTTCTTTATGAGTGATGATGATTATCTGCTCGGAGAATAGGATGTTGATGACACTTAGTTTGTGTTTCAAAGGATGATGTAGGTCGAGGTACTGATCACAATTCGGGATGATTCACAACCTCAGGGTATAGCTTCCTACATTCTGCCCTGTTAATTGGTGAGTGAAGCAAGCCCCCCAATGGGGGGAGTTGGGTGAAAAGCCAGCATGGCATATGTATATCTATGTATGTATGTGTGATTCTATATATTCACTGTATGTTCGCCAGTAATATGAACAGGAAACTCGTCTTAAATAATGCGGGATTAAGTAAACCAGGAATGGTCGTCATAGTGAAGAGAAAGATCGAGAAAACACAGCAGATTCAAAGCGCGTAAAAGAAAACTGGCTACACATGCATCAGAGTGTTCTTGTTGTAGAGGTGTGATCCCACCTTAATTGTTGTTAAACTGAAAATGATTGTCACAGTGAATTTGGAGAATATCAGAGAGTGATCTCGCCTCAACCTTGACAAGTTCTGATCTGTACGGTATATAAATACATACATTCTTAGCTTCTTCCCCACATAACAATACAATATGAAGACATTAAATGATTAAATGCCATAAGCATCAAACGGCACAAACTTGGAAAGAAAAAAAAATGAAATCGAAGCATTTGTATGAGGTGCCCATTCTCCATATGCACATGCCCAATAGACTACTAGATCGATATAAAATACTAGTAAAACTTTACTTCCTGTTGGACAGTGGCATGGTGGCAAAATTAAAAAGTTTTTTTATGGCTGATGATCGTAATTGCGTTCTTGAGCAGTCTCTTACTGGCTTTTGCTACTGTTTCTGGAAGTTCTTCTTTGGTGCCAAGCAGCACAAGCACCCGTGCTCACCAGGGACCATTCTGAATGTCTTCGCTTTTGGGCAAGGAGGTGCTCCTGGATGGATTTTGTTGCTGTAAGTTTTGTTGTACACACACAGCGATGTAGAGCTACGTAACTTTCTTGTTTGCTCACTTCAAAGGAGCTGAATACAAATTGTAGCTGATTGTATTTCCATTCTAATTATAAACTGTTTGAGAAGTTTATTCTTAAAAAAAAAGTTATAGCCAAACCAGAATTAAAGTTGGCATTCAATAGGTTAATATACAGCCATATTAATTGGACAATGGCTAGAGCAGTGGCACGAAGACTTGGCATTGCCGTGCATGGCTTATCCATATGCTCCATACGTTCACCCGTAACAAATACACCCACCTAGGCTTATGTAAATCAGGAATGGCTGTCATAGAGAAGATAAAGATCAAGAAGACAAACAGTCAAAGCAACAGGAGGGAAAACTGGTAGCACAAGGAAATGAGAATTGGCTGCTGATTGGTAACTGACAGGAAAGGATGTGCCCGAGTCTCATTCTGCTGTAGCTACTCCATTCATCAACGTGTTCTAGCTATGGAGGTGTGATAGTAACTTAAAATAAAACGGGTTTGCATTTACTAAATTGGAAGCGATCATCTGGCGAATGAATATATATGGAGAATATTCAAGCTTGGACCAGTTTGTAATCTGTAAGATTCTTGGCTATTTCTCCACATCATAATCCAAAAATTACATTATGATAGCTTCAATAATATATAGATCAGACCTTCGGCTCTGCCAGGGCTAACAATGGCATGAACAACAAGATCTAGTATTTCAAGCTAAAATAAACAACTCTTCACTCACTAGATGCTGTGTATCTATAGCATATTCCTTCTCTAAGTCCTGAAAACAGACACAAGTTGTTGTATTTAGAAATGTGGTCGTACCCTTATTGTTTGTAAGATGTGTATCACTAAGTATGGCCTAAAAAAATTACAATCTTGGAAACAAGTTCGAAATTTTAAGTATTCAATATTCGACATTCCAAAAATGACTCAAATGATGTTTTTGTTGTTATTTCCCCTGTATCTTGTACTTTGTTAGCCATTCAAACATGTTCTTACTAGTAACAATAGCAAACACATTATGCAGCAGCTAAACAGGCAAGAATTGCTTCTTGTATCTACTAATACAAGACTGCATGTTGTAAATCACAAAAGGCAGGCATGCCATATCTACAACAACAGGAGGAAGTCACACTGACGCAGACAAGGTAAAGGGTAGAATATCTTGGGTAGTGTTTTGTACGCACAAGAATAGTGTGTAAATAACATACCTGCTGGAAGTAAGTCTGCCAGGAAACTTATCTCTGTAAGATGTTAATAGTTGAAGAGCATCTTCTGGTTCTCCAAGCCACACCAGCAGCTGCCATGCATGTGTAAACACAAAAAGAAGAAATTGAAGCATGAAAGGTTTGCTGTAGCCACCAGCAGCATTTTGTTAGCTGGAGAACTGACCCACTCTCTATTAATGCAGACACATAGCAGCATCTTGTTAGCTGGAGAACTGACCCACTCTCTATGAATGCAGATACATAGCAGCATCTTGTTAGCTGGAGAACTGATCCACTCTCTATTAATGCAGACACATAGCAGCATCTTGTTAGCTGGAGAACTGACCCACTCTCTATGAATGCAGATACATAGCAGCATCTTGTTAGCTGGAGAACTGACCCACTCTCTATTAATGCAGACACATAGCAGCATCTTGTTAGCTGGAGAACTGACCCACTCTCTATGAATGCAGATACATAGCAGCATCTTGTTAGCTGGAGAACTGATCCACTCTCTATTAATGCAGACAAATAGCAGCATCTTGTTAGCTGGAGAACTGACCCACTCTCTATGAATGCAGATACATAGCAGCATCTTGTTAGCTGGAGAACTGATCCACTCTCTATTAATGCAGACACATAGCAGCATCTTGTTAGCTGGAGAACTGACCCACTCTCTATTAATGCAGATACATAGCAGCATCTTGTTAGCTGGAGAACTGACCCACTCTCTATGAATGCAGATACATAGCAGCATCTTGTTAGCTGGAGAACTGATCCACTCTCTATTAATGCAGACACATAGCAGCATCTTGTTAGCTGGAGAACTGACCCACTCTCTATGAATGCAGATACATAGCAGCATCTTGTTAGCTGGAGAACTGATCCACTCTCTATTAATGCAGATACATAGCAGCATCTTGTTAGCTAGAGAACTGATCCACTCTCTATTAATGCAGATACATAGCAGCATCTTGTTAGCTGGAGAACTGACCCACTCTCTATTAATGCAGATACGTAGAAAGGAAATGTCTCTAGTATATGGTGCATGTGTGTTGTATTTTAAGGTGGGGGGAGAGGTAGTGAACTAGAGTGACTACTCGAGTGTGCAAGTGTCACAGGGCCACCTGAGACATGGTTGTAATTGCACACACCAGCCTGTAGATTGTAATTAACTAGTGCTGCTGAGTATGAATTTGATTAGCAAAACCCATCATGTTATTAGAGGCCTGGCATTCTTCTACACCCACAAAAAGTGGGCCAAAAAAATTATAAGGCTCTGTGACCATCAGAAGTGAGCAGGTATACATGTAGCTTGCGATGCAGACTTGGTGTGGATGAATGTATGGTACAAGGAAGAGAGTTGACCAGATCCTGCTAGCAGTTGCAGTTGCAACAAGGTCTTACATATAATAGTGTAAAAACCACCCTTGACCTGTGATACTTGCTATTAGTCACTTCAAAATTTGCTCTGCACAAGTGCAAGATTACATATTTTTCATGTGAACACATACATGCCTACCAAGGACTACAAAACTGATGCAGTGTAAGTTATTGGCTTGGTCTTGATTTCAAGATGAATGTACATGTATGTGTAAGTTTATAAACGACCGTCCAAGAGGACGGCAAATCTCTGCATGCCGTGAACCAAATCACCACCAGCAGAAGTTGTGTTAGATCTTTACTATACTTGATAAAGGTGAAGTTGCCAATCATGACACATCAATATTGTCTGACCAATGGAGGATATTGTTGGCAAGCATAGCAAGAAGGCAAGCCCTCGCTGGGAAAGTTGCTAGGCATGTACATCTATAAGGCATTTCTATATTATGTATCACACATTTCTCCCACAAAAAATAAGCGTGGGTTACCCATCTTAAATATGCAGTGGCTTATGTGTACATGCGTGAAGACAAGTGCAAATGGTCATCATAGTTACTGGCTGCAACAATGCTGGACATTTCCTAGAACAGCCATGAGAGCAAGATGGCCCATAGAGATAGCAGGTCACTGCCATTAATGGTGGGGTACAGAGTAGCAGGTCACTGCCATGAGAGGTGGCCCATAGAGATAGCAGGTTACTGTGAATGGTGGCCTATAGAGATAGCAGGCCACTGCCATGGGAGGTGGACGATAGAGACAGCAGGCCACTGCCACAAGGTGACCTGCAGAGATAGCAGGTAACTCGCATTAGAGCGAGGTGGCCTATAGACACAGCAGGCCACTGCCATGAGAGGTAGCCTATAGAGATAGCAGGTCACTAGCATGAGGTGGCCAACAGAGATAGAAGTTGACTGCCATGAGAGGTGGCCTATAGAGTTAGCAGGTCACTGATGAGGTGGCCTATAGAGATAGCAAGTCACTGATGAGGTGGCCTATAGAGATAGCAGGTCACTGATGAGGTGCCCTACAGAGATAGCAGGTCACTGATGAGGTGGCCTACAGAGATAGAAGGTGGCTACCACGAGGTGGCCTATCGAGTATTCAAGCGGTAGCAGGTGAAGTGACATTATTTGTTCATGGATCCCTCCGAACATTATATCTTGACCACAAACTTAAAGGACCTCATCCCTATACAAACAATATAATAATCCTACCTGTGCATGCACCCAGATGAAGCAGTCAAGGTTACTCGAGGTGGAAGGAGTCATATCCAAACACTCCATGTCTGTGAAATGTCTCACAGCTTGCTTGGCAAGAATTTGATCTTTCTCAGTTCTATATTCTACCGCCTTCTCTTTGGCCACACCTCCTGGATTCTCCTGTAGGCCTTCCTTCCATATCCAATATTTCAGCATGCCACTATAACCATGTAGCAATATGTTGGACTTGAAGGGCTCAGCATGGATCTGGCTACAATAGCAACAAGAACATTCATGATAAACCAACAAATAAAGGCCAAACCTCATTAATAAGAACATTAGTGATGAACCACATTAATTAAAATGCTATACCTAATTAATAAGAACATGATAAACCACCCATTAATAAGATGAATCACCTTAATTAAAGGTTCACTAATGAGATTGGTAAAACATCTTAAAACTCCACTTATTCCGATATAATTAAAAACTCCACTTGTTCAGCTAATTCTCCACAGAATCGCAATGTCTTAGCATTGCATCTTATCACCGACTCCACAGCGTCATGATATAACAAGAAGCCTAACATTATATCTTATCACTGACTACAGCACCATGATGTAACAAGAAGCCTAACATTATATCTTATCACTGACTCCACAGCATCATGATGTAACAAGAAACCTAACATTATATCTTATCAATGACTACATAGCATCATGATGTAACAAGAAGCTTAACATTATATCTTATCAATGACTCCACAGCATCATGATGTAACAAGAAGCCTAACATTATATCTTATCGCTGACTCCACAGCATCATGATGTAACAAGAAGCCTAACATTATATCTTATCACTGACTCCAGCATCATAATGTAACAAGAAGCCTAACATTATATCTTATCGCTGACTCCACAGCGTCATGGTGTAACATGATGTAGCATTGCATCAAATAAAATAAATAATATGAAGATTCTGCATAAAGCCTGTGGGGAACATTAGTAGCAATTGTGACTGTGCTAACATGAATGATGATCCCTACAGAGGGAAGGCAAAATAAAAGATAATAATATTGCGGGTGAAATAATCTTTTTAGGTGTCTCTTAAACCCATCCAACGAAGTGCTGGATTGAATATCAAAAGTTAGACAGTTCCAACAAAATAACATGTGGAAAGCAGGAGTACTTGAGTGAGGTTGTCCTAGAGGGGAGAGGGTGAAGGAGTACTTGAGTGAGGTTGTCCTAGAGGGGAGAGGGTGAAGGAGTACTTGAGTGAGGTTGTCCTAGGGGGGGGGGAGGGGATTAAAAGGGTTTCTAGACTGAAACTTCTTAACCTTGTCTCGATTCACCTGTACTCTAGCGGGTCATGAGTAGTGCACATTCCCACGTAGCAACTGGGCCAGGTGGCGTGGATCTTCCTCCTGTCTTGAAGACTAGACCAGATCAGGACAACAGGGTCAAATAATCTTCATCTCAATTTCCAGATGCTATCCTTAGCAAAAAAATGTTGTTCGCTCTCCATACTCCTGCAGTATGCAGTACAGTGTGGATCCCATACTGAAGTTGCATGCTCTAATATGGGGCAAACAAAAGTTTTGTATAGCTGCGACAAGGTTTGCTGACTTGAATTAGTGTAAAATGTTCTATATATGGTGTCGACTTGTTTAGAGGCATTTAGAAATTTGATCTACGCAGTGGTACCAACTTAGGTTTTCAGATAGCCGCACTTCAAAGTCCCTGAGTACACGACTCCAAAGTCCCTGAGTACACGACTCCAAAGTCCCTGAGTACAGGACTCCTTCAGGGCTACACTAATACTTGAGGCAAGCAGGTGGGGGTCTCTTACAAGGAATGATCATCTTCAAGCATTGCAGCTCATAAATTGGAAGGCAAACAAGTACCTATTCAGTTGATATTTGTCAGTACTTCCATGTAATCACTGGAACACTTGATCACTCTGGAGAATATGACATCTGCAAATAGTGTTATCAGACAATCATCTCGAGTTATTTCCGACACTCCATTTATCCATTTACATATACAAGAAACAGAATTGGTAAGAGTGGTTATCTAGACTCTAGATGATCTGTTATAGAGTGTTCAAAACAATCATCTCGAGTTATTTCCGACACTCCATTTACATATACAAGAAACAGAATTGGTAAGAGTGGTTATCTAGACTCTAGAGTCTAGATGATCTGTTATAGAGTGTTCAAAATCTAGCGTAACAAAATGGATCTAATCCTAAGTCTCTGAGTTAGTCAAGCAGGGTTCAATGAGGTACTTTGTCAAAAACCAACCTCAATCCTCCACCAGGTGGCAGCAACATTCTCGAACCAACCCCATCAAAACGGAGCAGCCTGTGGACTACTGAACATGGCCACAAGAACCTTACCTAGTACAGTGAGTAAGGAAGGCGTGTTTCAATTGGTGACTGTTTTTTTTGAGAGAGTCCTATAGCTCATTTTGTGTAGTCGTAGCTAGCTAGCTGTTGATCTGTTGTTAGCTAATTCTTAGCTAATTCTTAGCTAGATTCTGCCAGACTTTTGTAGCTGACGTTTTCAATAGTCCAATTATCAGTGGGCATTATTTGGAATAGTCTTGAAACACTGCTACTCGAGTCCTTTCCAACTACAAATTAGTAGAGGTCCCTGCCCACCCCATTTTATCCTCAGCTTGGCAAACCTCCTAGCAAATCTCCAAGCCCTAAAAAAAAACATGGTACGAGAAAACAGGGAAGTTGAATGTTCTTTGGGTTGTGGGATTTTGATGAGTGTGAATCTCCCGAAGAAGGGCTATGCCTCGGGCAAGAGGGTCATTTGTCCATTTTGTGCATCTACTCATATTGCAGCGAAGGATAATGAGGTCAAATTAATCACTGAAAAATTATCTCAACTCGAGGAATGAATCAATGTCCAAGCTCTCGGATCTTCCAAGAAACAATGACAAGTTATACAGACTCGAGGAATCAATGTCCAAGCTCTCGGATCTTCCAAGAAACAATGACAAGTTATACAGACTCGAGGAATCAATGTCCAAGCTCTCGGATCTTCCAAGAAACAATGACAAGTTATACAGACTTGAGGAATCAATGTCCAAGCTCTCGGATCTTCCAAGAAACAATGACAAGTTATACAGACTCGAGGAATCAATGTCCAAGCTCTCGGATCTTCCAAGAAACAATGACAAGTTATACAGACTCGAGGAATCAATGTCCAAGCTCTCGGATCTTCCAAGAAACAATGACAAGTTATACAGACTCGAGGAATCAATGTCCAAGCTCTCGGATCTTCCAAGAAACAATGACAAGTTATACAGACTCGAGGAATCAATGTCCAAGCTCTCGGATCTTCCAAGAAACAATGACAAGTTATACAGACTCGAGGAATCAATGTCCAAGCTCTCGGATCTTCCAAGAAACAATGACAAGTTATACAGACTTGAGGAATCAATGTCCAAGCTCTCGGATCTTCCAAGAAACAATGACAAGTTATACAGACTCGAGGAATCAATGTCCAAGCTCTCGGATCTTCCAAGAAACAATGACAAGTTATACAGACTCGAGGAATCAATGTCCAAGCTCTCGGATCTTCCAAGAAACAATGACAAGTTATACAGACTCGAGGAATCAATGTCCAAGCTCTCGGATCTTCCAAGAAACAATGACAAGTTATACAGACTCGAGGAATCAATGTCCAAGCTCTCGGATCTTCCAAGAAACAATGACAAGTTATACAGACTCGAGGAATCAATGTCCAAGCTCTCGGATCTTCCAAGAAATAATGACAAAGTTATACAGAGTTTTGCTGATGTTGTGAAATTGGATTTAAATTTGGCAAAGCGGTCTAAGGATCTGAAAACTGAGGGAGTATAAACAAGATCAGTGGAAGAGCAAATCATATAGTAAGTGGCTCCAAACCAGACATTGAAGATGATCGAGAATTTGTATTGGCCATTGGTCAAGCAGTTGAAGTGGACTTAGATGGAGTGAAAGTTGAGACAAAACTAATAGGAAAGCCAAGAAGTGATGGTACACAGCTACTTTGTGTGACCTTGACCCAAGAGAAGAGAAGGGAGCTTCTGCAGAAGAGCAGGATACTGAGGACCCATCAGACCTTGAATCACGTGTTTGTCTCTCCTGAATCTAACTATACAGGAACGGAAGATTCAGTATGAGCTTCGTCAGGAGCTACGTCAAAGAAGAGCAGATGATACATCCAGGGCGTGGAAAATCTCGCGTGGAAAAGTTATATCAGCTGGGAGTGTGGATAATGTGTCATGGTTGCAGCCACCACTCCTGGGAGTGTGGATAATGTGTCATGGTTGCAGCCACCACTCCTGGGAGTGTGGATAATGTGTCATGGTTGCAGCCACCACTCCTGGGAGTGTGGATAATGTGTCATGGTTGCAGCCACCACTCCTGCAATCCTAAATATGACTACCTACTGCAGAATGTGCAGCTGAAAGTACTGAAAGTGCAAGTAATAACAATAATAATTCATCTGCTAATCCCACTCTTGTTAATCCAGTACCCTGTTCTTCTAATAATTTTCGTCATCACAATATGATTAATATACTTTATTACAATGCAAGAAGCCTTCCTCCTAAGCTTAGTGAACTTCAGCTGATTGTTAAAGCTTATTCTCCAAGTGTTGTCTGTATCACAGAGTCATGGTTGTGCGCTGATGTAAGTGATTGTGAAATGCACATACCTGGCTATCAGTTGGTGTGGCTGGACAGAAATCGTAATGGTGGAGGTGTCCTTATGTATATTTCTATACATCTTAGTTATACTGTGTTACCCAGTGTGAGCACTTAGAATTACTCTCTGTTGTCATCAGACATCAAACACGCAGAATATGTATATGCTTGTTCTATAGACCATCTTCTTCATACTTGACCAACTCTGTACCTTTCTAGAAGAGTGCACAGTGCCACAGAAATCTAATTTTATCCTATTAGGTGATTTCAATATTGATTTGTGTTCGCTGCGAAATACTTTCCATTCCAAACTTGAGTCTTTGTCTCACTTGTTTTCCCATACTCAAGTTGTCACTGAACCAACACATACTCATCACAATGGCTCTACAAGCCTTATTGACTTGGTTTATGATCAAATCCAGTGTTGACTAATTTCTGTCATGTCATCCCACCTCTTGCAAATTCAGACCACAATGGTATTTCTGTGCAGTACAAATGGAAACCAACGTCACAGCACAACTGTATAAATCATTCTGAGGGTCGTGTTGTCTGGTGCTACAATCGAGCGGATTTGGAAATGGCGTATACCCTAATTGACAATGTTGACTTGAATTTTATACTTTCAGAGGATGTTAATGAATCTTGGTCAAAGTGGAGCCTACAGTTTACGTCTATAATGGATGAATGTATACCCCCAAAGACACTTCCTAAACGCAAAAATCTCCCATGGCTCACTAAAAGACTAATTGGACTCATCAGGAAAAGAAATGCTGCATACAAACAGGGAAAGCTGTTGGATAACCTCTCGAAATATAAAATCATTAGAAATAAGGTTACTCACGAAGTACGCACTGCAAAATGGAAGTTCTTTCAGAATATTGACACCAGGAGTCGAAAAGAATTCTGGAGGGAAATTAAATATCTCAGGAAGAATCAAACATCCATACCAACTCTGATTGATAAAAATGGGATTGAGGCTACAACTAGCTTGGAAAAGGCAGAAATGCTCAATTCATTCTTTTCAGATTGTTTTAACTCAACTTGTCCTCCCTTAGAGAATTCAAACATTCCTTTCTCTGATGTTATACCAGAGGAGTTACTTTGTAAAGAGGAAAGTGTATGTGAGCTTTTGCAATGTTTGGATGTATCAAAAGCGAATGGGCCTGATGGAATCTCAGCTAGGATGTTGAAGTGCACAGCAGCGAGCATTGCACCATCTATCACTCAAATGTTCAACCTGTGCATTATGCGAGGCAGGATTCCTGACGCCTGGAAAATGTCCTATGTAGTTCCTATTCCCAAGTCCTATTCCCAAGTCGTCGTAAAATCAGCATTCACCTAGTAACTATCGACCAATTTCAAACTACTTTGTATTTTGGATAAAGTATTGGAGAAGCATATTCACTCTGTCATAACTTGCCACCTGGAAAGGCATTGTCCACTTTCTGATAGTCAATGGGGGTTCAGATCTGGCCGCTCTACAGTGACTGCTTTAATTTCGACAGTGCGCACGAATGGCTCAAATACTTGGAGTCTGGTAAGGATATATGTGCAGTATTCCTTGACTACAAAAAAGTCTTCGACAGCATTCCACATGCACCATTAGCAAGAAAAATGAGGGATATTGGCATACATGCAAACCTGTTGGCGTGGCTGACTAGCTATCTAACCCAGAGAAAACAAGGAGTTATAGTGGATGGTGTCTTTTCTGTTCAGGTTCAGTTACCTCTGGAGTTCCTCAGGGCTCTGTGTTGGGACCTCTACTTTTCTCTATTTACATCAACAACATCTCTGAAATTTTATTGTCACCTTTATCCCACACTGTCCTATATGCAGATGATGTTCTTCTCTACCGGCCTCTACGGCAGCCTGATGACCTTTTAGCTGTGCAATCAGATATTGAAGCCCTTGAGGAGTGGTCAGCCGGCCACTTTCTGCAATTGAATCCTGCGAAATGCAAATGCATGATACTCTCCAGAAAGAGATCATCATCTATGAATACTCAAACACTCTACCTTAATGGAGAATACTAGAGGAGACAGAAGAGTTTAAGTATTTAGGTGTTTTGATTAATAACAATCTAACATGGTCTCACCATATCACTACTAGAGTCTGCAACAAGGCTAAAAAGATTCTTGGACTCTTGTATAGACAATTCTACAAAAACTCATCTCCTTGCACTCTCAAACAGTTGTACGTGTGTCTTGTTCGTCCTCACCTTGAGTATGCTGCGCAAATGTGGGATCCATATATGCAGAAGGATATAAGTAAATTGGAATCGGTCCAGAAGTTTGCCACTTAAGATGGTAACTCGTCGGTGGGACTTGAGTTATGAGGAACTTCTAAACATTGTCCATATTCCGAAACTGAATGAAAGGAGACTGAACCTCAAACTTGCAACCATTTATAAAATTGTACATGGACTCTGCTATTTTCCGGAACATGTTTTTGAGTTCCACTCAGCATACTCGGGAAGGCTTGCAAGATCTGATACTATTTTTCAACCATTTGCTCGTACGAATCACCTTTACCTCTCATTTGTACCAAGCAGTATTGTGGCTTGGAACAGACTTGAAGAGAGCCAAGCCTGTGCTAGTAGCCTTTTTTCCTTTTTCCTTTAAACGTAGATTTGTTGTCTAAATCATAGTAGTTACTGTTGTTGTTACTTTATTGTACCACATTAATTATGGGTTCACAAACGATTAGCATATCGCTATTGTGTACCCATTGCATTACTGTATTTGCATAACATTTTTTTATTTTTTTAATAATAATAAAAAATATATATATATATATATATATATAGCAACCCACCGAGGATAGCACCCTCTGACTCCTCTACCCTCAACAAGCAGGACAGATGCTGAAGACGTGAGCAGTGAGGATGAAAAAGAGACTACAGTGACCCAGATACCGGTGAAGTTGGAGTCTCAACACAGGAAAGAAATGAAGATTATGGGAGAGGAATTGAGAAGGAGAGAAGAGAAGGAAGACTGACGATGCGAAGCAGACCTAGTCAGGGAGGAGAGGTGCCTACAAGACACTCGAGACCGAGAAGCGACAATCAGGAACGAGATGGAGGAACGAAGAAAAGATGATGCAGAACAATGGATGCAATTCATGCACATGACCATTCAGAATAGTACGGATGCGAGACGAGTGGAGAATGAACAGAGGAGACAGGAACGAGAGGATGACGAGCGGAGACCCCTGCAGAGAGAGCAGAGGCGCACTGGCAAGGATACTTCTAAGCTGTCCAAGACAAGCCGAGATTGAATCGTTCTTGGAGAATTTTGAAGCACACAAGCTGACCTTTGAGGTACATAATGACTGCCAACCTCCTGACTGTCCTGGATGAGAAGTCCCTCTGCTTCCAGGCTGGCCTCCCCATCGACAGGAGGAAGGACTTGACCACCCTCAAGCAGATACTGATAGACTACCATGGAATCACACCAGCCTTCTACAGGACCAGGTGGAGGGACCTCTCCATGCTCCATGGGGAGTCGGGACACGAGATGACAAAATGAGTCACCCTAATCCTCCGGAAATGGACCAAGAAGACAACCTCCAAGCAAGACCTAGAAGACTTGATAGCTGTTGAGAAGTTACTCACCATGCTACCTGGCCACAAGATGGAAATCCGGGTGTGTGAACATCGACCCACCACACCAGCAGAGGCAGGACAACTCATAGATGAGTACCACCATCTGCAACCCAGAACAGAGGAGCCCAGACGACCATGGATGAGACCAGCCCTGACCAGACCACCAGGTGGAGGTGACATATTCAAAAAGATGGCAGGAGCTTGATAAGATGAAAGGAGAGACTAGACAACCCACTGAAGCCAACCCGCAGAGACCACCAGCCTTCGACCCTGTACTAGGACCCAGATGCTTTCATTGCAGTGACTACGGCCAGTTCGTGGCGAAGTGAACAAGAGAATCACAGCTATGGTATACCATTCTCTGATGACCTTGTTGACTTGTTTCACCTCCTTAGGTATCATCAAAGGGCAACGGGCAAAGACTCTGACAATAGACGCCGGGTGCATGAAGACCCAAGTCCACAGCCGATGGATCCGGAAGGAAGCACTGACTGGAGAACATCTCCTGGTCACAGGACCCCACGGCCACACTCCCTCTGGCCAAGGCCACCATCACCGTAAAGAAGAGGACACTGCATCTCATTGTGGTAGTCAACAAGAATGTGGCCTACAACGCTTTGCTAGGGATAGACGTCCTTAACCTTCTCGACCTCGCTTCACAATGGACAAAGAGAACCAACCACAGGCCCAGACTAAGTTCCCCCGGCCAGTTACCTATGCCAGCATTGTGAGAGTGGGCAGCAGCTCTAGTGAGGATGGACATAGCACATCCGACGGGTCCGAGGGTCCGAGGAGGAGCAGGAAGATGACCCAATGACCATCACCACTCCACAACCGAAAGACCGGCCCCTCCCCCTCCCCCCTGCCACCCTACCAGCACAGCTGCAGAGTTGTGATGCAGGAGCATGGACCAATGCAGACCCCCCAGACTTGGAGGACGACATCTTCCAGGCACACAGTGCAAAGAGGTGTGTGCAAAGAGGAAGAAGGCCAAAAAGTGAGAGGAGACTAACACGTAACAACACCAAACTATCTGGGGCCAGCAGCTGCCTCTGGACGAGGGCCCTCCAGCTCAGATAGGCTCAGACAGAAGACCCTTCCCTGGAACACCCACAGAGAAAGTGCAGCAGACCCGGCACACCATTCTTCAAGGCGGATGGACTCATCTACAGAAGATGGAAGCCCGCCAGGCAGGAGGAGGAGGAGGCTCACCAACTGGTGCTGCGACCCTACCAGGAAACAGTGCTGAGGATGGTACACCAGATCCCTTGGGCAGACCACTTACGACGAAAAAGAACTTCAATGAGCTGATTCTTCTGTCCGGGGGACAAGAGCTGATGTTGAAGGCCTCTGTGCCAGGTGTCAGGTCTGCCAGAAGGCTTCAACAGGGCACAATACACCACTAGTGCCTTTCCTTTCCTCTGCATATCTATGGACATTGTGGGACCCTTACTAGAGAGAGCAGAAGGACACAGATTCATCCTCACCATATGCAACTATGGCACCCAATTTCCAGAAGCATTCTACATCAAAACGACTACAAGCCCAGAGATGGTAGAAACTCTGGTAGAACTCTTCTCCAGAGTGGGTCTCCTGGAAGAAATTCTGACGGACAGAGGCTCCAACTTTACCAGCACCCTGCTGCAAGAGTTCCACCACCTTTTTGGAATCAAGTCTATCTCCACGTCATCCTCAGAAAATTTATAGGGCAATTTGATCAGCAACAAGATCTTGTTATGCCTTGTTTGCCTATCGCAGTGTTCCCCAAGAATCCACAGGGTACTTTCCATTTGAACTCCTCTACGGACGAAACCCGAGAGGACATCTGGACCTTGTCAAAGAGGAATGGGAAGGCCCAAAGAAAGCCTCCGAAAGCACGCTCTCCTTTCTGCAGGAAACATACCGAAGACTAGAGGTGGCACGAGACCTGGCGGCCAGCTCACAGACGACTGCCAACGCAACCAGAAGAAATACTACCACAGAACCCTCCAGGACAGAACCCTCCAGGACAGAACCCTCAAGGACAGAACCTTCCACGACAGAACCCTCCAGGACAGAACCCTCAAGGACAGAACCCTCCAGGACAGAACCCTCCAAGACAGAACCCTCCAGGACAGAACCACCAAGACAGAACCCTCCAGGACAGAACCCTCCAGGTCGGAGATCTAGTACTGGTACTGCTCCCTTCCTCCAGCAACAAACTCCTGGCCAAGTGGCAGGTACCCTTCCCCATTGTTGAAAAAATGTCAGCGACTACATTCAGGGTGAGGATGGAGGGTTGCTGTCGCCCGTTGCGCACCTACCACATCAACACGATGTCGAGATGGGAGGCACCCTCTGCAGCGACAGTCAAACAGGAGCAGATGCATGAGCCAGACATTCCAACCGGGAAGCTGCCAACGGACGAACCACTCATCAACCCGGATCTTAGAGGAGGAACAGATGGCACAGATGAGACAACTACTACAGATGCACCATCACCTCTTCACCGACATGCCAGGAAGGACAGAGAAAGCCACTATTGCCATCCACGTGGGGGAGACACTCCCCATCCACTCACCCCCTGTCGCCTTCCCCATGCCAGGAAGGACATTGTGAAGCGAGAGATTGAGCAGATGCTGTGGGCTGACTTGATTGAGCCCAGCACGAGTGCTTGGGCATCTCCTATGTCATGGTGCCCAAGAAGGATGGGTTACTGGACTGTGAGTTGACTACAGGAAGATCAACGCAGTCACACCTCCTGACCCATTCCCTATGCCCAGAATTGGTAAACTCATCGATGGACTAGAAGGAGGCTCATTCATCACTACACTAAACTTCAGGTGCCAGTAGACAAACACTCCAGAGACAAGACTGCTTGGTCACCCCCTGTGGGAAGTACTGTTTCAAGGTTATGCCCTTCGGCCTAGTAGGTGCCCCAAGTGTGTTTCAATGAATGATGAACTCCATCTTTGGAGATGTAGCCAGTTTTGTTGCAGCCTGCATGGACGACATGGTCGTCTTCAGCTCCAACTGGCAGGACCACGTCCACCATCTCGACCAAACCCTCGCCAGAGTAGGAGAGGCCAGACTCACCATCAAGCAAGCTAAGTGCTGCTATGCAATGTTTGAATGCCACTATCTTGGCCACGTTTGTAGGCAGAGACCAAGTCCGACCCAAACTAGCATAGATCACGGCTGTCCAAGAGTTTGCCACCCTCAAGAAATAGGACGTACGGGCGTTCTTGGGGTTGACCGGCTACTACAGATGCTTCGTCCCCAATTTCACTAACCATTGCGACCCCTCACCTACCTCATCCACAAAGAACTGTCAGACCGAGTAGATTGGCAGGACCTGAAAGAAGCACTGACTACCGGACCCGCAGGGACCAGACTTCAACAAACAATTTACCATCCAGACCAATGCCTCAGATGTTGGAATTGGAGCTGTCCTCAGCCAGTTTGATGAGGCGCTGGGAGGCCACCCTGTGGCCTTCTTTTCCAGGAAATGCTTTCCGGGGAAAGGAACTATGTGGCAGCTGAGAAGGAGTGCCTCGCCATCATTGGGGCAGTCAAACACTTCTCTGTTTACATAACGGGCATACATTTCTCAATCACAGATCACAACTGTCTGCATTATCTAGACCACATGAGAGAGTACTGGTGGGCGCCTCACCCGGTGGGCCCTGTTGCTCCAGCCCTTCGAGTAGGAAATCCACTACCGACCTGGCAAAGCAAACGTCAATGCCAATGGCATGTCCAGGCAGGCCTGGGAGGATGACCCAGCTACACCGCGGGGAGGAAAGGGGGAGTGTCAGGGATTCTCTACCTGAAGGTCGCCCTTGACCAGATTCCAAGATGCAGGCTCAACGAGAATACCCTGAACCCTGAACCCCATGCACACACATTAAACACTTTCAAGTAAACACTTAGAACAACAAACAATTTAGTAGGCCACATCTCATTGGCCAAAACATCGTGTGGAGTGCATGCATGTTACCATGTATGGTCAAACCTAAGTTCACAGCTGGTCGCCTATTTAAGGGAGCCAGTGCTGAGCTGAGGAGGCTGCTGAGGGTGTGGCACAGTATATGTGAGTATGTGTAGATTTGTCATAAACTCTACTCTACTCACTACAAGTCCTGGTAGGATTACTTGGTGTGGCACGAACAAACCTTAATCCTCCACAAATAGCCAGAAGATAATGACAAATTAAACAGCTTCATAATTGCTGAAGCAACGCTGTGCGCAGTGTTTCAGCATCTTAGCTGAAATATTATCCTCTCCACTTGATTTAGAAGCATCAACTGAACCTAACAGACCAAAACTTCTTCAGTGCACTAAAACTCGTCCACCAGCATACAAGTCTTTATCAATGACTCTATAGCATTGATATGTAACAAGAATCTGGCATTGCCTTAACCCTCACTCTAAACATTGCTCTAGCATTGCCCTAGTCCTAGCTACTGCCTTGGCCCTAACCCTAGCCATGCTCTAGCCCTAGCCTTAATCCAGTGTGGACCTATCCAGTATTATTGATGTCATCCAGATGACGGATTCTGCTATGGGGGGGATGGGGACCACCTATTCTGACATAACTAGGTATTTAAAACTTGACTTATTCCCGTGAAGCTATTATCATTCGGATCAAACGGTCCTTCAATTCATGTTCATTACCCTGCACTCCACCCCTTACCTCATCTATCTATCTGATGTTCATTACCCTGCACTCCATCCCTTACCTCTATCTATCTATCTATCTGATGTTCATTACCCTGCACTCCATCCCTTACCTCTATCTATCTATCTATCTGATGTTCATTACCCTGCACTCCATCCCTTACCTCTATCTATCTATCTATCTGATGTCATTACCCTGCACTCCACCCCTTACCTCTATCTATCTATCTATCTGATGTTCATTACCCTGCACTCCACACCTTACCTCTATCTATCTATCTATCTGATGTTCATTACCCTGCACTCCACCCCTTACCCCATCTATCTATCTGATGTTCATTACCCTGCACTCCACCCCTTACCTCTATCTATCTATCTATCTGATGTTCATTACCCTGCACTCCACCCCTTACCTCTATCTATCTATCTGATGTTCATTACCCTGCACTCCACCCCTTACCTCTATCTATCTATCTATCTATCTAATGTTCATTACCCTGCACTCCATCCCTTACCTCTATCTATCTATCTATCTGATGTTCATTACCCTGCACTCCACCCCTTACCTCTATCTATCTATCTATCTGATGTTCATTACCTGCACTCCACCCCTTACCTCTATCTATCTATCTATCTATCTGATGTCATTACCCTGCACTCCACCCCTTACCTCTATCTATCTATCTGATGTCATTACCCTGCACTCCACCCCTTACCTCTATCTAGCTATCTGATGTTCATTACCCTGCACTCCACCCCTTACCTCTATCTATCTATCTATCTGATGTTCATTACCCTGCACTCCACCCCTTACCTCTATATATCTATCTATCTGATGTTCATTACCCTGCACTTCACCCCTTACCTCTATCTATCTATCTGATGTTCATTACCCTGCACTCCACCCCTTACCTCTATCTATCTATCTGATGTTCATTACCCTGCACTCCACCCCTTACCTCTATCTATCTATCTATCTGATGTCATTACCCTGCACTCCATCCCTTACCTCTATCTATCTATCTATCTGATGTTCATTACCCTGCACTCCACCCCTTACCTCTATCTATCTATCTGATGTTCATTACCCTGCACTCCACCCCTTACCATATTTAATAAAGCTTATATTCGGCTAGTCATTTTGGTGGCTTCTTAGCAGCCAAAACAACGGTTAGGGCTAGGGCTACGTGGGGCTAGGGCTAGGGTTAGGACTACATGGGGCTAGGGCTAGGGCTAGGGTTAGGACTACATGGGGCTAGGGCTACGTGGGTTGGGCAATCACTAGCTCCAAAATTTCTTCCTCCTTTGTGAACCAGCAGACATTAAAAAATATTAAATTCATCTTCAACGATTCATTCATCTTTATCTACTTTCTCCCAGCACATAACTTGAGCACCTTGACTCCCCTTGCAAACAAATTTAGTACCAGAAGACTTCAAAATGGCAACAAACTACTCTCTATTTAGCTTAAAAATGGATAAAGATCATCAACACTATAATCCCTTGTATATGAGCAATGTGAATCTTGAGCTGATTCGGCAGTTGCATGTTTTAGCTAATGTGAAAAGTCAATGGTTGACTGAGAAGCTAACTCTTGTATAAAACAAATTTAGCTAACAAAAATATACCAGCAAACTGCTTAATACTTAAGATGTCGTCATTGTTGACGAGATTCTATGCTGACAATAGAAACATCTTCAACACACCTTCAAACAAGTTTAGCTAACAAAAATATACCAGCAACTGCTTAATACTTAATATGTCGTCATTGTTGACGAGATTCTATGCCGACAATAGAAGCATCTTCAACACACCTTCAACGAAGCCAGCAACTATCCTTGATCCTTGTACATGTGTACGTATATGTTTATATATGTGACTGCACTTCAATAATAAAACATAGCAGGGAATAATACCTGCGATGTTGGGTTGGGTTTGGAATTCTCCTGTGCAACTGTTGCCAAGTCTTTGAAGAGGGCAATGGCTGACAACAACAGCGTTAACAACAACTAGACATGGTACATGTAAGTACATGCACATGTAAGTACATTACATGTACATGTATGTAATGAACATGTATGCACATGTAAGTACATGTATGTACATGTATGTACTGACTTGTCTACAGTACAGATTGAACAAATAGGAAAAAAGTTAAGGACATGATGCCCATACCAGTCACAGAAGCTCGGGCTTTACCCTCTACACTGCAACTGCTGGACATGAGAGGCTGACCCTCTACTCCATTACAATAGAAACAACAACACCAAAAACACCTAAAAATAGATACAGCATGTATATACATATACATGTATATATATACATATACACCATGGATTGACCTCTTTAAAAATAGAAGTGGACAAGACTGTCTCATGTAGACAACAAGATAGTTACGTAGAGAATATTACCTCTGCAAGGTGTCGTAAGCTTCTCTGAGGTTGCCATGGCTAGCAATAAACAGTGCTGTGTCCAGTATCAGAGTCTGCCTCTATATCATATACATGCATCTATATAATGTAAATGCCTCTCTATATAATACATAATGGATACACTTAACAGATGTAGTTAGACTATTACCCACGCATGTGCTCCAGTGGTGGAGCTGACACATGTGCTCCAGTGGTGGAGCTGACACATGTGCTCCAGTGGTGACACATGTGCTCCAGTGGTGGAGCTGACACATGTGCTCCAGTGGTGGAGCTGACACATGTGCTCCAGTGGTGACACATGTGCTCCAGTGGTGGAGCTGACACATGTGCTCCAGTGGTGGAGCTGACACATGTGCTCCAGTGGTGACACATGTGCTCCAGTGGTGGAGCTGACACATGTGCTCCAGTGGTGGAGCTGACACATGTGCTCCAGTGGTGGAGCTGACACATGTGCTCCAGTGGTGACACATGTGCTCCAGTGGTGGAGCTGACACATGTGCTCCAGTGGTGGAGCTGACACATGTGCTCCAGTGGTGACACATGTGCTCCAGTGGTGGAGCTGACACATGTGCTGGCAGATTTCTTTTCCTCACTTTTGGCACTATTTTTTTCCAGCGATGAACTGACAAGCAACCTTGGAGGTATTTCGTACTAAATTATGGTCACTTAGCAACTGTTATATTAAGTAGTCACCATTATTAGTGCTACTGTGTGCTATTCTAAAGCCTGGTTCACAATCTGTCGGACCCTGCCACGCGACGTGATGCAATGAGTAGCACTACGATCAGCGATAACTTCTTCGCGTTGCATTGTGTATTGTCACAGCTTGTCACTAGAATAAACGCCAGTTCTGTTCCAGCGACAGGCCAGCAGTAGTCGCATGGTTTGGGACACTTTCTTGCTGATCATTAGTTGATAATGTCGTGATTGGTGTGCACTCCGAGTTGAAGGCGTGTTGCATGGAAGAGATGGATGAGGAAAAGCACTCAAAAGGCGGGAAAGGAGAAAAAAGAAATAGTGGCAGACCAGAGGAGGTTCCCCCTGGTCTGCCAAGACACTGCAACAACGAGTGACATTCGGTAGAGCCTTAGAAAGCTAATAATATATCAGACTTTCATCTAGAAAAATAATGAAGTGGGTGCACCAAAGAAGAGTATTCAAGTACTAGAGGGGGGGAGAATACCCTATGTGGGTGTGCTTGCAAACAACCTAAGCTAGGGGAGCTTGCCACCAGAAGACCCTCTGTGATTGCATTTACTGGTGCTGATAAGGCAGAATTAACACCCTAGTAGTGATTAGGATGCACTTTCATAGAGGTACTACTTTTTAAACTTGGTCTTAAAATTGGTGATGACCGAGCTCCAAAAGTAACTCGGATAGTTACTCATGCTTACACAGCTTTCTTCCTGGAGTGGAATTAACAGATAACACAAACCAACTGTAACAAGTGGCAGTGCATGACCAGGGCAGGAGGTGCGAGGGACTTGATGCGAATTTGAACTAGTTTTCATTTCATGATAACGTACTTGCTCCGGCAAATACACCATCCCCAGAATTCTGCTCGCTTGAAGATTTTTTTTATTCGATTAGAGCTGAGTAGAGAGTAGATACTCTGTGCATCAGCTTCTGCAAGGGGGTGATCTCCAGGAAATGCTCCTCTGGAACAACACCTTCCTCCCAGCGACAGTTCTTCCACACTTGAAATATTTGTACACTCATCTTCCATGACACTGTCACATGAAGGCTTTATGAAGATGCTTCAGCACGAGACTCCTCAATCCATGTGCTTAGAGCCTCTACAAACTCAACTACAGCTGAGCTATATGAGATGTATATACAGCGCTCCTCCCTACATTGTCCATGAAGTATCGAGATTCTCACCTCCACAAGACACTATATACCAGTTTTTAGAACTTGGTAGTATGTGCTGTAGTTACGTGAAAGGAAGTGTGAGCAGCGAATGAGAGACGTTATAGCTGCTCTATCCTTCACTCTTCCTTGCCTTTCCACTTTTTGGAGCTGTTGAATGGCTGCTCCCTCCCTCTCTCAGAGCTCCCTCTGCTGTAAAAGTTGCTTGACTAGCCTGGGAGCATGGGGTGACTTTTTTCATGGGCTTTCATTATCTCAAAAGCTTTCTTACATTTGGAAAATGGTTTTTGGTAACCACATGCCATGCCTCCTGCTTGCTGATGTGACTTCCAAGATGTTCTGCAGACCTTGCAAAATGCTCCCTAACAACCCCCCACCATATTCCAGCCAAATAAAGTTTTTCCCTCCACTTCTTAGAGTATTTCCTGCGGCTTGGTGGCCCACGTGTTTCTCTGCAGATATAACTTTACTGGTGTAGTGCTTCTGAGGTTGACTAGTTCTAAATCCAAATTCTCGACCTCCAACTCATCTTCACTACTACTGCTATCACTAATGAGCTTATGTGGCTGCAGATAGTGTACTAGTGGCCCCGAATTAAGAACGAAGATCATTTGTGTTTGAGAACAAACACTTTGGCAAAATAAACCCGCGAGCCCTTTATACAGGCAGCCAGTGTACATGTAAGTATGATGTAACCATCTGAGCCCTTTATATAGTCAGCTAGTCTAAGGATGATGTAACCATCTGAGCCCTTTATATAGGCAGCCAGTGTAAGTATGATGTAACCATCTGAGCCCTTTATATAGTCAGCCAGTGTAAGTATGATGTAACTATCTGAGCCCATTATATAGGCAGCCAGTGTAAGTATGATGTAACTATCTGAACCCTTTATATAGTCAGCTAGTGTAAGTATGATGTAACTATCTGAGCCCTTTATATAGTCAGCCAGTGTAAGGATGATGTAACTATCTGAGCCCCTTAGCTAGTGTAAGGATGATGCAACTATCTGAACCCCTATATAGTCAGCCAGTGTAAGTATGATATAACTATCTGAGCCCCTTATATAGTCAGCCAGTGTAAGTATGATATAACTATCTGAGCCCTTTATATAGGCAGCCAGTGTAAGTATGATGTAACTATCTGAGCCCTTTATATAGCCAGCTAGTGTAAGTATGTACAGTAGGAAGTCAGTTATCCGAACGTCAGTTATCCGCACACGTCGGTCAACCGAACGCTAAATGAAGCCACACCTACCACCCATTTAATTTAAAATTTTTTTAAATTTTTTTATTTTTTATTTTTTTACCTTCCTTTCAATAGTGTGCACTCGTGCTCATGCGCATAAACGTAGGCTGCTAGCTGTTGATGCTCAAATCATTTCGGGAGGAAGAGGAGGTGGAAACACCAGAAATTGACACTCTTCTCAATAACTTGGCCATTCCACCAGAAGAGAGAATCGGTTGGCATTTGGATGACGACAACGATGCAGGCTACCATGAACTGACAGAAGAGGAGATTGTGGCACTTGCTACAGAAGGTGACAAAAGTGATAGAGAAGAGGAAGAGGAAGAGGAGAGTCTTCCAGCTGTGTCCCATTCCCAAGCTTGCACTGCACTAGAGACAGTTCTAGCATATGTCCAGGAGCAGCCTGGAATCCCACTGAGCACAACTGTAGTGCTAAATAATCTCCTAATTGAAACTGCAAAAAAAAAGATTTGTAAATAAGAAACAAACAAAAGTTACAGATTACTTTACTCAAGCTGCAGACTAGATATTCTAAATGTTAGATTACATACAATATGCATCCACTTTTATTGATTATGTGTATATAGTAAAATCCCGTATCGCTAAATTTATTTTGTGTGACCAGTTATCCGAACATTTCAGTTATCCGAACACCCTCGGTCCCAAGGTGTTCGGATAACTGACTTCCTACTGTATGATGTAACTATCTGAGCCCTTTATATAGGCAGCTAGTGTAAGTATGATGTAACTATCAGAGCCCCTTATATAGGCAGCCAGTGTAAGTATGATGTAACTATCTGAGCCCCTTATAGTGTAAGTATGTATGATGTAACTATCTGAGCCCTTTATATAGGCAGCTAGTGTAAGTATGATGTAACTATCAGAGCCCCTTATATAGGCAGCCAGTGTAAGTATGATGTAACTATCTGAGCCCCTTATATAGCCAGCTAGTGTAAGTATGATGTAAGTATGATGTAACTATCTGAGTTACTACTTTTGGAACTCGGTCGTCACTATTTTTAAGACCAAATTCCAGAAGTAATAACTCTTAAGATGCTAATAATGCAGATGAAAGTGCATCCCAAAGCACTAAGTTTAAATGAACTCACAGGGTAGAAAAGGGCTAGGGCTAGGGCTAGGAACATTCTCACAGCCACTATCAACCATATACTAGGAACATTCTCACAGCCACTATCAACCATATACTAGGAACATTCTCACAGCCACTATCAACCATATACTAGGAACATTCTCACAGCCACTATCAATCATATACTAGGAACATTCTCACAGCCACTATCAACCATATACTAGGAACATTCTCACAGCCACTATCAACCATATACTAGGAACATTCTCACAGCCACTATCAACCATATACTAGGAACATTCTCACAGCCACTATCAACCATATACTAGGAACATTCTCACAGCCACTATCAACCATAAACTATGAACATTCTCACAGCCACTATCAACCATATACTAGGAACATTCTCACAGCCACTATCAACCATATACTAGGAACATTCTCACAGCCACTATCAACCATATACTAGGAACATTCTCACAGCCACTATCAATCATATACTAGGAACATTCTCACAGCCACTATCAACCATATACTAGGAACATTCTCACAGCCACTATCAACCATATACTATTACTAGGAACATTCTCACAGCCACTATCAACCATATACTAGGAACATTCTCACAGCCACTATCAACCATATACTAGGAACATTCTCACAGCCACTATCAACCATAAACTATGAACATTCTCACAGCCACTATCAACCATATACTAGGAACATTCTCACAGCCACTATCAACCATATACTAGGAACATTCTCACAGCCACTATCAACCATATACTAGGAACATGCTCACAGCCACTATCAACCATATACTAGGAACATTCTCACAGCCACTATCAACCATATACTAGGAACATTCTTACAGCCACTATCAACCATATACTAGGAACATTCTCACAGCCACTATCAATCTTATCTAGGAACATTCTCACAGCCACTGTCAACCATATACTAGGAACATTCTCACAGCCACTATCAACCATATACTAGGAACATTCTCACAGCCACTATCAATCATATACTAGGAACATTCTCACAGCCACTATCAACCATATACTAGGAACATTCTCACAGCCACTATCAACCATATACTAGGAACATTCTCACAGCCACTATCAACCATATACTAGGAACATTCTCACAGCCACTATCAACCATATACTAGTAACATTCTTTCAGCCACTATCAACCATATACTAGGAACATTCTCACAGCCACTATCAACCATATACTAGGAACATTCTTACAGCCACTATCAACCATATACTAGGAACATTCTCACAGCCACTATCAACCATATACTAGGAACATTCTCACAGCCACTATCAACCATATACTAGGAACATTCTCACAGCCACTATCAAGCATATACTAGGAACATTCTCACAGCCACTATCAACCATATACTAGGAACATTCTCACAGCCACTATCAACCATATACTAGGAACATTCTCACAGCCACTATCAACCATATACTAGGAAAATTCTCACAGCCACTATCAACCATATACTAGGAACATTCTCACAGCCACTATCAACCTCTCATTCATCTTTGATCTCTGCCTTAAACCTAAAAAGGGGAGACAATGGCATTTTTGGGGGGAGAGTGACCCACATGTTTTTGTTTTTTGTGGTTACCACTTTATAACTCCATAGATTCCGTAAACTTCATGGTATGGACTTGATATATAGCTCAAAAGATAGGTCTCTCTTTGTGCTCTCTGTTGATACTAAAATATTTTTCATACGTATATCTATAGCCAAGTTACGGGAGCTACAAGTGGAGGGAACCTCAAAAACCTGAATGCCTGAAACCTCCACATAAATATTTCCAGATTGCAAAGTGCTAAAGATTTGAAATTAGCACCAGTAGCTAGAGGAAGCTCTACCCTATGCAATGAATGTTTTCATTAGGCGCTAAAATTTAAGTACGTGGTCAAGCACACGGGTGGAAAATGAATTTCGTTAATAATCCATAAAACTCATTTTCCACCCTCGCGCTTGACCGCGTACTTACGTTTTAGCGCCTAATGAAAAACTCGTTGAATAGAGTAGAGCTTCCTCTAGCCACTGGTAATCTTTAGCACTTTGCAATCTGGTAGGTATTTATGTGGAGGTTTCAGGCATTCAGGTTTTGAGGTCCCTCCACTTTAGGTATAGTAACTTGCCTATAGTTATACCTATGAAAAATATTTTAGTATCAACATAGAGCACAAAGAGAGACCTATCTTTTGAGCTATAATATCAAGTCCATACCATGAAGTTTGCAGAATCTATGGAGCTCTATAAGTGGTAACCATAAGTAAAAAAAAAAAAAAATGCCCTTGGAGAGGCTTTTTTTTGTTGCGGAAACACAAATAAATAAGTGTCGATGGTTACGTCACAACTGGAACTCAAGTAAAGCGATGTCATGCGATGTCATGTTCACAATCACAAAATTGACATGTTGTGTCACTTTGCGTTGCTAGCGAGTGTTATATTGTAATCTGTCCCCGAGAGAGAGAGGCCAGACCTTACAGTGGAGGGGAGTCTAACCAAGTCTGTGCAACGCAGAGAGACCAGCGCTAGGAGCAAATGGTTGCTTGTCATAGTATAGTCAACTTCGTGCATTGGACATTACTAAAATAACCCCCATGTTTATCCACAATTACCATAGCAATTAAGAAATATGTCATGCTCTTGGACTATTAGCTCTCACACTCTTAGTTCGCATGAACACACGTACATGTTGGGGTTATGCACTCTTAGTTCACATTAACACGCACATGTTGGAGTTATACACTCTTACTTCACATTAACACACACATGTTGGGGTTATGCACTCTGACTTCACATTAACACACACATGTTAGGGTTATGCACTCTTAGTTCACATGAACACAAGCACATGTTAGGGTTATGCACTCTTACTTCACATTAACACACACATGTTGGGGTTATACACTCTTACTTCACATTAACACGCACATGTTAGGGTTATGCACTCTTACTTCACATTAACACGCACATGTTAGGGTTATGCACTCTTACTTCACATTAACACACACATGTTGGGGTTATACACTCTTACTTCACATTAACACGCACATGTTGGGGTTATGCACTCTTACTTCACATTAACACGCACATGTTGGGGTTATGCACTCTGACTTCACATTAACACGCACATGTTGGGGTTATGCACTCTTAGTTCACATGAACACAAGCATATGTTAGGGTTATGCACTCTTAGTTCACATGAACACAAGCACATGTTAGGGTTATGCACTCTTACTTCACATTAACACACACATGTTGGGGTTATGCACTCTTAGTTCACATGAACACAAGCATATGTTAGGGTTATGCACTCTTAGTTCACATGAACACAAGCACATGTTAGGGTTATGCACTCTTACTTCACATTAACACGCACATGTTGGGGTTATACACTCTTACTTCACATTAACACGCACATGTTGGGGTTATGCACTATTACTTCACATTAACACGCACATGTTAGGGTTATGCACTCTTACTTCACATTAACACACACATGTTGGGGTTATGCACTCTTACTTCACATTAACACGCACATGTTGGTGTTATACACTCTTACTTCACATTAACACGCACATGTTAGGGTTATGCACTCTTACTTCACATTAACACACACATGTTGGGGTTATACACTCTTACTTCACATTAACACGCACATGTTAGGGTTATGCACTCTTACTTCACATTAACACAAGCACATGTTAGGGTTATGCACTCTTACTTCACATTAACACACACATGTTAGGGTTATGCACTCTTACTTCACATTAACACACACATGTTGGGGTTATGCACTCTTAGTTCACATGAACACAAGCACATGTTAGGGTTATGCACTCTTAGTTCACATGAACACAAGCACATGTTAGGGTTATGCACTCTTACTTCACATTAACACGCACATGTTGGGGTTATACACTCTTACTTCACATTAACACACACATGTTGGGGTTATGCACTCTTACTTCACATTAACACGCACATGTTGGGGTTATGCACTCTTACTTCACACATTAACACACACATGTTGGGGTTATGCACTCTTACTTCACATTAACACGCACATGTTGGGGTTATACACTCTTACTTCACATTAACACGCACATGTTGGGGTTATACACTCTTACTTCGTTGGGGTTATGCACTCTTACTTCACATTAACACGCACATGTTGGGGTTATGCACTCTTACTTCACACACATGTTGGGGTTATACATTTTTACTTCAATTAACACTCACATGTTGGGGTTATACACTCTTACTTCACATTAACACGCACATGTTGGGGTTATACACTCTTACTTCACATTAACACGCACATGTTAGGGTTATACACTCTTACTTCACATTAACACACACATGTTAGGGTTATACACTCTTACTTCACATTAACACGCACATGTTGGGGTTATACACTATTAACACGCACATGTTGGGGTTGCCATGTGAACATGTACTTGAACAATTTCACAGCTTCCTTATAGCTTCCAGGGTCAGAGGTCAATCTCTCCACACCAATTACACGCAAGATGTCTGGCACTTGATCCATTGCCATGGAAACTGTCTCCAAGGTTGCTGTTGCCTTGGTGAAGGAATGGTGCAGCACTTGATCCTTGAGCATATTCATCATCTGTATGATATGGTAAGGTACCACATACACTCTTGCTGCACAATACATAGGTAAGAGATAAAGTCATGGACACAGTGATGATCCCATGTACAATATCTGTGTTCTTCCTCTCCCTCTTTGTACAGGGCGGCCCTCTTGCTTTTATACGCGTCGAACATATTATTCAGTTGGATGGTCAAGCACAAGGGAAGGGTCGGCTGCGCGAGGCTGGTATATTTGCGTATATAAACCAACGACCATTACCAAACTGGCGCTTGTGATAGTTTCGCGGACCGGACACTCCTTTATGTAAACAAACACATAACGCTGTCCTTTCAGAGATAGAAAATGCCCAAGTGTCCAGCTTGTAACAAAGAGGTATACTTTGGTAAGTTATTTAACAGCAGATGTAATTTCTAGAGCTATTTTAAATGTCATTACCTAAGGTGTAAAAAGAGAAGGAAGCCAGTTTGTCATCAATTGTTGTTAATATTAATTATTATTATTGTTCTTATTGTTATTGTTATTGTTGTTATTATTATTTTAAATGACCTGAACTCGGGCATCCCTTTGGTTGGTATGTTATATTTCTCAACAGGACTTGGTGATCTGCCATTGTTGATGACAAAGGCATGACTCTCACAACCCTATTCACTAGTCACGGTCTTGGCACTTACCCAAAGTGTGCTAGAACACTCTCCATTAACAACTTCTGAGGCTTTTGATGTGACTGGCTTTTGGACCACAACAAAGCAGACTTGGCAGGTTATTTCAAGAGTGATAACATGAATTCTTGCTCGAGTTGTTTATGGCATCATAAACACTGAGCATTGGATGGATTAGAGCTGCTGACCTTCTGTGTTGCTCTGTAGATCAGTGTATATATAGCACCTATCAGCTTGTACTTAATACTTCTCTGTCTGCTCCATCTTCGTATCTGCTGGAAGACTCGCTAGTAGCTAAACCCACTTCTTTTTAATGGCAGAAAGCAAACAAAAATGCAGTAATAGTATCAGCTGCAAATCACACTTGCAGCTTCTTTCTAGCTGCTTAAATGTGCTATCAGCTACTATTAGCTTTAAACATTCCACCCAGGCATGCCTTGGATCCTGTGGGCTTAGAACACCTACATGGGGGAAGTTAAAACCATTATGTGTTCATTATAAGGATCTCTCTATTCTGTGTATCTGGATCTCTATTCTGTGTACCTGGATCTCTCTATTCTGAGTATCTGGATTTCTATTGGATCTCTCTAAATATATTCTGTGTATCTGGATCTCTATTCTGTGTATCTAGATCTCTCTATTCTGCCTATCTTGATATCTCTATTCTGTGTACCTGGATCTCTATTCGGTCTATCTTGATCTCTCTATTCTGTCTATCTTGATCTCTCTATTCTGTCTATCTGGATCTCTCTATTCTGTGTAACCTGATCTCTCTATTCTATGTCCCGGGATCTCTCTATTCTATGTCCCAGGATCTCTCTATTCTGTGTCCCAGGATCTCTGTCTCCATTTAATTCTTTTTCTTCTTCTTTTTAAGCAGCATGTTTCAAAGGAATGCTTCATGCTTCATTGGGGAGAAAAAGACGGAACATTTATTTGAAAGGGTGACCAAAAATAAATAAGAGATGAATCTTTGTGGTGTCTGCGACAGCAATACAGCACAGAATATAGGAACGGTCTTCTTCATGCTGTTTGTGGTATTTTCCTCTGTAGCCTTTACCAGTTCCTTGAGGGAGCCTGTAGCTGATCTCCAAGGAGCTGAAATATAACAACTATATAAATTATGGTGAGGTTCTGATACCACAAGAAGATGATAGTTAGATAAAAGGTGTTTTTAATGAAACAATATTGAGGCTCCTCTCTCAGTTTTTGTTTGTGAGTTCTCACCTGCCACAGTATTGAAGGAGGCTGCAGCTGATCCCGCCATCCCTCGCAAGGGACCAGCTTCAATAACAAAACAACAACAAGACTCTTAGCACCTCCTTATTCCCGATGGACTTATTCCATCAACTTATTCCTGATGGACTTATTCCATCAACTTATTCCTGATGGACTTATTCCATCAACTTATTCCTGATGGACTTATTCCATCAACTTATTCCTGATGGACTTATTCCATCAACTTATTCCTGATGGACTTATTCCACCAACTTATTCCTGATGGACTTATTCCATCAACTTATTCCTGATGGACTTATTCCATCAACTTATTCCTGATGGACTTATTCCATCAACTTATTCCTGATGGACTTATTCCATCAACTTATTCCTGATGGACTTATTCCATCAACTTATTCCTGATGGACTTATTCCATCAACTTATTCCTGATGGACTTATTCCATCAACTTATTCCTGATGGACTTATTCCATCAACTTATTCCTGATGGACTTATTCCATCAACTTATTCCTGATGGACTTATTCCATCAACTTATTCCTGATGGACTTATTCCATCAACTTATTCCTGATGGAAGCTCTAGCATCTTGCCGCAGCATCCAGGAACAAATTTCAAGTTGATTTATTGAACAAGCCTTTATGACAACAATAACAAGATATGGTGACCCACTGATCATCTATTAGAAATCAAAAAGAACAACTTAGGGGTTATTCAAAACATGGATTGACTTCTTAAAAGGGTTATCCAAAACAACACTATTGGATTGACTTGTTGAAGGGGTTATTCACTACATCGGATTGACTTGTTAAAGGGGTTATTCACTATATTGGATTGACTAGTTAAAGGGGTTATTCACTATATTGGATTGACTTGTTTAATACAGGGTCATACCATATTAAGTGAAGTGAGATGATCATTTACCATTTAAAATTGTATTATACCTGCTTTTTAAAATCGCTATCATGATTCTGAAAACATTTTAAAGGGTAAAGGGTTTTCTAACTGGGTGTGGTCTTCATAGGTACGTGATTGTTTTCTTTCTTGTTTACCCAGCGTAGTTGTTTGTTTTAGAACTGCATTCATGTTCCTGTTTAATAGTCCAATACTTAGCTATACTCTTGTGTGTGTGTGTCACGCTACTGAGCATGCTCAATGCTACACGTAGCAACTGATTAACCTGTGAAATGACGCAAGTGCGAGATAGAGCTACAGCAGCAGAGAGAGAGAGATGGGAAAGGCTGATCTAGATGAAACTGTGGGGGTAAATCTCCGAGTATCTCCAGAGAATGATAAGGAGAGAGTGGTACCACCACAGGAGGAAATAAATAGATCTAAACAGAAACTAGCAATGGCAGCATTAGCAGATGAGGATAGAAATATCTGGAGAGAGATGAGCAGAGAAAGGCAGAGACTAGTGAGAGCAGCATCAGCAGATGAGGATAGAAATATCTGGAGAGAGCTGAGCAGAGAAGGCAGAGACTAGTGAGAGCAGCATTAGCAGATGAGGATAGAAATATCTGGAGAGAGCTGAGCAGAGAAAGGCAGAGACTAGTGAGAGCAGCATTAGCAGATGAGGATAGAAATATCTGGAGAGAGCTGAGCAGAGAAAGGCAGAAACTAGTGAGAGCAGCATTAGCAGATGAGGATAGAAATATCTGGAGAGAGCTGAGCAGAGAAAGGCAGAGACTAGTGAGAGCAGCATCAGCAGATGAGGATAGAAATATCTGGAGAGAGCTGAGCAGAGAAGGCAGAGAAAGGCAGAGACATTGGATTTACTTGTTAAATGGGTTATTCACTATATTGGATTGACTTGTTAAATGGGTTATTCACTATATTGGATTTACTTGTTAAAGGGGTTATTCACTATATTGGATTGACTTGTTTAATACAGGGTCATACCATATTAAGTGAAGTGAGATGATCCTTTACCATTTAAAATTGTATTATACTGCTTTTTTAAATCGCTATCATGATTCTGAAAACATTTTAAAGGGTAAAGGGTTTTCTAACTGGGTGTGGTCTTCATAGGTACGTGATTGTTTTCTTTCTTGTTTACCCAGCGTAGTTGTTTGTTTTAGAACTGCATTCATGTTCCTGTTTAATAGTCCAATACTTAGCTATACTCTCTGTGTGTGTGTGTCACGCTACTGAGCATGCTCAATGCTACACGTAGCAACTGATTAACCTGTGAAATGAATCAAGTGCGAGATAGAGCTACAGTAGCAGAGAGAGAGAGAGGTGGGAAAGGCTGATCTAGACGAAACTGTGAGGGTAAATCTCCGAGTATCTCCAGAGAATGATAAGGAGAGAGTGGTACCACCACAGGAGGAAATAAATAGATCTAAACAGAAACTAGCAATGGCAGCATTAGCAGATGAGGATAGAAATATCTGGAGAGAGATGAGCAGAGAAAGGCAGAGACTAGTGAGAGCAGCATTAGCAGATGAGGATAGAAATATCTGGATAGAGCTGAGCAGAGAAAGGCAGAGACTAGTGAGAGCAGCATTAGTAGATGAGGATAGAAATATCTGGATAGAGCTGAGCAGAGAAAGGCAGAGAGACTAGTGAGAGCAGCATTAGCAGATGAGGATAGAAATATCTGGAGAGAGCTGAGCAGAGAAAGGCAGAGACTAGTGAGAGCAGCATTAGCAGATGAGGATAGAAATATCTGGATAGAGCTGAGCAGAGAAAGGCAGAGAGACTAGTGAGAGCAGCATCAGCAGATGAGGATAGAAATATCTGGAGAGAGCTGAGCAGAGAAAGGCAGAGACTAGTGAGAGCAGCATTAGCAGATGAGGATAGAAATATCTGGATAGAGCTGAGCAGAGAAAGGCAGAGACTAGTGAGAGCAGCATTAGTAGATGATGATAGAAATATCTGGATAGAGCTGAGCAGAGAAAGGCAGAGAGACTAGTGAGAGCAGCATTAGCAGATGAGGATAGAAATATCTGGATAGAGCTGAGCAGAGAAAGGCAGAGACTAGTGAGAGCAGCATTAGTAGATGAGGATAGAAATATCTGGATAGAGCTGAGCAGAGAAAGGCAGAGAGACTAGTGAGAGCAGCATTAGCAGATGAGGATAGAAATATCTGGAGAGAGCTGAGCAGAGAAAGGCAGAGACTAGTGAGAGCAGCATTAGCAGATGAGGATAGAAATATCTGGATAGAGCTGAGCAGAGAAAGGCAGAGACTAGTGAGAGCAGCATTAGTAGATGAGGATAGAAATATCTGGATAGAGCTGAGCAGAGAAAGGCAGAGAGACTAGTGAGAGCAGCATTAGCAGATGTTTGGCATTTTCTCGTTCCTTTTCCAGGGCATCAGCTGACAAGGTCTCTTTTTTCTTCGCTCGGTGTTCCCGGGAGTATCCAGCATTTCGAGCTTTGTATTTGTCATACTGGTCTGTATCACACTTCAGCTTTGTGCGATATCGTCTTTGTCTCCCTGCAGTCTTCCCATCATCAGGCCTAAAAGAAATATAAAAGTCTTCATTATTTTCTTGCTTACTACAGTTCATGCTTTAGAATTCAGTAACTTTGGCTAGAATAGCTCCTGGTACATTGGAAGCATGGTAACAAACTTGACTTGATTATGTGACACCTTGACAAGTAAAATGGGTTGTCTTGATGCTAATCCTCCCTTACTATCCATCAACTCGCGTTCTACGATATGGAATCGTGGAATGGACCATAAACAATCATCAAGTAGCAAGAATGATATCTCTATCCTGTGACTCGCGTGACTCGCGTGACATAAAATTAGGAAGGCACTGTACTGACAATAGGTGACCATGATAAAAATATATTTAGCTATTCTTACTCCTTCCTATAGCAATGACACTCTTACGAGGAGACACTCAGCAATTATCACTTGATAGAGAGCTAGATTAATAAATGTACTTGCTTGTGTGACTCGTGTGACGACATTTTGCCGGAGTTTTCACGTTCTGAAATTCTAAAAACTTTCAGGCAAAACCTTGATAGAACTTGAACAGGAGATATAATGGTTGCCAGATAGAGGCAATGGATGATGCAATAACCCTTGAGGAATTCCAATTAACTGGAATACCTTGAGGAATTCCAATTAACTGGAATAACACTGGTTGGGACTTGACTGGTGAACCCACTTCCAAAGGTTGTTATAGGTCGCCAGATGGACCAATCGGCTTGAATTTCTGGATTTATACCATTTAAACATTCCCCTTTCCAACCAACAATGAAAGTTGGCAAAAATTGTTTTGTTTTATTTCCACTTTGAAGGGTAACATGGAATGGCTGACAACCGTGTGTTACCTGTTAGTGGCTATAATCACGTCTGCGTAGGTGTGAGGAAGCAAGCAAGCGTACAATAAGCCAACGACTCCTTCATTTCTGTCGGGTCAAAATGAAATGAGTGTGCATGGCATTCTGACAGGAAATAAGTGAGAAGACGGAGGGACAGAGAATGTGCCAAAATGCACTAATAATCAATGGCCGTGTCTATAATTGGAAATCTTTACGCAGTGCTTCATTTGAAGAGACGACAAGTGCTTGTCTCAGTCGATATACTTGGCACGTGGGCTCTTGAGAGGTGTGGGCTTCAAGCACACAGTTCGTCAACCTACGGTACTGTAAGTGCGCAGGAGCTCTAAATGGAGTTGGAGATGTTGGAGGACGTGCCTGATGTTTGGAATGTAATTATTACACCTGGAGCGTGTTAATACAAGCTAACCGGATGCCGCCCTTTGTTTTGCTGAGCTTCATTAACACGCTTAGCTTGTATTCCTCGCTTCTCATTATCTCATTGCTTCAACTCCATATCCGAGTTCCCTTTTCCAATCAGGTTACAGGGGACGTGAGACACGCCCCTTTTGCTAGTGATTAGTCTATTAAATATATGCTTAACTCGGCACCACATAACTACGTGCACTTTACTTCACCTACTTGGACATCCACTAACGACTAGCATGACTGAGAGGAAGGCCTTCATGTACAGACAACACCAACACAACACTGCACTACTATGTTGCTCTACTTGTTGCTCTACTTGTTGCTCTACTAGTGTAGCCATGTTGCTCTACTTGTTGCTCTACTAGTGTAGCCATGTTGCTCTACTAGTGTAGCCATGTTGCTCTACTAGTGTAGCCATGTTGCTCTACTAGTTGCTCTACTAGTTGCTCTACTAGTGTAGCCATGTTGCTCTCCTAGTTGCTCTACTAGTTGCTCTACTAGTGTAGCCATGTTGCTCTACTAATTAGTCATGTTGCTCTACTAGTTGCTCTACTAGTTGCTGTACTAGTGTAGCCATGTTGCTCTACTAGTTGCTCTACTAGTGTAGCCATGTTGCTCTACTAGTTGCTCTACTAGTGTAGCCATGTTGCTCTACTAGTGTAGCCATGTTGCTCTACTAGTTGCTCTACTAGTTGCTCTACTAGTGTAGCCATGTTGCTCTACTAGTTGCTCTACTAGTTGCTCTACTAGTGTAGCCATGTTGCTCTACTAATTAGCCATGTTGCTCTACTAGTTGCTCTACTAGTGTAGCCATGTTGCTCTACTAGTTGCTCTACTAGTGTAGCCATGTTGCTCTACTAGTTGCTCTACTAGTGTAGCCATGTTGCTCTACTAGTTGTTCTACTAGTGTAGCCATGTTGCTCTACTAGTGTAGCCATGTTGCTCTACTAGTTGCTCTACTAGTTGCTCTACTAGTGTAGCCATGTTGCTCTACTAATTAGCCATGTTGCTCTACTAGTTGCTCTACTAGTGTAGCCATGTTGCTCTACTAGTTGCTCTACTAGTGTAGCCATGTTGCACTACTAGTTGCTCTACTAATGTAGCCATGTTGCTCTACTAGTTGCTCTACTAGTGTAGCCATGTTGCTCTACTAGTTGCTCTACTAGTGTAGCCATGTTGCTCTACTAGTTGCTCTACTAGTGTAGCCATGTTGCTCTACTAGTTGCTCTACTAATGTAGCCATGTTGCTCTACTAGTTGCTCTACTAGTGTAGCCATGTTGCTCTACTAGTTGCTCTACTAGTGTAGCCATGTTGCTCTACTAGTTGCTCTACTAGTTGCTCTACTAGTGTAGCCATGTTGCTCTACTAGTTGCTCTACTAATGTAGCCATGTTGCTCTACTTGTTGCTCTACTAGTGCAACCATGTTGCTCTACTAGTGTAGCCATGTTGCTCTACTAGTTGCTCTACTAGTGTAGCCATGTTGCTCTACTTGTTGCTCTACTAGTGTAGCCATGTTGCTCTACTTGTTGCTCTACTAGTGTAGCCATGTTGCTCTACTAGTGTAGCCATGTTGCTCTACTAGTTGCTCTACTAATGTAACCATGTTGCTCTACTAGTTGCTCTACTAGTTGCTCTACTAGTGTAGCCATGTTGCTCTACTAGTTGCTCTACTAGTGTAGCCATGTTGCACTACTAGTGTAGCCATGTTGCTCTACTAGTTGCTCTACTAGTTGCTCTACTAGTGTAGCCATGTTGCTCTACTAGTGTAGCCATGTTGCTCTACTAGTTGCTCTACTAGTGTAGTCATGTTGCTCTACTAGTTGCTCTACTAGTGTAGCCATGTTGCTCTACTAGTTGCTCTACTAGTGTAGTCATGTTGCTCTACTAGTTGCTCTACTAGTGTAGTCATGTTGCTCTACTAGTTGCTCTACTAGTTGCTCTACTAGTGTAGCCATGTTGCTCTCCTAGTTGCTCTACTAGTTGCTCTACTAATGTAGCCATGTTGCTCTACTAGTTGCTCTACTAGTGTAGCCATGTTGCTCTACTAGTTGCTCTACTAGTGTAGCCATGTTGCTCTCCTAGTTGCTCTACTAGTTGCTCTACTAATGTAGCCATGTTGCTCTACTAGTTGCTCTACTAGTGTAGCCATGTTGCTCTACTAGTTGCTCTACTAGTGTAGCCATGTTGCTCTACTAGTTGCTCTACTAGTGTAGCCATGTTGCTCTACTAGTTGTTCTACTAGTGTAGCCATGTTGCTCTACTAGTTGCTCTACTAGTGTAGCCATGTTGCTCTACTAGTTGCTCTACTAGTGTAGCCATGTTGCTCTACTAGTTGCTCTACTAGTGTAGCCATGTTGCTCTACTAGTTGCTCTACTAGTGTAGCCATGTTGCTCTACTAGTTGCTCTACTAGTGTAGCCATGTTGCTCTACTAGTTGCTCTACTAGTGTAGCCATGTTGCTCTACTAGTTGCTCTACTAGTGTAGCCATGTTGCTCTACTAGTTGCTCTACTAGTGTAGCCATGTTGCTCTACTAGTTGCTCTACTAGTGTAGCCATGTTGCTCTACTTGTTGCTCTACTAGTGTAGCCATGTTGCTCTACTAGTGTAGCCATGTTGCTCTACTAGTGTAGCCATGTTGCTCTACTAGTTGCTCTACTAGTTGCTCTACTAGTGTAGCCATGTTGCTCTCCTAGTTGCTCTACTAGTTGCTCTACTAGTGTAGCCATGTTGCTCTACTAATTAGTCATGTTGCTCTACTAGTTGCTCTACTAGTTGCTGTACTAGTGTAGCCATGTTGCTCTACTAGTTGCTCTACTAGTGTAGCCATGTTGCTCTACTAGTTGCTCTACTAGTGTAGCCATGTTGCTCTACTAGTGTAGCCATGTTGCTCTACTAGTTGCTCTACTAGTTGCTCTACTAGTGTAGCCATGTTGCTCTACTAGTTGCTCTACTAGTTGCTCTACTAGTGTAGCCATGTTGCTCTACTAATTAGCCATGTTGCTCTACTAGTTGCTCTACTAGTGTAGCCATGTTGCTCTACTAGTTGCTCTACTAGTGTAGCCATGTTGCTCTACTAGTTGCTCTACTAGTGTAGCCATGTTGCTCTACTAGTTGCTCTACTAGTGTAGCCATGTTGCTCTACTAGTGTAGCCATGTTGCTCTACTAGTTGCTCTACTAGTTGCTCTACTAGTGTAGCCATGTTGCTCTACTAATTAGCCATGTTGCTCTACTAGTTGCTCTACTAGTGTAGCCATGTTGCTCTACTAGTTGCTCTACTAGTGTAGCCATGTTGCACTACTAGTTGCTCTACTAATGTAGCCATGTTGCTCTACTAGTTGCTCTACTAGTGTAGCCATGTTGCTCTACTAGTTGCTCTACTAGTGTAGCCATGTTGCTCTACTAGTTGCTCTACTAGTGTAGCCATGTTGCTCTACTAATGTAGCCATGTTGCTCTACTAGTTGCTCTACTAGTGTAGCCATGTTGCTCTACTAGTTGCTCTACTAGTGTAGCCATGTTGCTCTACTAGTTGCTCTACTAGTTGCTCTACTAGTTGCTCTACTAGTGTAGCCATGTTGCTCTACTAGTTGCTCTACTAATGTAGCCATGTTGCTCTACTTGTTGCTCTACTAGTGCAACCATGTTGCTCTACTAGTGTAGCCATGTTGCTCTACTAGTTGCTCTACTAGTGTAGCCATGTTGCTCTACTTGTTGCTCTACTAGTGTAGCCATGTTGCTCTACTTGTTGCTCTACTAGTGTAGCCATGTTGCTCTACTAGTGTAGCCATGTTGCTCTACTAGTTTCTCTACTAATGTAACCATGTTGCTCTACTAGTTGCTCTACTAGTGTAGCCATGTTGCTCTACTAGTTGCTCTACTAGTTGCTCTACTAGTGTAGCCATGTTGCTCTACTAGTTGCTCTACTAGTGTAGCCATGTTGCACTACTAGTGTAGCCATGTTGCTCTACTAGTTGCTCTACTAGTTGCTCTACTAGTGTAGCCATGTTGCTCTACTAGTGTAGCCATGTTGCTCTACTAGTTGCTCTACTAGTGTAGTCATGTTGCTCTACTAGTTGCTCTACTAGTGTAGCCATGTTGCTCTACTAGTTGCTCTACTAGTGTAGTCATGTTGCTCTACTAGTTGCTCTACTAGTGTAGTCATGTTGCTCTACTAGTTGCTCTACTAGTTGCTCTACTAGTGTAGCCATGTTGCTCTCCTAGTTGCTCTACTAGTTGCTCTACTAATGTAGCCATGTTGCTCTACTAGTTGCTCTACTAGTGTAGCCATGTTGCTCTACTAGTTGCTCTACTAGTGTAGCCATGTTGCTCTCCTAGTTGCTCTACTAGTTGCTCTACTAATGTAGCCATGTTGCTCTACTAGTTGCTCTACTAGTGTAGCCATGTTGCTCTACTAGTTGCTCTACTAGTGTAGCCATGTTGCTCTACTAGTTGCTCTACTAGTGTAGCCATGTTGCTCTACTAGTTGTTCTACTAGTGTAGCCATGTTGCTCTACTAGTTGCTCTACTAGTGTAGCCATGTTGCTCTACTAGTTGCTCTACTAGTGTAGCCATGTTGCTCTACTAGTTGCTCTACTAGTTGCTCTACTAGTGTAGCCATGTTGCTCTACTAGTTGCTCTACTAGTGTAGCCATGTTGCTCTACTAGTTGCTCTACTAGTGTAGCCATGTTGCTCTACTAGTTGCTCTACTAGTGTAGCCATGTTGCTCTACTAGTTGCTCTACTAGTGTAGCCATGTTGCTCTACTAGTTGCTCTACTAGTGTAGCCATGTTGCTCTACTAGTTGCTCTACTAGTGTAGCCATGTTGCTCTACTTGTTGCTCTACTAGTGTAGCCATGTTGCTCTACTAGTGTAGCCATGTTGCTCTACTAGTTGCTCTACTAATGTAGCCATGTTGCTCTACTAGTTGCTCGTTGCTCATGTGCAGAGAGTGAGAGCACTTTTGTGGAGCAGTGAATTACCATTGGGCTCAATGTCACATGACTCATTAGGCTCAATGTCACATGACTCATTGGTCTCAATGTCACATGACTATTTTATCGGTGAATAATGACGCTCTAGGATTTTGTTATTTGTTGATCGTTTGTTTGATTCGGTAATTTATTCTTTATGTATTTTTTTTTTTGTGTATTTAATTATGTGTTGTCTGTTTAGAGTATCCTTCATTTCATTTATTTAATACCGTGATATTTAACTAGTTTTTTTCCTGTGACCTATGATGTGATTCCAATGACCTCACACATTGATCTTAAGTGTTGGTGTGCGTTGATGTGTGTGTGCTTATAAGTTTCTTATTATATGTACTGATGCACATAGCAAGAGACAGCTACACTCATGCACATAGCAAGAGATAGCTACACTCATGCACATAGCAAGAGATAGCTACACTCATGCACATAGCAAGAGATAGCTACACTCATGCACATAGCAAGAGATAGCTACACTCATGCACATAGCAAGAGATAGCTACACTCATGCACATAGCAAGAGACAGCTGCACTCATGCACATAGCAAGAGATAGCTACACTCATGCACATAGCAAGAGATAGCTACACTCATGCACATAGCAAGAGATAGCTACACTCATGCACATAGCAAGAGATAGCTACACTCATGCACATAGCAAGAGACAGCTACACTCATGCACATAGCAAGAGATAGCTGCACTCATGCACATAGCAAGAGAGAGCTGCACTCATGCACATAGCAGGAGATAGCTACACTCATGCACATAGCAGGAGATAGCTACACTCATGCACATAGCAAGAGATAGCTACACTCATGCACATAGCAAGAGACAGCTACACTCATGCACATAGCAGGAGCTACACTCATGCACATAGCAGGAGATAGCTACACTCATGCACATAGCAGGAGATAGCTACACTCATGCACATAGCAAGAGACAGCTACTCTCATGCACATAGCAAGAGCTACACTCATGCACATAGCAGGAGATAGCTGCACTCATGCACATAGCAAGAGACAGCTACACTCATACACATAGCAAGAGACAGCTGCACTCATGCACATAGCAAGAGACAGCTACACTCATGCACATAGCAAGAGAGAGCTCCACTCATGCACATAGCAGGAGATAGCTACACTCATGCACATAGCAAGAGACAGCTGCACTCATGCACATAGCAGGAGATAGCTACACTCATGCACATAGCAGGAGATAGCTGCACTCATGCACATAGCAAGAGATAGCTGCACTCATGCACATAGCAGGAGATAGCTGCACTCATGCACATAGCAAGAGATAGCTGCACTCATGCACATAGCAAGAGACAGCTGCACTCATGCACATAGCAAGAGCACATAGCAAGAGATAGCTACACTCATGCACATAGCAAGAGATAGCTACACTCATGCACATAGCAAGAGATAGCTACACTCATGCACATAGCAAGAGACAGCTACACTCATGCACATAGCAAGAGACAGCTGCACTCATGCACATAGCAAGAGACAGCTGCACTCATGCACATAGCAGGAGATAGCTACACTCATGCACATAGCAAGAGCTGCACTCATGCACATAGCAAGAGATAGCTGCACTCATGCACATAGCAAGAGACAGCTGCACTCATGCACATAGCAAGAGATAGCTGCACTCATGCACATAGCAGGAGATAGCTACACTCATGCACATAGCAAGAGAGCTCCACTCATGCACATAGCAAGAGATAGCTACACTCATGCACATAGCAAGAGACAGCTACACTCATGCACATAGCAAGAGACAGCTACACTCATGCACATAGCAAGAGATAGCTGCACTCATGCACATAGCAAGAGATAGCTGCACTCATGCACATAGCAAGAGATAGCTACACTCATGCACATAGCAAGAGACAGCTGCACTCATGCACATAGCAAGAGATAGCTACACTCATGCACATAGCAAGAGCTACACTCATGCACATAGCAAGAGACAGCTACACTCATGCACATAGCAAGAGCTACACTCATGCACATAGCAAGAGATAGCTACACTCATGCACATAGCAGGAGATAGCTACACTCATGCACATAGCAAGAGCTACACTCATGCACATAGCAAGAGATAGCTACACTCATGCACATAGCAAGAGATAGCTACACTCATGCACATAGCAAGAGATAGCTACACTCATGCACATAGCAAGAGACAGCTACACTCATGCACATAGCAGGAGATAGCTACACTCATGCACATAGCAAGAGACAGCTACACTCATGCACATAGCAGGAGATAGCTACACTCATGCACATAGCAAGAGATAGCTACACTCATGCACATAGCAAGAGATAGCTGCACTCATGCACATAGCAAGAGACAGCTACACTCATGCACATAGCAAGAGCTACACTCATGCACATAGCAAGAGACAGCTACACTCATGCACATAGCAAGAGATAGCTACACTCATGCACATAGCAAGAGCTACACTCATGCACATAGCAAGAGATAGCTACACTCATGCACATAGCAAGAGATAGCTGCACTCATGCACATAGCAAGAGATAGCTGCACTCATGCACATAGCAAGAGCTGCACTCATGCACATAGCAAGAGATAGCTACACTCATGCACATAGCAAGAGACAGCTCCACTCATGCACATAGCAAGAGCTACACTCATGCACATAGCAAGAGATAGCTACACTCATGCACATAGCAAGAGACAGCTGCACTCATGCACATAGCAAGAGATAGCTACACTCATGCACATAGCAGGAGACAGCTACACTCATGCACATAGCAAGAGATAGCTACACTCATGCACATAGCAAGAGATAGCTACACTCATGCACATAGCAAGAGACAGCTGCACTCATGCACATAGCAAGAGATAGCTACACTCATGCACATAGCAAGAGACAGCTACACTCATGCACATAGCAAGAGATAGCTCCACTCATGCACATAGCAAGAGATAGCTGCACTCATGCACATAGCAGGAGCTCCACTCATGCACATAGCAAGAGACAGCTGCACTCATGCACATAGCAGGAGATAGCTCCACTCATGCACATAGCAAGAGATAGCTGCACTCATGCACATAGCAGGAGCTCCACTCATGCACATAGCAGGAGACAGCTGCACTCATGCACATAGCAAGAGAGCGCTAGATTCACCTGCAGTGACCCGATATCTGCTTTTCTACCAACCCCCAGGTTATTATAATCTCAAGTGACATAATTGGAAAAGAAATATGGCTTTATGGAAGGGAAAAAAAGAGAATAATATACATTCCTTCAGGAGGTGTTAGTTACTGATATATATGTGGTGCTGATTATTACACTGCACATGCTCAAACCGTGGCTTAGTAACCGTGGCTTAGTAACCGTGGCTTAGTAACCGTGGCTTAGTAACCGTGGCTTAGTAACCGTGGCTTAGTAACCATGGCTTAATAACCGTGGCTTAGTAACCATGGCTTAATAAATGTGGCATAGTAACCGTGGCTTAGTAACCATGGCTTAATAACCGTGGCATAGTAACCATGGCATAGATGGCTTAGTAACTGTGGCATAGTAATCGTGGCTTACTAACTGTGGCTTAGTAACCATGGCTTAGTAACCATGTCATAGTAACCATGGCTTAGTAACCATGTGGCTTAGTAACCGTGGCTTAGTAACTGTGGCTTAGTAACCATTTCATAGTAACCGTGGCTTAGTAACCGTGGCTTAGTAACCGTGGCTTAGTAACCGTGGCTTAGTAACCGTGGCTTAGTAACCGTGGCTTAGTAACCGTGGCTTAGTAACTGTGGCTTTGTTGACCGCATTCTAATTCATGTGCTTTGCTGTATTCAATGAAATGGGGGGGTGATGAATCCATTGCTCTTTTATGGTGACAGTCCTCTTACGCCTCTCTCCTCAATGAAGGGATGTAATGAGGGGCTCTTGTCGACACTTCTCAATGAGTGTGTGTGACCGTTAATATGTGATGCATAGCTTATAATTGTAGATATATGGTTGCACAACGACACCTACTTGTATGAATATATTTATAAACTTGCATTATATTTACTGTGTTGTCTGCAGCTGAGAAGAAGACCTCTCTGGGTAAAGATTGGCACGTGTTCTGCCTCAAGTGTGCCAAGTGTGGAAAAACATTGGCTTCAGGGTCACATGCAGAAAATGAGGGCAAGCCCTACTGCCACAACCCCTGCTACAGTGCTCTGTTTGGACCCAAGGGCTTTGGCCGTGGAGGAACTGAATCTCACAAATATTAGAAATCCTAGCAATTGCATGGATCAAATATCTCATACATGCTAACTATCTTGAGTAGTATATATATCACCCTCTTATGTTCTTCCTCTATTACTTATTAGTCAATGTAAGCAGACAGTTCATCACAGTCATTCATGTACATCTTAGCCATGATCATTTATCAACCCAATGACTAACTGAAGACTCCACTAGACAGTTTAACCATGCTCAAAGTAGCACAAACATGGATGGCAACCCTGTTGCATGGGGAAGTAATGCTGTATATGGATTTGTTTTGGGCTTAGATATTCCTAATGGCACTCAAAAATAATAGGTGCAGTATATATGGATAGTTAATTTTTTATTTCCTGTAGACCATAGAGGTGTGGAAATATGTCCACATATCTTGATCAAATGAGTATTTTGTTGGCAGTTAGAAGCTCTATAGTCACCGCAGGCACTTGAAAGAGTACCAAGCTTAGCTTAGCCTGTCGTCTAGAGTAACTAGTAAGCTGAATCTCAAGCTCTTACTACACAAGCTAAGTTCCCTCCCACGCATTCCCTAATGGGAAAACTCCAAAAGTGGTTGCAAGTTTAGAAACCGCTAGTCATTTTGGTGTAGAACTTGACGCTTTCAGTGCTCAGAATAGTGATCCCTATGGAAAGCTTACTAACAGGTGAGTCCTATACTTACAATAGCTCATAGCTACGTAAAGTAGCTCAGGGAAGGAAGACATTAACACAACTGTTAAGTCGCTAAATGTACGAGCCTGGGAGACATAACATAACTGCAGAGTTGCGTTGTCAATAAGTAGCTGACTAGCTAACTGTTGTTACACGTCTTGTATTTGGCAGTTCTTACGTGTAGTGAGCAGGTACCGTGTAGCAATCGGGTACCTCAGTTAAAGAGTATTGTGACTTGACTGAACTGACAGCTGCTGAGCTTTTGTAAACATATTGCCATGCCAATACAGTGCAGCATAAAGTGTGTGAAATTGGAGAAGAGGAATTCAATCCTGATATTGAACAGTTGGAGCAAGCTAGACTGGAAGTGATTACCAGGAACAGAACCATTATCAGAGACAAAATAATGGTAAGCCTTTGTTGTATTTTATAACCAGTGGTTTCATTACCTCTGAGCTCAAGCTAGCTATTTTGGAGGCATGGTCAGAGCGGAGGGGTGAAATGGAAAGGAAGGTGTCAACTTTTCAAACCTCAGCATCGAAGGCTTTGTCAGCCAGCGTGTTATGGTACTTGTTATCTGCACCTTGTGACATGCCTTCTTTCTCGGTGGCCCAACAAAAATGTTTTAACCTTCTACAGGCGCATAATCCCCTCCCCTCCAACCACACCCAAACCACACCCTTAAATCAATACAAATGCTCGTTATCTTGAGAGCAGCAAGGAGTGGTGAGAGGCTAGTATTCTATGCTAGTATTCTATGGTGCTAGAGAGCAGGTGATGATGATTAAGGAGTGGTGAGAGGCTAGTATTCTATGGTGCTAGAGAGCAGGTGATGATGATTAAGGAGTGGTGAGAGGCTAGTATTCTATGGTGCTAGAGAGCAGGTGATGATGATTGAGGAGTGGTGAGAGGCTAGTATTCTATGGTGCTAGAGAGCAGGTGATGATGATTAAGGAGTGGTGAGAGGCTAGTATTCTATGGTGCTAGAGAGCAGGTGATGATGATTAAGGAGTGGTGAGAGGCTAGTATTCTATGGTGCTAGAGAGCAGGTGATGATGATTAAGGAGTGGTGAGAGGCTAGTATTCTATGGTGCTAGAGAGCAGGTGATGATGATTGAGGAGTGGTGAGAGGCTAGTATTCTATGGTGCTAGAGAGCAGGTGATGATGATTAAGGAGTGGTGAGAGGTCTATGGTGCTAGAGAGCAGGTGATGATGATTAAGGAGTGGTGAGAGGCATGGTGCTAGAGAGCAGGTGATGATGATTGAGGAGTAGGCTGGTGCTAGAGAGCAGGTGATGATGATTGAGGAGTGGTGAGAGGCTAGTATTCTATGGTGCTAGAGAGCAGGTGATGATGATTGAGGAGTGGTGAGAGGCTAGTATTCTATGGTGCTAGAGAGCAGGTGATGATGATTAAGGAGTGGTGAGAGGTCTATGGTGCTAGAGAGCAGGTGATGATGATTAAGGAGTGGTGAGAGGCATGGTGCTAGAGAGCAGGTGATGATGATTGAGGAGTGGTGAGAGGGCAGAAGCAGATGATGAGGATCGAACAGGAAGGTTGAAAAGCAAGAAGGGGATGTGTTCCTTGTATGTCTAGTCTGGCCAAGTGAACTATGAAAGCTATGGCAGCTCAGTCATTATAGTGTTCTTGTTGATTGCACTTACTACTGGTGTGGGTTGGAGTTGTCTTGCAAGACCCCACCTCGTGGTATGCCAATGGTCACTATTAGGCCAACCATTTAGAACCTTAGGTAATCACCTGACTCAAACTAGCCAGGCACTTGCCCACAGAATTATGTAACCAGGTACACACCCACATGCATATCTATTCACACTATTCACAGTGCAAAGCCCCACCTCCAAACATAGATCTTGATCATAACCCTATTACTGTAAGAACTGTCCTCGTCTAAACTATATTGCAGATAGAGGGTCCCCATCGTGATCATATCAATGGTGACAATGGTGCATTTGACCAAGATCTAGACGACGACAGCGATCAGGATGATTCGTCACTATTTTCTGGTATGCGATTACATGGCAACCTCCGAAATGTATCTGCAGGAGATTCCTTGCGAGCTCTGCCATTATCGATAGGAATTCCCCCAGAGCAGCATGACTACATTAATCAGGACGTCCTGGATGAAGCCACTCGTGAAACTAGTGGTAATAATTTAATTTCCTCGGTAGATTGGTCGTTAAATGTGTTGTTTGTTTTTGCTCAGCATCTGCTACTTCTGAATGTGTTCCAATGACAGGTCGTGACGACGAGGATGGACATATTAAGCGTGTTGCCAGTAGCAACGGTTATAAAAGTCGTGGTACGCCTTCTACCAGGCACAAGAAGTATGTCTATAATATTATTCAGTGTGTTGCTATTAGGCAGTGCTATGAGGAGTGCATGTTTAATAGTGCGGCCATCGTGTCAGCCATCTGAGCTTGCTCAGAGGCGACTGGGTGGAGTTCATCTGATGTTTTCTCTACTGCATTCCTTCATGTGGCCAGCATAGCATCTAGACGAGTGTGGACCTCAAAAATGAACCATATGCATTGACCCCTGGACTTTTATTTAGTTACTATTATTATTGTTATGGTTGTTTTGTCGTTGTTCTTGTTATTATTGTTATTATTACTACTATTATTATATTATTATTATTATTATTACTACTACTACTACTACTACTACTACTACTACTACTACTACTATTAGTATTATTAATTATATTATTATTATTACTACTACTACTACTACTACTACTATTATTATATTACTACTACTACTACTATTATTATTATTGTTATTATTATTATTATTGTTATTATTATTATTATTATTATTATTATTATTATTATTATTATTATTTTATTATTATTATTGATTTTATTATTATGTTTTTTATTTTAATTTTAATTTTATTTGTTTATGTTTTTATATTTTTATAACTATTATTATTATTATTATTATTATTATTATTATTATTATTATTATTATTATTATTATTATTATTATTATTATTATTATTATTATTATATTATTCATTAATATTAATATTATTATTATTATTATTATTATTATTATTATTATTATTATTATTATTATTATTATTATTATTATTATTATTATTATTATTATTATTATTATTATTATTATTATTATATTATTCATTAATATTAATATTATTATTATTATTATTATTATTATTATTATTATTATTATTATTATTATTATTATTATTATTATTATTATTATTATTACTAGAAAGAAAGGCTCTCTGGAACGTGCTTTCCCCTCCTGCAGAGGGTTACTATCTTTGCTCTAATTTTGCTCTCCATGCAACCTAAGAGAAGAATGCTGATCTAGAGTAGCAATGTTTAAACAACCCCAGAAATCCAATCCATGCCATTGGCTCCGGGGGGGGGGGGGGGGGGAGTCAGCCTAGCTACAACTATTTGAGCTCTAATGTAGCTAGTAGAGTTTGTTGGCAGTGTTGCCATGTTGGGCAGTTTGTGGGCTATCGTCGGGAACGTGGAAAATGCATGTGTAGGTATATTCCAAAACAAAGAATCGTTGACACCACCAGGTGCTGTGCTGGTTCACACAATGGTGGCTTTTAGCAATGTTTAAAAGCCTCTGAGACCAAATCCGAGGCTGTCATTAGTATCTAGGGGTGGAGTTACCCCTAGTCCCCAAGTCTCGGCCCTTGATGCTACAGCTAGACCGAGGAAAATGGGACAGGCGACATGTTTAATCTTTAATTGTATGAAAAAATTATAAGTCAATGATAAAAAAATTAACACCAATTAAGTTGGTGGTAATTAGTGCCAGTCAAGCTCATTAGCTCCATACCATTAGCTCCATACCTAACTCTGCTGGCTACAAACACTCACTAAGGATCTTATGGATGTACAGTACATTGATCCATGCCATCTAAGGTCAGCTAGAAGCTGCGACCAGAGAGCATACGGTCTAGTATAAACTATAATCTTGTATCATATCATCTGCTTCTAGGCGCGACCGGGATAATGCTGATGAAGTCGTGGGTAACCTCTCTGAGTTTGAGAAGCACCTCTTCATGGCCAAGCACATGACCCATCCGGCCATGCCCGATATCTACGAAATACCGTGAGCCAGTGTTTCCAAGTATCTATGTCCTTGTTGAGTTAGATTAGCTGTGCACTGTTACATAGGCTAGAGCCCTGGGAATGTATTGAACAAACAAGCACACACACACACACACACACACACGCATAATGCAAGCACACACACTCACACACAAAACACAGGTTCACACACTCACACACTCATATACCACACACCATGCACACACACAAACTCAACATTAAAGGACACCTTACACACAGTCACACACATTCACACACTTGTACCACACACACACTCACACACGTAAGACTGCCTGCATGGTCACTGGTAATCATGGCGATGTGTGTTCTTGTGACAGGCCTGCATGGTCACTGGTAATCATGGCGATGTGTGTTCTTGTGACAGGCCTGCATGGTCACTGGTAGTCATGGCAATGTGTGTGCTTGTGACAGACTGCCTGCATGGCCACGGGCAGTATGTGTGCATGTGCAGACCTGCCTGTATTCACTGCAGGCATGTGATGTGTGCAACAGAGAGACAAGTGGCGTGCCTAGCCTGAGAGGAATAGGAATGATTGAAACTTTGCCTCCTCTCTGCATGGCCTTCAGTCAGCTGCAATATCACTGCAGGGTTCCATACACGCTGTTCAAATGTTAATTAATGCCCACCAGCACCAGCAGCATTCACCAGTAGAACACCTCTAGTCCCTACCTCCACCTCCACCACCTCCACCAGCACCAGCACCAGCAGCATTCACCAGTAGAACACCTCTAGTCCCCATCTCCACCAGTAGAACACTTCCAGTAAAACAAAAGTCAATGAACATGATGAGCCAACCAGCTCACACAAAAGTCCACTCTTGCCAAGGGAGTAAAGCACCTCCCACAATCACCCTTTATAGCACCTGGCAGCAAGACCTAAGAGAATCCTTCTCCCACACAATAGAGAGAGACTGCCACTCCCACCATGACAAAAGGAGACTGCCCCACCCACACACATGATTTCCAGGCATGTAGGAAGGACTTTTGAAGTGCAGCAGCCCAACATGACCTTGCCTATTTTTATTGGAATGGGTGTGGTCAATTAACTTTGACTTAAAGGTTTGTGTTTGAGCACTCAACAAACTAACATTTGCCGAATATTGTTTCTCTGGTGGCTGGAAGTCCTAACCAAGGCACTCCCAAGTGCTGTCAAGTTTAGCTTGTCGGTGTGCTCCTAGTGTATATACATGAAGCATCATGGCATTGTTCAGTGTAGAGATTGAGGCATTCTCGCTCATAAATAAGTGTCGATGTGTGATGCAATGAGCTGAGGGAGTGTTCACTTGAGGCATTTGTGATGAGTGCCAATGAAGTAAGTGTGCACACACTTCAGACAGTAGTACTCTTTGTGAGGTTGGCCTTAGCTACTCACTTCACACTAAACCAAGATCATTACTAGCCAACTTCTGAGAGTGGGTAAAGTGAAAGTCATCTTTGTAGAAGTTTGTGATGAACTTCTATTTTTCGTCAAAATCTTCTTTGCTGGTACCTTTTACAAGCAGAACCTCTAGCTTGCCGTGCACTCTTTAGCCTGGTTGCCCAACCCTATGCCTGATGTGACAAGATCCAGAGCATCAAAGTTGATTGCTCTGTAAAACAACCTAACGTCACTGGGGATGTCTCCTGCAGCAGAATCATCATCGTATCTTATTGGTCTCTTTCATCTCCGCAGTAGTGCTGGATCCTTCACTTCACGTTCAGTGGCCTTTTTTGTGAATTTGGACCAGAATTGATTGAAGTCTGCCTCAGATTGAATTGACTACAATGTGGTGACAGTAATACCTGCTACATGTACTTTTTGCCATTCAGCTGCAGACATTTGAAGAAATTGGAGGGTCTTGCTAAGGTTGTCACAGTGTCACAAGACTAATGGTCTTGCTGAGGTTGTCACAGTGTCACAAGACTAATGGTCTTGCTAATGTTGTCACAGTGTCACAAGACTAATGGTCTTGCTAAGGTTGTCACAGTGTCACAAGACTAATGGTCTTGCTAATGTTGTCACAGTGTCACAAGACTATGGTCTTGCTAAGGTTGTCACAGTGTCACAAGACTAATGGTCTTGCTAAGGTTGTCACAGTGTCACAAGACTAATGGTCTTGCTAAGGTTGTCACAGTGTCACAAGACTAATGGTCTTGCTAAGGTTGTCACAGTGTCACAAGACTAATGGTCTTGCTAAGGTTGTCACAGTGTCACAAGACTAATGGTCTTGCTGATGTTGTCACAGTGTCACAAGACTAATGGTCTTGCTAAGGTTGTCACAGTGTCACAAGACTAATGGTCTTGCTAAGGTTGTCCCTGTGTCACAAGACTAATGGTCTTGCTGATGTTGTCACAGTGTCACAAGACTAATGGTCTTGCTAAGGTTGTCACAGTGTTACAAGACTAATGGTCTTGCTGAGGTTGTCCCTGTGTCACAAGACTAATGGTCTTGCTAAGGTTGTCCCTGTGTCACAAGACTAATGGTCTTGCTAAGGCTTGTCACAGTGTCACAAGACTAATGGTCTTGCTAAGGTTGTCACAGTGTCACAAGACTAATGGTCTTGCTAAGGTTGTCCCTGTGTCACAAGACTAATGGTCTTGCTGAGGTTGTCACAGTGTCACAAGACTAATGGTCTTGCTGAGGTTGTCCCTGTGTCACAAGACTAATGGTCTTGCTAAGGTTGTCACAGTGTCACAAGACTAATGGTCTTGCTAAGGTTGTCCCTGTGTCACAAGACTAATGGTCTTGCTAAGGTTGTCACAGTGTCACAAGACTAATGGTCTTGCTAAGGTTGTCACAGTGTCACAAGACTAATGGTCTTGCTGAGGTTGTCACAGTGTCACAAGACTAATGGTCTTGCTAAGGTTGTCACAGTGTCACAAGACTAATGGTCTTGCTGAGGTTGTCACAGTGTCACAAGACTAATGGTCTTGCTAAGGTTGTCACAGTGTCACAAGACTAATGGTCTTGCTAAGGTTGTCCCTGTGTCACAAGACTAATGGTCTTGCTAAGGTTGTCCCTGTGTCACAAGACTAATGGTCTTGCTAAGGTTGTCCCTGTGTCACAAGACTAATGGTCTTGCTGAGGTTGTCACAGTGTCACAAGACTAATGGTCTTGCTAAGGTTGTCACAGTGTCACAAGACTAATGGTCTTGCTGAGGTTGTCACAGTGTCACAAGACTAATGGTCTTGCTAAGGTTGTCACAGTGTCACAAGACTAATGGTCTTGCTAAGGTTGTCCCTGTGTCACAAGACTAATGGTCTTGCTAAGGTTGTCCCTGTGTCACAAGACTAATGGTCTTGCTAAGGTTGTCCCTGTGTCACAAGACTAATGGTCTTGCTAAGGTTGTCACAGTGTCACAAGACTAATTCTCCTAGAACAAAATGAACCCAAAGGTCCTCATGCTCAATGACACACCTCTCATCCTACATGTAGCTCACATTTTTGTCTCCTTGACTACATCAAGTGGTTCATCCCAAACTTCTTGGAAGACTTGGAAGTTGTCATATGTAGAGCTTGTGTCTGAGCAGTTCACCTTGTTGGACAAAGAACTCGTATGCCTGAAGTCGAGTCTGGTAGCTGTTGCCTTAGATTGTGGGGCTTGGCATCACATCGAGGAGATTTCTTGATCAGCTTCCCAATCTCGTACAATCTGTCCAAAACACCCCTCATCACTTTGCAACCCTTCACAACATCAGAGCATGCTACAGGTTGAGAGCTGCCCATAGCAATGTGCTCTCTGTTCTTCATCAAGGATCAGTGTGGCTACCCTGCCACATGCTCCCAACAGAGACGCAGCATCATAACACTGTCCCCTGAGTTTTGTCAGAAAGATTCATTCTAAGAAGGACATCATGTATCACTAGAGTACAGCACTTGTGTGTGAGCCGAGGTATGTCTATAGAGACCAGTATCACAGAGTATAGCACTTGTGTGGGAGCCAGGGTATGTCTATAGAGACCAGTATCACAGAGTATAGCACTTGTGTGTCAGCCTATGTATGTCCATAAAGACAGGCAAGTTCTTTGTGAGCCTCCAGTTCGCTGTCCACCCAATAAAAACAGACAACAGCTTACTTCGGGTCAGAGCTATCTTCTGTAAGTTTCATCTGCCATAATTGTCCAATCCAGAACTGTGCTGATGGAATTGAAGCAAGTACCTGTCAAACAACCCTCAGAGTCATCTCTTTCAGTTCATTCTGTATGTCAGGCGGCATGTATCTGCCCATTTTCTTCTCCATTCAGGCTCTGATTCATTAGTCATCATCTTGTCGTAACTTTAGTAGCTGCATAGTTGGAGTCTGAACCATCACCATCCTCGTAGCAGGAGACCTTTTCAGTACATATTTATTATGAGTGATCTTGGTGTTGTTACAACAACTGTAGATACTACTTGAAATATAATAGTTAAGACTAATGCCATGATATAATTAGATTGGCTATATATAGCTTGCCTTGGCGTGAAAGGAATTTCATGTTAGAGATAACGTTCAAGAACTGCTGTTGATGATCAAGTTTTTCCTGTCTGTTCTGTTGTGAGAGTGATTCTCCACCAACGTTAGGAGGCACAGAGTGACTATCTTCAAACTTCTTTTGTGCCATCTGCTCGATTCATGGTTGCTGAATTACACTGTACATAGCATCCTCCCATCCCTTAGCAGGACAGCAGAACCTCATGGCCAGACCACTGGACTTTCTTTTACAAATTTACCTGACTAACAAGTTAAGCTATTTACTTCATCTTCACGCTCCATGGTGAGGCCATCTTCACCCTCCATGGTGAGGTCATCTTCACCCTCCACAGTGAGGCCATCTTCACCCTCCACAGTGAGGCCATCTTCACCCTCCACAGTGAGGCCATCTTCACCCTCCACGGTGAGGCCATCTTCACCCTCCACGGTGAGGCGATCTTCACCCTCCACAGTGAGGCCATCTTCACCCTCCACAGTGAGGCCATCTTCACCCTCCACAGTGAGGCCATCTTCACCCTCCATGGTGAGGCCAAGGCCATTTGTTGAACTATACAGCTTGGAAACTTATTTTCACCACAGACTTCTTTCCAACTCTCTTGAGAAAGTGAACATTTAGTGGCTGGGCTAGGGCTAGGGCTAGGGCAAGGGAGGCTGCTTTGGCAGACTGAGCAGCTAACAGCACTCATGATGATGGTTCAAAGTACACTATAAACCTCTGTGGGATGATAATAATATAAATCTGAGCCCATGACCTCCCTGGACGCTGTGCTTCCTACACGTACCCCTGCGATAGAGAGGCAATTCCTCCTCATGATTCAGAGTATTCAACAGCCATTGTGCATGTGTGTGTGTGTGTGTGTGTGTGTGTGTGTGTGTGTGTGTGTGCACAAGCACTCGTATGTACTTACACTCCGACATCGTGATGAAGACCAGGCATGTTGGCTGGAATGCTGATTAGAAAATCATCTCGAGGAGAGACTTACTGTTTAATATGTCCTCTGATGCCTCATTCTGGTTGGAAAAGAAGCTGTAGATAGTGATCGTGCAGCTACTATGAGCGTGTGTTTCAGGGTGAAGCCTTTATTCTTCGGGAAGGGAAGGTTCCAGAAAACTGCAGCCATTGCAAGGGTTCTGGTGGTGACTACTGTATGGTGGAGTGACTGGTCCACATGTGGGAATGGTCGCCCCAGCTGTAACTAAGGAGAAGGTGGTGAGCTACCAGCAAGAGCTCACCCTCAGAAGGGTCAGGTCTCGTGTCAGACCCTTTACCATATCACTATGTGGTATAGAAGAGTTTGACATGATTCTGTTTTCGTACGGAAATGTTGACTCAGCCAATGAGTTGAGACTTGTCACATGACCTGTGATTAGGATTGGATTGTTAATTTTGACAGCGCCAGCGGACTAGCCCAACCTGTTATCCTGCACGTGCCACTGGAGCATGTTATCCTGGAGGCAGGCATCCTGCACGTGCCACTGGAGCCTGGCATCCTGCACGTGCCACTGGAGGCTGGTATCCTGCATGTGCCCTGGGGCTATCCGCCACTCTCCTGCCCATCCCTTCCCCCGCAAGTCTTATGCTGCCACAGACTAACACGTCTCTCTCTATCGACCCTCTTAATGCAGTATGTGTGGCTCAAGGTTGCCTTCCTAGAGCTGCATTGAAATCCTTCAAGCATGTCACTCGATTATCATTTACATTCCTAACTACAGAAGCATGTCAAATGGCCTCTAGCTCTTTTCCGAGCGCTGGTGATGCAATACATCCAGTGCTGCGGAATGGGTGGGGTTTTCAGAGTGGCTAGAATCCTGGGGCTTCTCCAGAAGAGAGTAGATGCCTCGAGAGAGGCAGCTAGAATGGGGCAACTAACATTAACTCCTCCAGAAGAGACTATACCTCGGGGGAGGCAGCTAGAATGGAGCAACTAACATTAACTCCTCCAGAAGAGACTATACCTCGGGGGAGGCAGCTAGTAGAATGGGGCAACTAACATTAACTCCTCCAGAAGAGAGTAGATGCCTCGAGGGACGAATAGAGCAACTTGAAGGAGTGGCTTGTGAGGTTACATTTTGACAAAATTTTCTCCCCTCGGTTCAAAGTTCATAGACAAACTTTGGAGACATCGAAGACCACCGTACAACATAAAGACTGTCTTGCTATAACAAATGGTGGGCATTGGTTGGGAAAATGGATGTTTCTAAGTCAAACCTTGGCCCCACCTAGCTTAACTATCGAGTTCTTAGCACCTCACTCGCGACTGGTGCAGGGAAAGTGTCTATGAGAGCCTTGAAGATCCAGAGGATGAGGCAATATAATGCTTGCCAGTGACTGTGATCCAGCACGCCTGAGGTCCTCCACCTCCATAACAAGACTTAAGGGAGTAAATATTTCACACACTCACTTAATTAGTCTCTGGACATATAAAAATAATCAATCTTCATACACGTTGCCGTGGGCTGCTGTAGGAGACAACAGTTGGCCAAGAAGTCACAGACCATTAAGCTCACCAGACATCACCTGGTTGTGAACACAGAATCTCTCACCCTCCACCTCCACACCACACCACACTAGTCTCCCCACCACACTAGTCTCCCCACCACACCAGTGTCCCCACCACACCAGTGTCCCCACCACACCAGTGTCCCCACCACACCAGTCTCCCCACCACACTAGTCTCCCCACCACACCAGTGTCCCCACCACACCAGTGTTCCCACCACACCAGTGTCCCCACCACACCAGTGTCCCCACCACACCAGTCTCCCCACCACACTAGTCTCCCCACCACACCAGTGTCCCCACCACACCAGTCTCCCCACCACACCAGTGACCCCACCACACCAGTGACCCCACCACACCAGTGTCCCCACCACACCAGTCTCCCCACCACACTAGTCTCCCCACCACACCAGTGTCCCCACCACACCAGTGTCCCCACCACACCAGTGTCCCCACCACACCAGTCTCCCCACCACACTAGTCTCCCCACCACACCAGTGTCCCCACCACACCAGTGTCCCCACCACACCAGTCTCCCCACCAGACTAGTCTCCCTACCACACCAGTCTCCCCACCACACCAGTGTCCCCACCACACCAGTGTCCCCACCACACCAGTCTCCCCACCACACTAGTCTCCCCACCACACCAGTGTCCCCACCACACCAGTGTCCCCACCACACCAGTGTCCCCACCACACCAGTCTCCAACATTTGTGTAGTGCTATGCTAATATAGTTAAGTCAACATTAGTAGACAACGATCTGTTAATGAATGACATTCACACTGCACATGCCTATGGGCGTTACCTAGAACCAAATGTGTGGGTGTGCAATGACATAATCATAACGAGCCATAATTATAACTACTTGTGGCAGCTCCCTACATATATATATATTATTTATACATGTATCACATTAGCAAACACAGGTGCATGGTTGTTATAATTATAACTACTTGTGGCAGCTCCCACTTATCTTCGGCGCCGCCCTCATGGAGCTAATCCAGCGTGTGGGTTCTGTCACCAGTGTGATGATGTCCTGTTTCACAAGGCCCTCCAAAGATTGTCTCTCTATCTACCTCGGACACCATGGAGAATGCTGCATGGGCTCAATATTTGGATCAAGTCGGATGCGGTAGCTACCCTCTAGCAAGCCAACTCCATCACTGAACACCTTGGGGTACCCTTGATGAACTGATGTGTTGTACCTGTGCTCTCTAGTGTGCACATGGTGGAGCCTCCTGTGTTGGTGCTCTCTAGTGTGCACATGATGGAGCCTCCTGTGTTGGTGTTCTCTAGTGTGCACATGATGGAGCCTCCTGTGTTGGTGCTCTCTAGTGTGCACATGGTGGAGCCTCCTGTGTTGGTGCTCTCTAGTGTGCACATGATGGAGCCTCCTGTGTTGGTGCTCTCTAGTGTGCACATGGTGGAGCCTCCTGTGTTGGTGCTCTCTAGTGTGCACATGATGGAGCCTCCTGTGTTGGTGCTCTCTAGTGTGCACATGATGGAGCCTCCTGTGTTGGTACTCTCTAGTGTGGCCATGGTGGAGCCTCCTGTGTTGGTGCTCTCTAGTGTGCACATGATGGAGCCTCCTGTGTTGGTGCTCTCTAGTGTGCACATGGTGGAGCCTCCTGTGTTGGTGCTCTCTAGTGTGCACATGATGGAACCTCCTGTGTTGGTGCTCTCTAGTGTGCACATGGTGGAGCCTCCTGTGTTGGTGCTCTCTAGTGTGCACATGGTGGAGCCTCCTGTGTTGGTGCTCTCTAGTGTGCACATGATGGAGCCTCCTGTGTTGGTGCTCTCTAGTGTGCACATGGTGGAGCCTCCTGTGTTGGTGCTCTCTAGTGTGCACATGATGGAGCCTCCTGTGTTGGTGCTCTCTAGTGTGCACATGGTGGAGCCTCCTGTGTTGGTGCTCTCTAGTGTGCACATGGTGGAGCCTCCTGTGTTGGTGCTCTCTAGTGTGCACATGATGGAGCCTCCTGTGTTGGTGCTCTCTAGTGTGCACATGATGGAGCCTCCTGTGTTGGTGCTCTCTAGTGTGCACATGGTGGAGCCTCCTGTGTTGGTGCTCTCTAGTGTGCACATGATGGAGCCTCCTGTGTTGGTGCTCTCTAGTGTGCACATGGTGGAGCCTCCTGTGTTGGTGCTCTCTAGTGTGCACATGATGGAGCCTCCTGTGTTGGTGCTCTCTAGTGTGCACATGGTGGAGCCTCCTGTGTTGGTGCTCTCTTGTGTGCACATGATGGAGCCTCCTGTGTTGGTGCTCTCTAGTGTGCACATGGTGGAGCCCCCTGTGTTGGTGCTCTCTAGTGTGCACATGGTGGAGCCTCCTGTGTTGGTGCTCTCTAGTGTGCACATGATGGAGCCTCCTGTGTTGGTGCTCTCTAGTGTGCACATGGTGGAGCCTCCTGTGTTGGTGCTCTCTAGTGTGCACATGGTGAAGCCTCCTGTGTTGGTGCTCTCTAGTGTGCACATGATGGAACCTCCTGTGTTGGTGCTCTCTAGTGTGCACATGATGGAGCCTCCTATGTTGGTGCTCTCTAGTGTGCACATGGTGGAGCCTCCTGTGTTGGTGCTCTCTAGTGTGCACATGATGGATCCTCCTGTGTTGGTGCTCTCTAGTGTGCACATGGTGGAGCCTCCTGTGTTGGTGCTCTCTAGTGTGCACATGATGGAGCCTCCTGTGTTGGTGCTCTCTAGTGTGCACATGGTGGAGCCTCCTGTGTTGGTGCTCTCTAGTGTGCACATGATGGAGCCTCCTGTGTTGGTGCTCTCTAGTGTGCACATGGTGGAGCCTCCTGTGTTGGTGCTCTCTAGTGTGCACATGGTGGAGCCTCCTGTGTTGGTGCTCTCTTGTATGCACATGATGGAGCCTCCTGTGTTGGTGCTCTCTAGTGTGCACATGGTGGAGCCTCCTGTGTTGGTGCTCTCTAGTGTGCACATGATGGAGCCTCCTGTGTTGGTGCTCTCTAGTGTGCACATGGTGGAGCCTCCTGTGTTGGTGCTCTCTAGTGTGCACATGATGGAGCCTCCTGTGTTGGTGCTCTCTAGTGTGCACATGGTGGAGCCTCCTGTGTTGGTGCTCTCTAGTGTGCACATGATGGAGCCTCCTGTGTTGGTGCTCTCTAGTGTGCACATGGTGGAGCCTCCTGTGTTGGTGCTCTCTAGTGTGCACATGGTGGAGCCTCCTGTGTTGGTGCTCTCTAGTGTGCACATGGTGGAGCCTCCTGTGTTGGTACTCTCTAGTGTGCACATGATGGAGCCTCCTGTGTTGGTGCTCTCTAGTGTGCACATGAATGAGCCTCCTGTGTTGGTGCTCTCTAGTGTGCACATGATGGAGCCTCCTGTGTTGGTGCTCTCTAGTGTGCACATGATGGAGCCTCCTGTGTTGGTGCTCTCTAGTGTGCACATGGTGGAGCCTCCTGTGTTGGTGCTCTCTAGTGTGCACATGATGGAGCCTCCTGTGTTGGTGCTCTCTAGTGTGCACATGGTGGAGCCTCCTGTGTTGGTGCTCTCTAGTGTGCACATGGTGAAGCCTCCTGTGTTGGTGCTCTCTAGTGTGCACATGGTGGAGCCTCGTGTTGGTACTCTCTAGTGTGCACATGATGGAGCCTCCTGTGTTGGTGCTCTCTAGTGTGCACATGGTGGAGCCTCCTGTGTTGGTGCTCTCTAGTGTGCACATGGTGGAGCCTCCTGTGTTGATGCTCTCTAGTGTGCACATGATGGAGCCTCCTGTGTTGGTGCTCTCTAGTGTGCACATGATGGAGCCTCCTGTGTTGGTGCTCTCTAGTGTGCACATGGTGGAGCCTCCAGTGTTGGTGCTCTCTAGTGTGCACATGGTGGAGCCTCCTGTATTGGTGCTCTCTAGTGTGCACATGATGGAGCCTCCTGTGTTGGTGCTCTCTAGTGTGCACATGATGGAGCCTCCTGTGTTGGTGCTCTCTAGTGTGCACATGGTGGAGCCTCCTGTGTTGGTGCTCTCTAGTGTGCACATGATGGAGCCTCCTGTGTTGGTGCACTCTAGTGTGCACATGGTGGAGCCTCCTGTGTTGGTGCTCTCTAGTGTGCACATGGTGGAGCCTCCTGTATTGGTGCTCTCTAGTGTGCACATGATGGAGCCTCCTGTGTTGGTGCTCTCTAGTGTGCACATGGTGGAGCCTCCTGTGTTGGTGCTCTCTAGTGTGCACATGATGGAGCCTCCTGTGTTGGTGCTCTCTAGTGTGCACATGATGGAGCCTCCTGTGTTGGTGCTCTCTAGTGTGCACATGGTGGAGCCTCCTGTGTTAGTGCTCTCTAGTGTGCACATGGTGGAGCCTCCTGTGTTGGTGCTCTCTAGTGTGTACATGATGGAGCCTCCTGTGTTGGTGCTCTCTAGTGTGCACATGGTGGAGCCTCCTGTGTTGGTGCTCTCTAGTGTGCACATGATGGAACCTCCTGTGTTGGTGCTCTCCAGTGTGCACATGATGGTGCCTACGGTGTTGGTGCCTACGGTGTTGGTGCTCCCTTCCTTACAGAGCTCTGACATCACTACGAGACTAATTTGCAGTCCAGCCGACATTGAAGGTCACCTTGTCGCAACTTCAGGAGGACAGTCACGACTACTTGGCTACTGGGAATGTGTACCTCCATATGCTGTGATTCTTGTTTTGGTGGAGTCGCCTTGTCTAACTAGTTTCTCCTTGAATTGCTAGCAGCCAGATACTATCCCTTGACTGGAAACTCTTCACCCTCCCCGAGTTTGCCTTGAATACTCATTACACCAGGGTTGATCTGATTATATAACTCAAAGTCTTAGCTGTAAGAATTGGTTCAGAAACTCATGCCTTGACATCGCTTTTGAGAAAGCACAGGGCACCATCTAGAGTTGAATCATTAGCCAATCTCATTGCCTTTCTCTTCAAAGAGCCTTCATTGCTCTCTATTTGCTCTCTATCTTGGCAGCAAAACTCATTAGCTTTGCCTCACTGCGTTTTTAGGTCACAAATCGTAGATTTTCCTAAACCCCACTCCTCCTGACGACTGTGATGGATGCTCTGTTCCTCAATTTCCTGCCGGCCTCAAGTTTCTACTCGATAGAGAACAATTTGTTTTTCTTTTTTACATGAGGCCAATACATGGTTCCAAGCAGTGAACTGCAAGACACACAACGTGCTCACATGATCCGCATCCACCTCCACCCCCCCCGGTAAAAGGTCATCAGCATAATAAACACACTTGTGTGTGCAGTATTGAGAATTGCTGCTGCTGCAGACAAGTGAACAGTCAGTTGAAGCTGACTCTTGTGACAAGAGGTAACAGCAACAACAGTGTGTGTATTTTAGCAATAAACATCGCAATGAATAATATTTGCCAAGATTGGTTAGTGGTAGCTGGACCAAGCAACTTCTTGAAGAAGATTATAAGTTAACCAGGGCCTACTAGCGAAGATCACGTCGATATGACCCTTTAAAATTATGAAGACCAAAATTAATACTGCTTGTCTTTAGCTTGTCTTAGCTGTGCATTATATTTGTTATCCTTCTCTAAGGGAAAGTGGCTATTAATGTGTGTGATCTATAGACAGTTCTGGAGACATTGTGTGGCCTACACATTGGAACCTGCTGGTATGTGTGTGTGTGTATACGTACACACACACACCAGCACACTTGCACATTCCACTTTTATAACTCGTGCACTCAAGCAACAAATACATACACACAAAAATTGAAGCATATTATGTGTGCATGTCTATACAGACAAGAAATGATTAGCAAGAAATGCCGGAATCTACAAATGTAGACTGCACCATTGTTGTTGTTGTTGTTGTTGTTGTTGTGTGTTGTTGTTGTGTTGTTGTTGTTGTGTTGTTGTTGTTGTTGCTGCTGCTGTTTGTTGGAGGCAAATAATAGATATGCATGCATAGCTCATCCTCTTTAGGTTTTCCACTTGCTGCCTTGTGAGGCCAGGGGGCATTCTGTGCGGAGTCCAGGAAGACGTGCCTCCATTCTTTAGTTCTTCTGCTTTGACGTTGTCGATGTATGCACACTAGTCACCTCTCACCCACATATGTAGCAACTGTGTCCTGTTACTCTAACAAGCTTCACATGTGGGCTGATTGGGGGGGGGGGCTGATTATAGGGGAGGGAGGGGTTCATACTGAGCATGCTCAGTATAATAAAACTATAGAAAGCGACCTCTCACCTGAGGTAAAGGGTCATCCAACTCACTGGCTACACTGGGTGTTGGGCCACACACCATCATGAGGTCAAGGGTGACACCCACTAGATAATTTTGACAATAATCCACACACTAGGTAAAGGTCACTTGCATATCCTCTCTATAGGTAAAGGGTCTCCAATACTAGGTAAAGGGTTATCACTAGATACACTCGAGGTTAATGACCATCCATATTAAAGTAAATGCTTCATGCACTAGGTACAGGGTCTCCCAAGTAAAATATCGGTAAAGGGTCCATCAGATGCACACACTAGTTAAAGTATGGCCCACATATTTTACATCGGGTGAGAGGATTTTGAATAGGTGAAGGATGGCATGTCACATCTGTGAGGAAGTACACATGTGTCTGTGTGTGTTGCCCTTAGCAACAAGGTGGTAGTCCATCTCTTGAAGTGATGCTGCTGAAGTGGTTATCTCAATGTTGTATGTTGTGTCCCACATGCATGTAGATGGTATCATCCAGGCATCGCTAGACATGTGGCCGAGTGTCTTCTACTCTCCAAGAGCATTAAAGATGGCACTTATCTGCTCAGGGACTGTGTTTCAGAAGAGGACACAGTTACCCTCTCAGTGAGGTGAGCGAAGGGATCGGGAGGAAGGATGGGTGACACACTAGACATTAACTGAGCGAGGGTAACCATTGCTCAGGCCCAGGTGGTGAGGGTAGCCATTGCTCAGGCCCAGGTGGTGAGGGTGGCCATTGCTCTGGCCCAGGTGGTGAGGGTAGCCATTGCTCAGGTCCAGGTGGTGAGGGTAGCCATTGCTCTGGCCCAGGTGGTGAGGGTAGCCATTGCTCAGGCGCCCAGGTGGTGAGGGTGGCCATTGCTCTGGCCCAGGTGGTGAGGGTAGCCATTGCTCAGGTCCAGGTGGTGAGGGTAGCCATTGCTCTGGCCCAGGTGGTGAGGGTAGCCATTGCTCAGGCCCAGGTGGTGAGGGTAGCCATTGCTCTAGCCCAGGTAGTGAGGGTAACCATTGCTCAGGCCCAGGTGGTGAGGGTAGCCATTGATCTAGCCCAGGTGGTGAGGGTAGCCATTGCTCAGGCCCAGGTGTGAGGGTAGCCATTGCTCAGGCCCAGGTGGTGAGGGTAGCCATTGCTCTGGCCTAGGTGGTGAGGGTAGCCATTGCTCAGGCCCAGGTGGTGAGGGTAGCCATTGCTCTGGCCCAGGTGGTGAGGGTAGCCAATGCTCTAGTCCAGGAAGGTTGTGTGTGTAAGTGTGAATGTGTGTGTATATGTGTGAGTGCGTCTCTGTGTGAGTGTGGGTGTGTGTATGTACATGTGTAAGTGAGTGAGAAATGTGTGTGTGAATGTGTCAGTGTGTGTGTGAGAGAGAGTGTGTGTATGTGTGATCATAATTGCTCACCTCTCAGTGCCTCCGAACAGGTACCTCATAGACACCTAGCCTCCTCCTCTGTCCTGCAGCCTAACCTATGGACACCTTGCCTCCTCCTCTGTCCTGCAGCCTAACCTATGGACACCTAGCCTCCTCCCCTGTCCTGCAGCCTAACCTATGGACACCTTGCCTCCTCACCTGTCCTGCAGCCTAACCTATGGACACCTAGCATCCTCCTCTGTCCTGCAGCCTGACCTATGGACACCTTGCCTCCTCCTCTGTCCTGCAGCCTGACCTATGGACACCTAGCCTCCTCCTCTGTCCTGCAGCCTGACCTATGGACACCTTGCCTCCTCACCTGTCCTGCAGCCTAACCTATGGACACCTAGCCTCCTCCTCTGTCCTGCAGCCTAACCTATGGACACCTTGCCTCCTCCTCTGTCCTGCATCCTAACCTATGGACACCTTGCCTCCTCACCTGTCCTGCAGCCTAACCTATGGACACCTAGCCTCCTCCTCTGTCCTGCAGCCTAACCTATGGACACCTAGCCTCCTCCTCTGTCCTGCAGCCTGACCTATGGACACCTTGCCTCCTCCTCTGTCCTGCAGCCTAACCTATGGACACCTAGCCTCCTCCTCTGTCCTGCAGCCTGACCTATGGACACCTTGCCTCCTCACCTGTCCTGCAGCCTAACCTATGGACACCTTGCCTCCTCCTCTGTCCTGCAGCCTAACCTATGGCTCCTCCTCTGTCCTGCAGCCTAACCTATGGACACCTTGCCTCCTTCTCTGTCCTGCAGCCTAACCTATGGACACCTAGCCTCCTCCTCTGTCCTGCAGCCTAACCTATGGACACCTAGCCTCCTCCCTGTCCTGCAGCCTAACCTATGGACACCTTGCCTCCTCCCTGTCCTGCAGCCTAACCTATGGACACCTAGCCTCCTCATCTGTCCTGCAGCCTAACCTATGGACAGCTAGCCTCCTCCTCTGTCCTGCAGCCTAACCTATGGACACCTAGCCTCCTCCCTGTCCTGCAGCCTAACCTATGGACACCTAGCCTCCTCCCTGTCCTGCAGCCTAACCTATGGACACCTAGCCTCCTCCTCTGTCCTGCAGCCTAACCTATGGACACCTAGCCTCCTCCCTGTCCTGCAGCCTAACCTATGGACACCTAGCCTCCTCCTCTCTCCTGCAGCCTAACCTATGGACACCTTGCCTCCTCTGTCCTGCAGCCTAACCTATGGACACCTAGCCTCCTCCCTGTCCTGCAGCCTAACCTATGGACACCTTGCCTCCTCCTCTATCCTGCAGCCTAACCTATGGACACCTTGCCTCCTCCTCTGTCCTGCAGCCTAACCTATGGACACCTAGCCTCCTCCTCTGTCCTGCAGCCTAACCTATGGACACCTTGCCTCCTCCTCTGTCCTGCAGCCTAACCTATGGAAACCTAGCCTCCTCTGTCCTGCAGCCTGACCTATGGACACCTTGCCTCCTCACCTGTCCTGCAGCCTAACCTATGGACACCTTGCCTCCTCCTCTGTCCTGCAGCCTAACCTATGGCTCCTCCTCTGTCCTGCAGCCTAACCTATGGACACCTTGCCTCCTTCTCTGTCCTGCAGCCTAACCTATGGACACCTAGCCTCCTCCTCTGTCCTGCAGCCTAACCTATGGACACCTAGCCTCCTCCCTGTCCTGCAGCCTAACCTATGGACACCTAGCCTCCTCCTCTGTCCTGCAGCCTAACCTATGGACACCTAGCCTCCTCCTCTGTCCTGCAGCCTAACCTATGGACACCTAGCCTCCTCCTCTGTCCTGCAGCCTAACCTATGGACACCTAGCCTCCTCCCTGTCCTGCAGCCTAACCTATGGACACCTAGCCTCCTCCTCTGTCCTGCAGCCTAACCTATGGACACCTAGCCTCCTCCTCTGTCCTGCAGCCTAACCTATGGACACCTAGCCTCCTCCCTGTCCTGCAGCCTAACCTATGGACACCTAGCCTCCTCCTCTGTCCTGCAGCCTAACCTATGGACACCTAGCCTCCTCATCTGTCCTGCAGCCTAACCTATGGACACCTAGCCTCCTCCTGTGTCCTGCAGCCTAATGTATGGACACCTTGTCTCCTCTGTCCTGCAGCCTAACCTATGGACACCTAGCCTCCTCCTGTGTCCTGCAGCCTAACCTATGGACACCTAGCCTCCTCATCTGTCCTGCAGCCTAACCTATGGACACCTAGCCTCCTCCTCTGTCCTGCAGCCTAACCTATGGACACCTTGCCTCCTCTGTCCTGCATCCTAACCTATGGACACCTTGCCTCCTGTGTCCTGCAGCCTAACCTATGGACACCTTGCCTCCTCCTCTGTCTTGCAGCCTAACCTATGGACACCTTGCCTCCTCCTCTGTCCTGCAGCCTAACCTATGGACATCTAGCCTCCTCCTCTGTCCTGCAGCCTAACCTATGGACACCTAGCCTCCTCCTCTGTCCTGCAGCCTAACCTATGGACACCTAGCCTCCTCCTCTGTCCTGCAGCCTAACCTATGGACACCTTGCCTCCTCCTCTGTCCTGCAGCCTAACCTATGGACACCTAGCCTCCTCCTCTGTCCTGCAGCCTAACCTATGGACACCTTGCCTCCTCCCTGTCCTGCAGCCTAACCTATGGACACCTTGCCTCCTCCTCTGTCCTGCAGCCTAACCTATGGACACCTAGCCTCCTCCTGTCCTGCAGCCTAACCTATGGACACCTTGCCTCCTCCTCTGTCCTGCAGCCTAACCTATGGACACCTAGCCTCCTCATCTGTCCTGCAGCCTAACCTATGGACACCTAGCCTCCTCCTCTGTCCTGCAGCCTAACCTATGGACACCTAGCCTCCTCTGTCCTGCATCCTAACCTATGGACACCTAGCCTCCTCCTGTGTCCTGCAGCCTAACCTATGGACACCTTTCCTCCTCCTATGTCCTGCAGCCTAACCTATGGACACCTAGCCTCCTCCTCTGTCCTGCAGCCTAACCTATGGACATCTAGCCTCCTCCTCTGTCCTGCAGCCTAACCTATGGACACCTTGCCTCCTCCCTGTCCTGCAGCCTAACCTATGGACACCTAGCCTCCTCCTCTGTCCTGCAGCCTAACCTATCGCTGCTATAAGTCAAGTGATGTCTATTTGACCTTAGCACTGCATGTGCTCTGTGTGATGCTGTGTTGGTGATCGCAGGGCTTCTGCTCAGGGCCTTGCTGAGTGGATACTTGTAGCTGCTGCTTGATCTTCCTATGCTACCTCTGCACCAACAGAGAGCTGCACTCTACTCACACCAGCTGCTCCATGGTGGTGCAGCTCAAACAGTGCAGTCTTCTGTGAGCATACTCCATCTTTTAATTAGCTCTAGAGTTTGAGGGATTATTACTCTATGAATCTGCTTACAGCACTTCCTGTAGTATAGACACTTCCTGTTGTAGTGTCACTTCCTGTAGTGTATACTAGCCACAGCCCCTTCTAGCATGTGTCACAGATGCTCATGTAGAAGAGCTTAGCTAAGAGTGGCTTCACCAAACATAGACTCTGTATGCAGTGAACTTGAGTACATAGTAGATTATTGGTAAGGGTATTAGAGTGTTGGGTAAGGCTTCTAGCTCAGGTTGAGTTCTTTCAAAGGCATGAGGAAGACCTGCAGGTTCTCACCAGAGATCCTCGTGACCTCTGCACCGGACTCTATCCTTGTGAGGTCGTGCATGATGTACATCTTCTCAAGATGACATGGACATCTGTCCTTGTGAGGATTTTCTTGTTCAAAATATTTCAAGATTTCAAGGAAAATCTTTTGAGTGTCTTGTTCCAAAACCTTACGAAGTCTTTTCTTCTTCAGATCAGATGTAGGAAGTCCTGCAAGACCATCTTGTTGAACTTGCTTCAAGAATCTTTGTTTCTTTCAAGCAAATTCTTGTTGTTGAGTGTCATGTTCCCCCAGCCTCTCAGTATCTCTTCTTCTTCAACATCACATCAGCAAGTCCTGCCCACCTTCATCATTCAGTACTCTTGCTGAGGTTCCCTCATCTGCTACCATCATTCAGGACTCTTGCTGAGGTTCCCTCACCTGCCAACTCTTGCTGAGGCTCCCTCACCTGCCACCATCATTCAGGACTCTTGCTGAGGCTCCCTCACCTGCTACCATCATTCAGGGCTCTTGCTGAGGTTCCCTCATCTTCCACCATCATTCAGGACTCTTGCTGAGGTTCCCTCACCTGCCACCATCATTCAGGACTCTTGCTGAGGTTCCCTCACCTGCCACCATCATTCAGACTCTTGCTGAGGTTCCCTCATCTTCCACCATCATTCAGGACTCTTGCTGAGGTTCCCTCACCTGCCACCATCATTCAGGACTCTTGCTGAGGTTCCCCCACCTGCCACCATCATTCAGGACTCTTGCTGAGGTTCCCTCACCTGCCACCATCATTCAGTACTCTTGCTGAGGTTCCCTCACCTGCCACCATCATTCAGGACTCTTGCTGAGGTTCCCTCACCTGCTGCCATCATTCAGGACTCTTGCTGAGGTTCCCTCACCTTGTACCATCATTCAGGACTCTTGCTGAGGGTTCCTAAACCCAACAAGATCCTCATTTAAAGCAGAGTCAGCTTATATTGTTATAATGAGATGTGAAACTGCCACATACTGCCACAAGGTTCTGGAGGGAAGGAGGTGGCCAAGAGGCTTGAGCAATGAATGTACACAATATTCCTCGTCATGTTAGCTGGTTCACCAGGTGCTAAGCATTGCCCAGTAGATGGCCCACCAGGTGCTAAGCATTGCCCAGTAGCTGGCCCACCAGGTGCTCAACATGGCCCAGGTAACTGGCTCACCAGGTCTCAACATGGCCCAGGTAGCTGGCCCACCAGGTGCTCAACATGGCCCAGGTAGCTGGTTCACCAGGTGCTAAGCATTGCCCAGTAGATGGCCCACCAGGTGCTCAACATGGCCCAGGTAACTGGCTCACCAGGTGCTCAACATGGCCCAGGTAGCTAGCTCACTAGGCGCTCAACATGGCCCAGGTAGCTGGCCTACCAGGTGCTCAACATGGCCCAGGTAGCTGGCCCACCAGGTGCTCAACATGGCCCAGGTAGCTGGCCCACCAGGTGCTCAACATGGCCCTGGTACTGGCCCACCAGGTGCTCAACATGGCCCAGGTATCTGGCCCACCAGGTGCTCAACATGGCCCAGGTAGTTGGCTCACCAGGTGCTCAACATGGCCCAGGTAACTGGCCCACCAGGTGCTCAACATGGCCCTGGTACTGGCCCACCAGGAGTTGTTTCTTTTGTGTGCTTTTGTCTGTTTTTGTTTGGACTATGGAGAAGATCTGATGCCGTGCCTGTAGGAACACACCGAGTTAGTATATATATCAAGCACAGAAAAAATTTATGTGTACAATTCTAAGCTACTTGCCGAAAATAATAAATATTAATTACAAGTTCCTACTAAATAATTAATTAATAAATACATAAATACATAAATACATATAAATAAATAACTAAAAAGCTAACGACAAGTTCAATTCCCGACTGACCCCAAAACAGACTAGGCATTCACCGCTGGACTGCCACTGAGGGACGCTGAAGGAGGTAAGCACGGGCATTCACCTTCCCAGTTCTTTGCCTGATCCTGAGGCTGAGCTCCTTCAGGAAAGCCATCAACCTGTTCCCGATAACCTCCAATGACTCGATGGCCACAGGCACAAAAAAGTGGCAAGGATCTAGGCTGGCATACCTGACCACTTTCTTCTCCTCAGCCAGAGCAGCCACAGCTCTGCTCACTGCCGCACCCAATAGGACTGGGCCAATGTGGGCAGCTCGCATCCCATACCAGTCTTGCCATTCTTCCATGGAACCATGGTTACCCCATCAGACCTTTTCCCATCAGAACAAAAGAGACCCGGTGGTTCCAGCGTGGCAGGGGCACCTGAAGATGATAATGCTGGAAGAGGATATCGTTCATGGCGGCATGATGATAGAAATGTCCTTGACTCCTCTTGCAGCTAAGACCATGGCTGGCAAGACGATCCACTTCTGCTCCACAGCGCTAGCAGTTATGGGAGCGACACAAAGTGGAGTCCAAACGGAGACCCATGTCAACCCTGATGGTATAGTATCCATCCTCAAACTTAGGGACGAGATGGAGAGGGCATTTAGCCATCCACCAGATTATTTCGTTGAAACAGCCAAAAGCCAGACTCGAGCCAAATCATCAGGTGCATTCTGCAACAAATATTCCACGGACTTTGACACCCTGCACGTATCCCAGGACTTCTGCAGGCACACCGCATGAGACCAGATGGTGGGGGGCTGCCGTGGTCCACAGGCGCTGAAAGGGCATCGTCCACAAAAGGGACAGGGAGTGAAAGTAAGGGAGGTGGCAGGATGGCTTGGACCAGGTCATGAGTGGCAGCAGCTGAGGGCAGAGGGAGTAAGCTGCACTGCACTCCTGATGCCAAGACCCCCTACACAAACAGGGAGAGTGGCCTGCAACCAAGAACAGACATCCTCAGAGAAATTAATGTTAGTGATACCACTCACAATTGACTTGAGACTCTCATTATAATCTACCAGGGCAGGAGGGAGGACACAAGTCCTGAGGGTTTATAGAAGCTTGGGGATAGAAAATGAATTATGCAGCAGGATTAAGGCATCCTGAGCAGAAACGAATCTAAGTCTGTCTCCCATGACCTCTAGGGCACTGATTTTGTCCCTGAGAACAGTTGAGACAGAATCCACACTCCCCAGAGGAGAACCCGGGAGACAGGCATCAGAAGGGTTACCCACATGAGCTCCTGGAAGAGATCATAAGATGTTCCTCTCGAAACTGCATCATAGCAAATGATCTCAGACTTGTCATTGTTCAGAATTAACCCAATCTCCTCCAGTTTGTTTGATGAGCTCAAGATCATCTTGCGTCCCCCCAGACTGAGTGCAGTCATGATGGAGTGAGAGACAGAAAAGGGGGATGAAGAGGATCTCCCGCTACACCCCTTCGGCTGATTGCAAGCACTTGTCACCCCAGAACAAGGAGGATGGTGAAGAGGACACAGAATGAACAAAAGGGAGACTACGAGTGCTAAGGATCTTGTTTCTGCACAGAATTGAAAGTGTTTTTGAAGTCAAGCTTCTTAAGGGTTGTTAAGAAACTGCCTGGGGGTATGGATAGGTACTTTGCCCCCCCCCCCCCCCCCCCCCACCCCACTGATCCCCAAACCCAGCTGGCGGGGATGCCATGTCCTCGCTGACCACGTTCCCAGCTACCTTGACCACTAGTCGACAAAGGGTGCATCCTATTACTATAAGTCTGACTACACCTCCTTTCTTCTCTAGAGCCAATAGGGTAGCCCCTCCCCCCCCCCCCCCCCCCCCCAAAAGGACGGATAGAGGAAAGAATTCTTCCCTCTTGGGCCATGGTAGAGAAGGCAGCCAAGACAGAGAGAAGGGAAGAGACTCCATTGGGATGCTCGAGCTTGTCCTTCAGATGTTGTGGTCTTAAACCATCAGGACCACCAGCTGACCCACAAGGGAAGGATCCGATTGCTCGAGCAACATCCCCTTCGGAAACAGTCAATGACAAGGAAAAGATATCAGGGGTGGGTGGGATGGACGCATGAGGATGAGGAGAGGGGTGCTTCTGTCCTCAGACAGAAAAGGTGGCATCACACCTCTCAGCCATGGAAACCTCCGAGGAAGCCAAGCCAACAGCTCCTTTATAATCTCCCTCCTCCAGCTTGTCAGACACTCGGCGACCCAGTGACTCCAAGGGATCCGGAACAGTAGCTCTGCTCTTCCTAAAGGGGTTTCTTGAAACAGGGAGATCTTCCTCCTCTCTCAGCTGCTTACTAACCCACATGCTAAGGACCCACGCTGACCACACCTTGGGGGCTCTTAGGCACCAGAAGAGAAGAGGAAAAGCCTTTCCCATGCCCTTTGAGAATTTCTGAAAACCACACCTTCCAATATGGTAACTAACTTTGAAAGGGCAATGGCTCTGGCCACTAGGGATCCTCTTTAGATCTTAGACCTAGCTAGGCACTTGACTAAAATTGAACCCTGAAAGTGGCGGCTCACCATTTGGAGAGGCCGCTGGAGAGGAAACAGGTGGATCAACCTCACCACGTGGCGTGGGGCTATCTGTGGGTGACAAGGCTGCAGCAGAAACTCCCGGTGGCTGATGACATCCAGGGCAGCAGCTATTCAAGGGTCCGTGAGTACGAACTATGTAGGCCCGCCGAAGTCACAGAGAAGCACATCCAACAAACAGGACAGCGAGCGAGCGGAAAATTAAAAAAGGGTTGGCCCCTCCCCTCCTTCCATCCCCACTTACCCCCCCTGGTGCTGGGGGCTTCCCCCATGAGAGCTAAACTCTGTTTGTACATGTGTGTGTGTGTGTGTGTATGTGTGTGTGTGATTATTGTGTGATTATTGTGTGTGTGTGTGTGTGTGTGTGTGATTATTGTGTGTGTGTGTGTATGTTTATTGTGTGATTATTGTGTGTGTGTGTGTGTGTGTGTGTGTGTGTGATTATTGTGTGTGTGTGTGTGCTTAGGTGTGCTGAGTCGGTGAAGCATTACAAGGTGATGTGGGATGGAAGACAGTTTATGTTTGGGCTCGGCAAGTTCCCCACGCTGGACGACTTCAAGGAACACTTCCTGCACCAGCCAGTCATCAGCGGAGACTCTGGTAACAGTCTAATCTGATAGACATGGAGTCACCAATCACAATATCACTCTGTACACAAGTGTCCCTAGCCCTGGCTCTGCCTCACTTAGATACGTGCACATGTGTGTGTGCACATGTGTGTGTGCACATGTGTGTGTGTGTGTGTGTGTGTGTGTGTGTGTGTACATGTATGCACATGTGTATAATATGTATATGGGTGGGTATGTATATATATATGTGTACTATATATGGGTGTATGTATATATGTATATATATGTGTGTATGTGTAATGTGTGTGTATACTGGGTATGGGTGTATGTGTGTGTGTATACTGAGTATGTGTGTATGTGTGTGTGTATTGTATATGGTGTATGTATGTGTGTGGTATTGGGTATGGGTGTATGTGTGTGTGTATACTGAGTATGGGTGTATGTGTGTGTGTGTATTGGGTATGTGTGTATGTGTGTGTGTATTGGGTATGTGTGTATGTGTGTGTGTATTGGGTATGTGTGTATGTGTGTGTGTATTGGGTATGGGTGTGTGTGTGTGCATTGTATATGGTGGATGTATATATGTGTGGTATGTGTGTGTGTGTGTGTAGTCACTGTTTATCTAGAGTACACCTCCTCTAGTGCGGGTAGCTTAGTAGTTGTTGTTGTTGCCATGTAGGTGTGCTGGTACGTTTGTGTCACCCCTACCCTCGCGGAGTATCAGAGCCAGCTATCTACCATGAGGCTAACGTGATCTGTAATCGTGATATCCCACCACCACCCTCTAAACCAGCCCCCTCTAGACCGGCCCCCTCGAAACCAGCCCCCTACAAGCAAATGCCATTGAAGGCATCACCAAAACCCAATAAAGGTTCCCGATCACCTGCAAGCATGGACCTTTCTGTGAGTGTGTGTGTGTGGTTGTGTGTGTGTGTGTGTGGTTGTCATGTACTAGAATGAAACTCCTCATGTATGTCAGTTTGATGACCCCTTACCTTATCACAATCACGTACACCAATAAATTATTATAATAGTGATATTAAATGGGGTAAAGGGTCATCAAACTTGTTGTGGTCTACCTGGACCCATTCCTTTCTGAGCTGCCAATCTAATATCCATGTACTGTAGTTGTGTGTCACTTTTTATCATGTGGCAGGTGGTGAAGTTTGATCTCATTGCTGGCATGTTTGATACTAATAGAGGCTGACTAATAATACAATAATGGTGCTGTTGTCTAGGTGAATTCCAAGGAGGGCTATCTAACAAAGCTTGGCTTTCATCGCAAGGTATGTTGATCTTGCTTGTGCCAGATTTTCCGTACTTGTTCAGCATTGACATTTGCTCCTCTCCACAGAACTGGAAGAAGCGCTGGTTTGTTCTCTACAGAAATGAACTCAAATATTTCAACAATTGTGGAGATAAGGAGCCATTGAAGACTATCAACTTGGAGGATGTGATGAAGGTGGAGAGAGATATATCAGTGGGGAAACCAAACTGTCTCAGGTGATCTAATTAAGAGAGCTGCTAGAATAGCAGTGGTGCTCGGTATGATGTTGGTCCGAAGCGTGTGTTCTCATAAAGCTATTGTCAACCTACTTCGACCTGCCTCAACCCAGTGTGACCAGTGTTGATCCAGTTTGTGTCTCCATAGAGCTATTGTCAACCTACTTCAACCTGGCCCAACCCAGTGTGGTGTTGGTCCAGGCATGTCCCCATTATAAGGGTATTGGTAACCTGCCTCAACCCAGTGTGACCCGTGTTGATCCAGTTTGTGTCTCCATAGAGCTGTTGTAAACCTACTTCAACCTGCCTCAACCCAGTGTGATATTGGTCCAGTGTGTGCCCCCATAGAGCTATTGTCAACCTACTTCAACCTACCTCAACCCAGTGTGGTGTTGGTCCAGTGTGTGCCCCCATAGAGCTATGGTCAACCTACTTCAACCTACCTCAACCCAGTGTGGTGTTGGTACAGTGTGTGCCCCCATAGACAACCTACTTCTGTGTTTGTTTGTGTGTTTGTGTGTGCATGCTGTATGTGCGTGCATGCATGTGTGTGTGCATGTGTGTGTGGTCTCATCTTGGGATGTGTTCATGGGTAGTGGATTAATGTGCTTGGATTAAATCTAATGTTGAATGAGTAGCATCCTGTAGTTCATTCTAAGATGAAAGGCTTAGTGCTGTTGACTACAGCATTCTGTGCATTAATCAGAATGCTTTAATCCCCATACTTGTGACCTTAGGAGTTGCCCATTGCTTTGCTTTTAAGTTCCAAATATTCTCAGGTCACTGAACAGATAACTAGTGGCCATCTTGTTCCAGCTACTGAATAGATAACTGGTGGCTATCTTGTTCCAGCCACTGAACAGATAACTGGTGGCTATCTTGTTCCAGCCACTGAACAGATAACTAGTGGCCATCTTGTTCCAGCCACTGAACAGATCACTGGTGGCCCAGCCACTGAACAGATAACTAGTGGCCATCTTGTTCCAGCCACTGAACAGATAACTGAACAGATAACTGAACAGATAACTGGCCATTTTGTTCCAGCCACTGAACAGATAACTGGCCATCTTGTTCCAGCCACTGAACAGATAACTAGTGGCCATCTTGTTCCAGCCACTGAACAGATAACTGGTGGCCCAGCCACTGAACAGATAACTAGTGGCCATCTTGTTCCAGCCACTGAACAGATAACTGAACAGATAACTGAACAGATAACTGGCCATCTTGTTCCAGCCACTGAACAGATAACTGGTGGCCATCTTGTTCCAGCCACTGAACAGATAACTGAACAGATAACTGAACAGATAACTGGCCATCTTGTTCCAGCTACTGAACAGATAACTGGTGGCTATCTTGTTCCAGCCACTGAACAGATAACTGAACAGATAACTGAACAGATAACTGGCCATCTTGTTCTAGCCACTGAACAGATAACTGGTGGCCCAGCCACTGAACAGATAACTAGTGGCCATCTTGTTCCAGTCACTGAACAGATAACTGAACAGATAACTGGCCATTTTGTTCCAGCCACTGAACAGATAACTGTTGGCCATCTTGTTCCAGCCACTGAACAGATAACTAGTGGCCATCTTGTTCCAGCCACTGAACAGATAGCTGAACAGATAACTGAACAGATAACTGGCCATCTTGTTCCAGCCACTGAACAGATAACTGGTGGCCATCTTGTTCCAGCCACTGAACAGATAACTGAACAGATAACTGAACAGATAACTGGCCATCTTGTTCCAGCTACTGAACAGATAACTGGTGGCTATCTTGTTCCAGCCACTGAACAGATAACTGAACAGATAACTGAACAGATAACTGGTGGCTATCTTGTTCCAGCCACTGAACAGATAACTAGTGGCCATCTTGTTCCAGCCACTGAACAGATAACTAGTGGCCATCTTACTGAACAGATAACTAGTGGCCATCTTGTTCCAGCCACTGAACAGATAACTGAACAGATAACTGAACAGATAACTGGCCATCTTGTTCCAGCCACTGAACAGATAACTGGTGGCCCAGCCACTGAACAGATAACTAGTGGCCATCTTGTTCCAGCCACTGAACAGAGAACTAGTGGCCATCTTGTTCCAGCCACTGAACAGATAACTGGTGGCCATTTTGTTCCAGCCACTGAACAGATAACTGGTAGCCATCTTGTTCCAGCCGTCTGTCAGCATGTTATGTTGATGGTGTTGCTTGGTAGGTAGTTGTCGTCAGCATGTTGTGTTGATAGTTTGCTTGTTGTCAGCATGTGTTGATAGTGCTGCTTCCAAGGTTGTCATCAGCATGTTGTGTTGATAGTGTTGCTTGTTGTCAGCATGTGTTGATAGTGCTACTTGGTTGTCGTCATCATGTTGTGTTTATAGCATTGCTTGTTGTCAGCATGTGTTGATAGTGTTCTTGGTTGTTGTCAGCATGTGTTGATAGTGTTGCTTGGTTGTTGTCAGCATGTTGTGTTGATAGTGTTGCTTGTCATCAGCATGTGTTGATAGTGTTGCTTGGCTGTTGTCAGCATGTTGTGTTGATAGTGTTGCTTGTTGTCAGCATGTGTTGATAGTGCTGCTTGGTTGTTTTCAGCATGTTGCATTGATAGTGTTGCTTGTTGTCAGCATGTTGTGTTGGTAGTGTTGCTTGTTGTCAGCATGTTGTGTTGATGGTGTCTCTTACTTCAGAAGTGAGTAAGCATTCTTATGTGTTGAGGGATCAAGATCAATACCTATGCACTACTAGACTGGTTCACACTGTTGTTGTTGTTTTTGTTGCTGTTGTTGTTGTTGTTGTTTGTTGTTGTCCTCCTCAGACTGGTGACCTCGTACAGGACCTTCTACATGTACGCAGGGAGTGAAGTGGAGGCAATTGAGTGGCTACAGATCCTTGACTGGCGACTCAAACAGGCAAGCGCTGGTCTGGTCATGTGACCTGCATGTATAGTTCTGGTCTGGTCATGTGACCTGCATGTATAGTTCTGGTCTGGTCATGTGACCTGCATATATTTATATATAGTTTGGTCTGCCCATGTGATTTGCATGTATAGTCCTGATCTGTGTGCATAGTCCTGGCCTGGTCATGTGACCAACATGGGTAAATGTTCTAGTAGGGAGATGTGTAAGGGCATAGGCCATCTGTTAGCCTTCTCTGCTCAGTTTTGGTCACCAACTACTTATGTATTAGATGTATGCTGTCCCCACCATATGTACACTACATAGTGTAGACTTTGTAAATGTGATGATCATTACCTACTCACATTCACATGCCAGCATGTTGCTGTAGCTCATCCCTATAGACATCCTCTGCTTGACTTTGTCTCACCACAGACAGGTGTGAGTGAGTGTGGGTTAGCACCAGCTCTAGTGAATACATTTGATCAGGTCAGAGTTCATAATTGGTGTGGGTTTGAATTAGATTGTCTTGCAGCTTCCCAGCATTGCCACGCTCACGACGTTGTTCCCAGCATGGCCACGCTCATGACATTGTTCCCAGCATGGCCACGCTCATGACATTGTTCCCACGCTCACGACATTGTTCCCAGCATGGCCATGCTCATGACATTGTTCCCAGCATGGCCATGCTCATGACATTGTTCCCAGCATGGCCACGCTCATGACATTGTTCCCAGCACAGCCATGCTCACGACATTGTTCCCAGCATGGCCATACTCACGACATTGTTCCCAGCATGGCCACGCTCATGACATTGTTCCCAGCACAGCCATGCTCATGACATTGTTCCCAGCATGGCCACGCTCAAGACATTGTTCCCAGCATGGCCATGCTCATGACATTGTTCCCAGCATGACCACGCTCAAGACATTGTTCCCAGCATGGCCACGCTCACGACATTGGTTCCAGTGTGGCCATGGTTACGACATTGGCCAGATCTCCCGACATCTCTGCCAAAGCCATAGCAAGCAAATTTGGATTGGTCAGGCCATGAAGTAGGTGTGGCTATGTGTATCTAACACTCATCAACCACTGGAGGGAAGCACATATTCTCATGTTCACACCGATTAGCACACAGCTAAATAGTACACGGGATTGAAAACACCTGCTTTTCATAATGCTCTCCATGTTTGGGCATAGCCTTTGATTTTGTCCCTTACACTGCAAGGGTGTCCTGAACATGAATGCTAAGCTAGGGGTGTCCTGAACATGAATGCTAAGTTAGGAGTGTCCTGAACACAAATACTAAGTTAGGGGTGTCCTGAACATGAATGCTAAGTTAGGGGTGTCCTGAACATGAATGCTAAGTTAGGGGTGTCCTGAACACGAATACCAAGTTAGGGGTGTCCTGAACATGAATGCTAAGTTAGGGGTGTCCTGAACACGAATACCAAGTTAGGGGTGTCCTGAACATGAATGCTAAGTTAGGGGTGTCCTGAACACGAATACCAAGTTAGGGGTGTCCTGAACATGAATGCTAAGTTAGGGGTGTCCTGAACACGAATACCAAGTTAGGGGTGTCCTGAACATGAATGCTAAGTTAGGGGTGTCCTAAACACGAATACTAAGTTAGGGGTGTCCTGAACATGAATGCTAAGTTAGGGGTGTCCTGAACATGAATTCTAAGTTAGGGGTGTCCTGAACATGAATGCTAAGTTAGGGGTGTCCTGAACATGAATGCTAAGTTAGGGTTATCCTGAACATGAATGCTAAGTTAGGTAGGAGTGTCCTGAACATGAATGCATTGGTGGTGTCCTGAACATGAATGCCATTAGGGATGTCCTGAACATGAATGCTAAATTAGGGGTGTCCTGAATATGAATGCTAAATTAGGAGTGTCCTGAACATGAATTCCATTAGGGGAGTCCTGAACATGAATGCTAGGTTAGGGGTGTCCTGAACATGAATGCATTAGGGATGTCCTGAACATGAATGCTAAATTAGGGGTGTCCTGAATATGAATGCTAAGTTAGGAGTGTCCTGAACATGAATTCCATTAGGGGTGTCCTGAACATGAATGCTAGGTTAGGGATGTCCTGAATATGAATGCTAGGTTAGGGGTGTCCTGAACATGAATGCATTAGGGATGTCCTGAGCATGAATGCTAAGTTAGGGGTGTCCCGAACATGAATGCCATTAGGGATGTCCTGAACATGAATGCTAGGTTAGGGGTGTCCTGAACATGAATGCATTAGGGGTGTCCTGAACATGAATGCCATTAGGGATGTCCTGAACATGAATGCATTAGGGATGTCCTGAACATAATTCCATTAGGGATGTCCTGAACATAATTCCATTAGGGATGTCCTGAACATAAATGCTAGGTTAGGGGTGTCCTGAACATGAATGCCATTAGGGGTGTCCTGAATATGAATGCCATTAGGGATGTCCTGAACATAAATGCTAGGTTAGGGGTGTCCTGAACATGAATGCCATTAGTGGTGTCCTGAACATGAATGCATTAGGACGTCCTGAACATGAAAATGCATTAGGGACGTCCTGAACATGAATGCATTAGGGACGTCCTGAACATGAATGCAATAGGGACGTCCTGAACATGAATGCATTAGGGACGTCCTGAACATGAATGCATTAGGGACGTCCTGAACATGAATGCATTAGGGACGTCCTGAACATGAATGCATTAGGGGTGTCCTGAACATGAATGCATTAGGGGTGTCCTGAACATGAATGCTAGGTTTATGCCTGAGCAACAGGTATAGAAATCATGCACAGGACAGACACACCCCTTACATATACACTGCATGAATATCATTAATTATACACACACCTCTTACATATATGTATAGACTGCATGAATATCATTAATTATGCACACATGTATAGACTGCATGAATATCATTAATTATACACACACCTCTTACATATATGTATAGACTGCATGAATATCATTAATTATGCACACATGTATAGACTGCATGAATATCATTAATTATACAACACCTCTTACATATAATATGTAGAATATCATTAATCATACACACCTATTACATACACTGTATGTATAGACTGCATGAATATCATTAATTATATACACATCCCTTACATATAATGTATAGACTGACATATGTATAGACTGCATAATTATACACACATCCCGTATATATGTATAGACTGCATGAATATCATTAATTATACACACATCCTTTATATATGTATAGACTGCATGAATATCATTAATTATACACACATGTATAGACTGCATGAATATAATTAATTATACACACATCCCTTATATATGTATAGACTGCATGAATATCATTAATTATACACACATCCCTTATATATGTATAGACTGCATGAATATCATTAATTATACACACATGTATAGACTGCATGAATATAATTAATTATACACACATCCCGTATATATGTATAGACTGCATGAATATCATTAATTATACACACATCCCTTATATATGTATAGACTGCATGAATATCATTAATTATACACACATGTATAGGCTGCATGAATATAATTAATTATACACACATCCCGTATATATGTATAGACTGCATGAATATCATTAATTATACACACATCCCTTATATATGTATAGACTGCATGAATATCATTAATTATACACACATGTATAGACTGCATGAATATAATTAATTATACACACATGTATAGGCTGCTGCATGAATGTCAATACAATAAACTTCTCAATAATCAACTTGAAATTCTCTTCTCTTGAAGTTTCGACTAGATGCTCTAGCCTTCACCCGGAATAGTTAAAGGGCATTATTCCTAATGAAGGGTAGAGCATTTAGTCGAGTCGAGAGATTATAATTTCAAGTTGATTATTGGGAAGTTTATTGTAATGTTATTATGTCAACTGAGAGTTCATTGAGAATTAATTATATACACACCTCTTACACATATGTATAGACTATATGAATATTATTAATTATGTACTATTAAATGTTTAATGAATTGGTTGCTCCATCCTCCAGTGGTGATCCATGACATAATTATTATAATATCATAAACTGTTAAAACCATTTCAAAATAGAATGAAGGTGGGTAATCTCAACACCGAGGTAATAATGATAGGGGCAGATAGTTATAGCATTGCTGTACACTAATAGGTGGCAGATAGTTATAATTAATAGTAAGACAACACAACTAACCTTAGTAGAAACCGTATTTGCTCGGTGAGATGCCGTACTACCTGGAGGCAAGGAGGGCCACTATTAGAGAGCTGTGTCTGAATGAGAGCGGTGTTTGTTTATCTGGGAGGGGCAAGTGCCGGTGCATCACGAGGCAGAATAAACAATGATGCAGGAACAGTTGACCCAGAGCCCCGCGAGGGTCAATGTCAACTATGGCACACAGCAAGGACTTTTTGAGAGCTACTACAGTCGTCTTCTGGAAGAATTTCCTTGTGTTCAAGTGCAACTGCATACAGTCCTGAGCAGATAGCCACATACTCCTCAAGAGAGAGAGGGGCATTTATCACCGTGGATTCAGCGAAAAGATACTGTACACTTGTGCAGATTATGTGCACGTGTGCTTAAAATGATGAGCATGTGAGCCTGGGGGTGTGGCAGGGAACGCAGGCTGTTGAGCATGTGAGCCTGGAGGGATGTAACAGCATGGACCGCAGGCAGATACAGTTTCAAGGAAGTCACTTGTTCACTCAGCAAGAGGGAGTGTTGGGGGGCTACTATTAGAGAAGGTCCTCTGATTCCGTAATAATTAAACAACATCGCACTCAAACCACACCCACTTCCTGGCCCTACCACTTTCAAATTGCCCAACAATGCCTCCCTGTACACCCAACACCCATGCCTGGTATGTGTACACCCTATCCCAACACCCATGCTTGGTATGTGTACTGTACATACACCCTATCCCAACACCCATGCCTGTTATGTGTACACCCTATCCCAACACCCATGCTTGGTATGTGTACTGTACATACACCCTATCCCAACACCCATGCCTGTTATGTGTACACCCTATCCCAACACCCATGCTTGGTATGTGTACTGTACATACACCCTATCCCAACACCCATGCCTGTTATGTGTACACCCTATCCCAACACCCATGCTTGGTATGTGTACTGTACATACACCCTATCCCAACACCCATGCCTGTTATGTGTACACCCTATCCCAACACCCATGCTTGGTATGTGTACTGTACATACACCCTATCCCAACACCCATGCCTGTTATGTGTACACCCTATCCCAACACCCATGCTTGGTATGTGTACTGTACATACACCCTATCCCAACACCCATGCCTGTTATGTGTACACCCTATCCCAACACCCATGCTTGGTATGTGTACTGTACATACACCCTATCCCAACACCCATGCCTGTTATGTGTACACCCTATCCCAACACCCATGCTTGGTATGTGTACTGTACATACACCCTATCCCAACACCCATGCCTGTTATGTGTACACCCTATCCCAACACCCATGCTTGGTATGTGTACTGTACATACACCCTATCCCAACACCCATGCCTGTTATGTGTACACCCTATCCCAACACCCATGCTTGGTATGTGTACTGTACATACACCCTATCCCAACACCCATGCCTGTTATGTGTACACCCTATCCCAACACCCATGCTTGGTATGTGTACTGTACATACACCCTATCCCAACACCCATGCCTGTTATGTGTACACCCTATCCCAACACCCATGCTTGGTATGTGTACTGTACATACACCCTATCCCAACACCCATGCCTGTTATGTGTACACCCTATCCCAACACCCATGCTTGGTATGTGTACTGTACATACACCCTATCCCAACACCCATGCCTGTTATGTGTACACCCTATCCCAACACCCATGCTTGGTATGTGTACTGTACATACACCCTATCCCAACACCCATGCCTGTTATGTGTACACCCTATCCCAACACCCATGCTTGGTATGTGTACTGTACATACACCCTATCCCAACACCCATGCCTGTTATGTGTACACCCTATCCCAACACCCATGCTTGGTATGTGTACTGTACATACACCCTATCCCAACACCCATGCCTGTTATGTGTACACCCTATCCCAACACCCATGCTTGGTATGTGTACTGTACATACACCCTATCCCAACACCCATGCCTGTTATGTGTACACCCTATCCCAACACCCATGCTTGGTATGTGTACTGTACATACACCCTATCCCAACACCCATGCCTGTTATGTGTACACCCTATCCCAACACCCATGCTTGGTATGTGTACTGTACATACACCCTATCCCAACACCCATGCTTGGTATGTGTACTGTACATACACCCTATCCCAACACCCATGCCTGTTATGTGTACACCCTATCCCAACACCCATGCTTGGTATGTGTACTGTACATACACCCTATCCCAACACCCATGCCTGGTATGTGTACACCCTATCCCAACACCCATGCTTGGTATGTGTACTGTACATACACCCTATCCCAACACCCATGCCTGTTATGTCTACACCCTATCCCAACACCCATGCTTGGTATGTGTACTCTACATACACCCTATCCCAACACCCATGCCTGGTATGTGTACACCCTATCCCAACACCCATGCCTGGTATGTGTACACCCTATCCCAACACCCATGCCTGGTATGTGTACTGTACACCCTATCCCAACACCCATGCCTGGTATGTGTACACCCTATCCCAACACCCATGCCTGGTATGTGTACTGTACACCCTATCCCAACACCCATGCCGCTTCGTATGTGTACACCCTATCCCAACACACATGCCTGGTATGTGTACACCCTATCCCAACACCCATGCTTGGTATGTGTACTGTACACTCTATCCCAACACCCATGCCTGGTATGTGTACACCCTATCCCAACACCCATGCCTGGTATGTGTACTGTACATACACCCTATCCCAACACCCATGCCTGTTATGTGTACACCCTATCCCAACACCCATGCCTGGTATGTGTACACCCTATCCCAACACCCATGCCTGGTATGTGTACTGTACATACACCCTATCCCAACACCCATGCCTGGTATGTGTACACCCTATCCCAACACCCATGCCTGGTATGTGTACTGTACACCCTATCCCAACACCCATGCCTGGTATGTGTACACCCTATCCCAACACCCATGCCTGGTATGTGTACACCCTATCCCAACACCCATGCCTGGTATGTGTACTGTACACCCTATCCCAACACCCATGCCTGGTATGTGTACACCCTATCCCAACACCCATGCCTGGTATGTGTACTGTACACCCTATCCCAACACCCATGCCTGGTATGTGTACACCCTATCCCAACACCCATGCTTGGTATGTGTACTGTACACCCTATCCCAACACCCATGCCGCTTCGTATGTGTACACCCTATCCCAACACCCACACCCATGCCTGGTGTGGTCGGGAAGCCCTGTGTTCCCTGTCCTGGAGAGTTCAGTGTCCTCCAGCAGTCGTGTATGTGGCCTGAGGGCTTCCTGGGATACTTATTGTGTGCCAAGTTTCTGCTCGTGGCATGTTTCCTTGATCCCCCTAACTATCTGTTCAGTGACTGGACTAGCTTGTTAGTGCATCAGGTATTTAATTAAGGCGGGTATTTGGTGAGTCAGCAGCAGCTGGACATCATCTGTGTGGGGAGGGTAGTGAAGGGGTGGGGGCTGTGGTTGGAGTGTATAGCTCTCTCTAGTGGTCCATCCTACTAGTGGCACACACAGCACATACACTCTCACTCACACCCAGCACATACACCCTCACTCACACCTAGCACATACACTCTCACTCACACACAGCACATACACTCTCACTCACACACAGCACATACACTCTCACTCACACCTAGCACATACACTCTCACTCACACCTAGCACATACACTCTCACTCACACCTAGCACATACACTCCCACTCACACCTAGCACATACACTCTCACTCACACACAGCACATACACTCTCACTCACACCTAGCACATACACTCTCACTCACACCCAGCACATACACTCTCACTCACACACAACATACATATGCACGCACACACATACCTCATATACTTCTCACTTTTTGAGAGATCTTCTACTTGCACACATTCCCATGCATGCCCCGAGCTTCTACTGGTGCACATTCCCATGCATGCCCAGAGCTTCTACTGGTGCACATTCCCATGCATGCCCAGAGCTTCTACTGGTGCACATTCCCATGCATGCCCAGAGCTTCTACTGGTGCACATTCCCATGCATCCCCAGAGCTTCTACTGGTGCACATTCCCATGCATGCCCAGAGCTTCTACTGGTGCACATTCCCATGCATGCCCAGAGCTTCTACTGGTGCACATTCCCATGCATGCCCAGAGCTTCTACTGGTGCACATTCCCATGCATGCCCAGAGCTTCTACTGGTGCACATTCCCATGCATGCCCAGAGCTTCTACTGGTGCACATTCCCATGCATGCCCAGAGCTTCTACTGGTGCACATTCCCATGCATGCCCAGAGCTTCTACTGGTGCACATTCCCATGCATGCCCAGAGCTTCTACTTGTGCACATTCCCATGCATGCCCAGAGCTTCTACTGGTGCACATTCCCATGCATGCCCAGAGCTTCTACTGGTGCACATTCCCATGCATGCCCAGAGCTTCTACTGGTGCACATTCCCATGCATGCCCAGAGCTTCTACTGGTGCACATTCCCATGCATGCCCAGAGCTTCTACTGGTGCACATTCCCATGCATGCCCAGAGCTTCTACTGGTGCACATTCCCATGCATGCCCAGAGCTTCTACTGGTGCACATTCCCATGCATGCCCAGAGCTTCTACTGGTGCACATTCCCATGCATTCTCAGAACTTCTACTGGTGCACATTCCCATGCATGCCCAGAGCTTCTACTTGCGCACATTCCCATGCATCCCCAGAGCTTCTACTGGTGCACATTCCCATGCATTCTCAGAACTTCTACTGGTGCACATTCCCATGCATGCCCAGAGCTTCTACTTGCGCACATTCCCATGCATCCCCAGAGCTTCTACTTGTGCACATTCCCATGCATGCCCAGAGCTTCTACTTGTGCACATTCCCATGCATGCCCAGAGCTTCTATTTGTGCACATTCCCATGCATTCCCAGAGCTTCTACTTGTGCACATTCCCATGCATGCCCAGAGCTTCTACTTGTGCACATTCCCATGCATGCCCAGAGCTTCTACTTGTGCACATTCCCATGCATGCCCAGATCTTCCACTGGTGCACATTCCCATGCATCTCCATATATGGCCATCTGTCCTAATGATTCATATTAGGTAATGTGTTATGCAATGTTACACATTAGACTGATTCCTGTGAGGAGGTAATATGCTATGCAACTTACACATTAGACTGATCATTGTGAGTAAGCCATGATCTACATGATGTCATTGTTTGTGAGTAAGCCATGATCTACATGATGTCATTGTTTGTGAGTAAGCCATGATCTACATGATGTCATTGTTGTCCTCACCTGCAGCAAAGCAAGCAGATCTCCGAGTCATAGCAACCATGCTTCCATAGCAACCAAGCTCCCTGCACCAATAACTTCCCTACTATTTATATTTGCACACACATCAACTCTCTCACAGCTGCTCTCTATACCCCTGCCATCTTCATGAACTATTGGCATCCATAACTCATGAACTATTGTCATCCATAATTCATGACTATTGGCATCCATAATTCATGAACTATGCATACATAATTCATGAACTATATTGCCATACATATTATTCATAAACTATTGTCATACATAATTCATAAACTACATAATTCATAAACCTTTCATGTGCAACATAGTGGTCATATTGACAGCAAATTTGTGTTTATGTTGATGATGGTGACGACAGTGATGGTGATGACTGATGGTGACGACAGTGATGGTGACGACTGATGGTGACGACAGTGATGGTGATGACTGATGGTGACGACAGTGATGGTGACGACAGTGATGGTGATGACAGTGATGGTGACGACAGTTATGGTGACGACAGTGATGGTGATGACTGATGGTGATGACAGTGATGGTGATGACTGATGGTGACGACAGTGATGGTGACGACTGATGGTGACGACAGTGATGGTGATGACTGAGCAACATAGTGGCCATATTGACAGCAAATTTGTGTTTTATGTTGATGATGGTGACGACAGTGATGGTGAAGACTGATGGTGACGACAGTGATGGTGACGACAATGATGATGGTGATTGTGATGGTGGTGATAATAGTTATAGTGATGACTGATGCTGCTGGTGGTGGTGATAGTGATGATGGAGATTGTGATGACTGGTGGCGATGATGGTGACAGCGATATTGATAATTATAGTGATGACAGTGATAGTGAGAGTGATTGTGGTGATGATGGTGATGGTGATGATGGTGGTCGATGTTACAGGGAAGATGATGCTTTTGAATGTGTCCGGAATATTATTGGCAGTGGTCTCGTCCGCACAGGACTCCTGAGGAGATGCGCAATCATGCATCTCCTCTTCCACTCCTGTTAACTCTGCCTGCCATCTGGGCACAGACGACAGCAGAAGCCTTGACAGGCTTGCACGTGGGGTAGGGGGCACGTGGGACAGGGGGCAGTAGGTTGCCTGTGAGATGGGGGGGGGGGGGGTAAGAATGATTCTAAATGTAGCATTTGGGTATGTGCAGAATTTCTACATTGGGGACAGTACCCAGGTTTAACATGGATGGGTGTAGTTACAAGAAGAGCATTTGTGTATCAGTGAGCATGAACATGAGCATATGAGTGGCAGTGGAACACCAAATAGAGTACTTGAGGGGTGGCTCTGGAGCACCAAGTGTGCGTAAAGTAGCAGGGCATGGAGTGCTTGTGGGCTGCACAGTGAGAGAAAATGGCTGCCAACTGCATGGAAGGGAAAGATCAACTGCATGATGGATACTTTTACTTACAATAAGCATTATATCCATATACAATGAGCATTACATAACTATTTACAATGAGAATGACATAACTATTTACATGAGTATACTTCACCATCGTGGATACTCATACTACTAGACCAATCCTCATGGAATGGTCAGTTAGGGCGAAGGCAGGGCTATAGGGTTAGGAGCAATACTAGGACTAGGTTTAGGGCCAGGATAAAGGGCCATACCCTGCTGTATCCAGGATTTGGAGTGGGGGGGGGGGTGGGCTCAAATCAGGGTCCAATGTATAAAAAAAAAAACATTTTATTCCAGGTTGTCATATATCAACACATTATATTCCCGGTTGTCAAATATTTACACATCATATTCCAGGTCGTCATATATCAACACATCATATTCCAGGTTGTCATATATCAACATCATATTCCAGCATATTTGCAATAATTGCATAAATAAATAACTCAATAAAATTATAGTGATGTAAAAGTTATGAAAAAATGTTGAATAATCTTAGCCTCCGAGGATGACACAAGAAAACTCTTCAATGACATCATGTACATCAATCGGGATATCGTGGTGTAGACAGAGAAGAGCAAGTCCACTTTATCTCGTATTTCCCATTGTTGACCTAATAGATGTTTTGATTAGTTTCAGGGAACTGTGAGAACATCCAGAAGAACATGATGTAACTGGCAGTGTGCATAATATTTGAAGAAGTGAATGAATATTCACAAACATACATGACACAGAGCTGGCACTGGTGATGTAGGCAAGCTGGCCTCTCCATGACTCTCGAAATGTTGTTGCCATTTAGTTTTCCAGCAGTGTAGCTCACCTTGAATGCTGTCAGGAGATGGTAGATCTTCTTTGTACATTTCAGCAAAGTTCAAAGCCTATCAATTCTTGAACACTTATAAGGTAACTAAAACAGACATCCAGTTTGATGGTGTGAAGTGAATCGACTATCCATTTCTGAGAGCAAGTGGTCAAAAAGAGGTGTAGAAATACTGCGGCGATAATACTCAGATGGGGTATGGGATGGTGTGTTATCATGGTGTCTCTGACGACTACACATCCTTGGCAAGGATCCACTTCTGACACATTTGCTCAACCTTGTGAAACCTATAATAATTAATATAATGATAAATAAATATAATAATAAATATAAATATAATAATAAATAAAAATATATGCATTTGAAATTATGACTTGTGCTCAGTACAAAAGCATACTACACTGTCAATGCTTCCCATTGTACTGACTGACAGTATACTTGCTATGACCAAAAATGAGTAACACAAACTGGATTGTATTTTAGTCCCTTATATATAACTACCATGCTACAAAAATAAAGTCTTTTAACATAATTTACTCACCATTCCTCATGATATGTATTTTGATGTTATATCCCTCACATCTTTTAGTACTGCTACAACAGAGTCAATTTCACCTATAGCTGTAACAATGTCTTTAGCTTCAGCCTGTAAGTTACAGTTTAGGTACCCCAAAGCCTGACTTTACTATAGCTGATATGAAGTCAGATGAAGTGATAGCAACATGAGCTTTCTGGCATCTGTTATGGAATCAGTTGACCATCGTTGGGAATATTGCTGGGAAATATTGGTCATACATTCCACAATAGATGATGTAAAGGCTTCAAGTTGTGAAGAGCATCGATACGCTGTATCCAGCGAGTACGGCACATATCTTTCACTTGCTTGGTGGACAAACTAGGCTGGGTTTCCATTACAGCTTTTTCCAAGGCTGCTTGGCGCTTAGGGTGAGCAGCAAAGAAAAGGGACACTTTTTGTATAACACCCATCATGCTACGCCCACCTAATGAACAGCAATAGTAATAATGAAATAGGTAATACTTTTCACAGAATTAATTGGTGCTTAGTTGTTAGTTCTAGTGCCTTCACAACTGCCAGATTTAAGCAATGGGAAGCACAGTGGAGATAGAGAGCTAGAGGATACTGTGCTCTGATTCTGGATGCTGCTCCTTTAGTTGCTCCAGACATGTTTGCAGCTCCGTCGTTTGCCTGACCACGTAATTTGGTAAGATCACTTTAAGTGAGTCAAGGATATTAGAAGCTAGAGCTTCACCAGTAATTCCAGTGTCACAGTGAATAAAGTCAACAAAATCTTCTGGAATTATTCCATCACCATTTGCATATCTATAATAGATGACTAAAATTATAAATGCACAAGAAGAAATAAAAATAGCTTACCTCAATACAATGCTAAGTTGTTCCTTATTGGAGGAGGTATCAGTCACTTCATCAGCTGTCACACTGAACCACAGTGCTTCTTTAACTTGATCCAAGATTTTGCTTCGAATATGATCACCTAAAATGGTGATCAGCTGATTGTGATGTTGGTGATGTGTATGATGCATTTTTTGCTCCGTTCTCAAGATGATCAGCTAAGAGAGTATCACCAGCACTCACTCTAAACTTTAGTAAGGCCAAATAGTTACCATGACTTAACAAATCATCCTTGTCTTCCTCAACGTTGGTGAGATTGTCACGATTGCCACGAATATTTTATCGTCCACATAAAAGAATTGTTTCAATTATAGACTTTAACATTTGACGATTAGCAGCAACAGTAGCAGCAATATTTAGATCGATATGACAGCAAATGCTGTTGGCCTTTCATTACACTGAGAAATGCATCAACTTTTGCAATAGCTATTAAGTGATACTCCTTGCCTTCATGCTTACCAATGCTTTATGAGTGGTCGGGTAACTAGAATACCTGGCTCCTTACCATGAGAGCAAGTAGAACTTGCAGCAAATAGAACACAAGGAAGGCAATAGCCTCCATTTGTTTGTTCGCTGTAGACCAAGCAGGGTTTAAATTGCTGTAGCCACTTATGTTGAAAAGACCTCTTGTTGTAGAAATTTATTCTCTGGTCCTGGTTTAAAGTGATTCTTAAGAAGTTGATACTTCTCAATATCAGGAATTGTACAAGTACCTGCTGATGTTTCAGAAATAAAAGTGTGTACATCCATGCTGGAAACCTGTGTGTCAAGTCATGGTGACTTTTGTGGTGGTGGCTCTTGAAATCTGCCAAGATACATACCCAAATGTGACATCAGTTCACAATTTTTTTTTTAATGCCCTAAACACGAGATCTTTCATCCCACTCATACAAGATTGCTCTGTTATAAAATAGCAATAAAATTTTACTTCAATTTGACAGTGCATAGCTATAGCAAAAAAACTAAAATGGAGGCTTCACATGCAGCTGTTTATCTGTAGACAAGTGTCTATACAGAGCTTCACGGAAGATTCTCAATGCTGTTCTTCTCAGGAAAGCTGCAAAGGCACCTTGGCTCGCTGGAAAACACTGAATCCCATCACACTCTGAATCCGACCACTTTGAAGAAGGTGCTCCTGGATATATTTCTTTCTATAAGTTTTTTGTGTGTGCAAAAAGGTGCGTAACTTGTTTGATTACTTATGCCAATGGTCGGAGGTGATTCATATACCAAACTGTAGCTTATTATATTTGCATTCTGATGATATGAATAGTTTGAAGAGTATACTCTTCACAAAAATTTTATAGCTATAAATGTAATTGTAATTGTTATTAAAATCCCATTGTGGAGAGTTTGTTGGTGATAGGGGAAGATTAATTAATATGATGGGAGGGGCTTTGAAGGGGGTGAAGAGTAGGTGGCAGAATGGAGGAAGTGGTGAAGGGAAAGTGGGTCTAATGTTCGGCAGACCGGTAAGAGCAGGTAGACTTCCATAAGCTAATATAAAATAAAGGTGTGAAAGGTTCTAATGAGACCTCTATGAGTACAACCACTCTTAGGCTAATGTAACTAGCTAATTAGTCACGCCTGCAAGGGCCAGTTCGAGGCCTTCATGGCCAATGTCTAGGGTCAGCCTTCGACAATCCTAACAACCAACACCTCATTGACTTTCGACTGTGTATTGTGTGTGATTATGATCTCCTGTTTCCTGTACGTTCTGGCTGTCAGGGTATTAAGCCAGACAGCCAGACCTAAGTAGAGTTCTGTCAAATTATAGCACTGTGTCTCTCACGTCATTATCATAACCTAAACTTCTCTGGTTTAAGATAACGGGCACTCACCGTTTGAATAAGAACTCTGGTGGCAGCAATATAAGCCATTCGGGAGTAGAGCCAGAGTTATACCCTCGACACATGGTGGCAGCGGTGACCAAGAACAGGAAAGACCAGCCATCATTAAAATCTGCTCGGGCAATTTTTTTCTCGCTATTCGTTCCTAACCCAAGTTTGGAATGGACGGTACAATACAAGATCTAGCGACTCGGAGAAAGGAAAACGGTCCCCAGAGGAAGACAACCCCATGGAAGGATTCCACAGAACAGGCGTTCCTCCCTTAGAAGTGCCGTCCACTCCAGATTCTATGCAGTTACTCCAGCAAGCTTTGGCTGCACTCATTACCACCACAGCTGAAGAAAAAGTGGCCAGACAGAGGGCGGAAAAGAAGGCACACGAAAGAGAGGAGTTGCGCCTGGAAGCTGAAAAGGAATACAGGGAATTCGAGCTCGCTAGGATGAAATGGTGGGAACAAACAGAAAAAGATAGGCAAGTGAAGATGATGGAAATGGAGAAAGAGAGTATGGAATGTTTAAGACAAGCAGAAGAACTGAGAGCAGTTGAAGCAGTAGCTCGAGAGGACTCAAAGAAGAAACAGCTTATCCTCCAAACGCTACAGAAACTGGATGATCTAATGGATCTGGAGGCCTACTTTACCACGTTTGAAACTTCGATGGCAGAAGGAGACTTCAAAAAAGACGACCGGCTGACGATTTTGCAGAAGCAAGTCACCCGAAGGGCATTGTCATCAGTGTACCAGGAATTGGACCCAGAGGTCCCTTACCAAACATTTAAATCTACGCTATTGGAGAGCTTAGGCTACACAGACGCCAAAGCTAGAAGGACTGTGTGGAGAAGTCACCTCGCTCCAATAATTCGTGGAATCAATAGTTTAGCCCAGCAAGTGAACGATAGGATGGACCACGTATTCGAACAATTCCGAGGTGTCCTAACACTCTACTACTCACCAGAAGTCTGTCACTCCCTGAGGAGCAAGGACTACGCTTCAATACAGCAGATGGTGGACGAGCTGGAGGCAGCCTGGGAATCCAAGTCTCCAGTAGAGCGAGCCAGGATGCATAGACACCCTTCGGAATGGACGCCCAGCTTCAAGAAGCAGCAATGGAACCGACCCAAGGACACAGCATCTCCTGATGGACAAGGTGGGTACCCTAATAGAAGCAAGGGTGGGGGTAAGCCTACAGTGGTGGTCAGGGTGGAGGTCAGGGGGTAGCCGGGTCTGTAACCAGGGAGCCCAACACTCAGCTAAGCCTATTATTTGCTATAACTTTGGTAAGCCAGGCCACACCAGGAAAGATTGCCACGAGGAAAAAATGAAACTAGGCATGATCCATTCAGATTCCGAAGCTGAGATATATTTGGAATTGTTGCGTGTAGGCACGATAAGTGGCAGACCTTGTGAGTGTATGATTGACACTGGGGCCAATCGCACCAGCACAGTGCTGGCAAGGTTAATACAAACTCACCAGTACATGGGTAGGACGGCGAAGGCCATACTAGCCAACAGAATAGCTAACCTTAAAACTGCCAATGTAGACTTAAAAGTAGACGGTATCACTAAGAAGTCTATGGTTGTTTTTGTTATTGATGGTGATGCTAATTACATCTTGTTGGGTAGGGATCACCCTAGTGTGAAGGCTTGGATTACGCGTAAGCCCATAACTGAGGAAGTTGATGTTCATGCAACTCTAGCTGCCATTACTAGGGCCCAAAGCCAGGTGCTTGAGGACAGGGAAGTCATTAACCAACTAGCAGACATAAGAGATGGTGCTGAACCAAAAGAACTGCCCTCACCAAAGCCAAAATCAAATAGGAAGAAGGCTAACCCTGAAGTCCAATTACCTAAGCGGGAAGTTGAGTTGACTAAATTAGCAGAGGAGGATAATAGCTATTCTACTATTCCTCCAGAAGAGGAAGGAGTAAGCATGAGGGCTGTTGCAGAGGAAGGGTGTATGAGTGAGGACGAGGTGGATTGTCTTAATGGAGTTGTTGTCCCTTATTGTAGGCGTCGGGAGGTTTTAGACGTAGGGCACAGAGGCTTAGCCGGGGGACATTTCTCCCACAACAAGATGGTGGCGAGTCTTGCCCAACACTTTACTTGGCCAGGATTGAGGAAAGATGTAAAGGCTTACTTTAGTGCATGCCCGAAATGCCAGAGGGCAGGCAGGCGGCTCAAACCCAAAGCCCCTCTAACTGTAACTCCCATCATCTCTGTTCCATATCAATGCTTAGCATGTGATTTGGTAGGTCCCTTGAACAGAACCAAGAGCGGGTTCAAGTACATAATAACTGTATTGTGCTTGGGCACAAGATATCCTTATGCCATACTACTGAAGAAAAAGTGGATGCCATAACAGTTGCAGAGGGCATAATGGAGGTAGTAGCACACACAGGCATTCCCATGGCATTACTCTCCGACCACAAGGCTCTGTATTTATTGGGAAGGTTAATAGTGAAATGTGTCATCTACTAAATATTGAAAAACTGAAAACTACAGCCTACTACCCCCAAACAAATGGTGTGCTCGAAAGGTGGCACTCGTGCTTGAAGGGGATGCTTAGGAAAGTAGAGGGAGGTAAAGAGGAATGGGATAGACTGTTAAAATATTATCTACTGGCTTACCGTGCCACTCCCCATGCTGCAACCAGATTCTCTCCCTATAACTTAGTTCATGGACGTAATCTCAGAGAAACCTTAGAGGCTATGTAGTCTGGGTGGTGACCTTAGCTTTATCAGTGCTGTAGAATGGGTGAACGAACTTAGGGAAACCCTTACCATTCTACACTAAGCCACATATAAAAATGAAGAAGCTAAAAATCAAAGGCTGCATATGATTTTGGTACCAAACCAAGGTGTTTTGAACCAGGTGATATGGTCCTCTGCCGTACTCCAGGGTTAACTGGAAAGCTACATTCTATTTGGGAAGGGCCCTACGAGGTTTTGGCAAAGCTATCAGATTGCAATTACAAGATTTCTGTCCCTGAAAAGAGGTCCCATTACTCCATAGTTCATGTCAATCGTCTCAAGGAATGGCGAACTCCAGTGGCTAACCTCTTTCTGGTAGTGGTAGCGGATGAAAGCGAAGGGACTACTAAACCTGTAGGAAAGGTAAGATGGGAGTTCCAGTCCTGTCTGACATTCAGCAGACACAATTGCAAGCCATCACAGATCAATTCCCAGATGTAATAAGCATAGAACTGGGAAGGGCCAAGCATGATGTACATGAAATTGATACTGGGGAGTCAAAGCCAATTAGATCGGTTCCTTACAGGATAGCGACATACCAAATGTCTGTAGTGCAAGAGCTTCTCAACAATGTTGCCGGAGCAACATGGCTGACCAAACTTGATATGAACAAAGGCTTCTATCAGGTACCTTTAGACAAAGATAGCCAGGACAAAACCTCAACATGGGGCAAGTTCGCATTTACACGCATGCCTTTAGGGTTAATGAATGCACCCGCAACTTTTCAATGTTGCATGCATGTGGCTTTGAGCCAACAAGCTGAGCATAGCGCTATATATATAGACGATGTCTTGATCTATTCTTCTTCTTGGGAGGAACATCTTGTACACATAAGAGGTGTGTTAGATGCCCTTAGCTTGACAGCCAAGCCCAGCAAGTGCGTGTGGGGTGCACATTCCTTAGAATACTTGGGTCACGAAATTGGTGACGGGTTGGTCAGTGTCCCAGAGGCAAGGATAAAGGCTTTACGAGACTTTCATAGGCCAACCAATCAGAAGGGGCTAAGGGGCACTTACCGGAGGTTCATCCCTGATTTTGCCAGGTGGACGGGTCCCCTATTCAGTGCTTTGAAATAGGGTGCCCCATGTTTCATAGAGTGGAACAAATGCCAAACAAATTAATTTAACCATCTTGTCAATGTTCTTTGTGACGAGCACACACTTACATTTCCCAGGCCAGGAGACAAGTGGGTGCTTCACACAGACGCCTCCATCGCTAGGACTCGGAGCTGTCCTATCTGTAGAACGTGAAGGAGAGGAATTCCCCGTGGCATACCTCTCCAAAATATTGACAGCTGCTGAGAGAAACTATAGTGCATCTGAAATGGAGTGCCTAGCAGTGGTGAAGGCTGTGGACCACTTCGCCATCCACCTACTAGGGCAAAGATTTACTGTGGTTACCGACCATCGAGCTCTAGTAGCCCTCCAAGAATCGAGTCGCCTGAATGGACGCTTGATGAGATGGGCGTTAGCACTCCAGGTGTACTACTTTGATATTAAGTATTGACCAGGCCAACACCATCAAAATGCTGATGGCCTTACTCGGCCAGAAGACGAGCCGAGTAAGAAGAGTAAAGGACCTGGGGCGACACTGACAAAAGAAGCGCCGACCCCTCTCCTAGATGATCATCAACTCAGAACCACAACCACCTTCACCGGAGGAGTAACATTACCCGGAGGAGGACTGTCAACTTGGGCCGGGGAGATGTCGAGGGCTGACCCTAGACATTGGCCATGAAGGCCTCGAACTGGCCTTGACTAATTAGTTAGTTAAATTAGCCTAAGAGTGGATGTACTCATAGAGGTCTCATTAGAACCTTTCACACCTTTATTTTATATTAGCTTATGGAAGCCTACCTGCTCTGTGTATGTTTGACTTTCGACTGTGTATTGTGTGTGATTATAATCTCCAGTTTCCTGTATGTTCAGGCTGTCAGGGTATTTAAGCCAGACAGCCAGACCTAAGTAGAGTTCTGTCACTGTGTGTCTCACGTCATTATCATAACCTAAACTTCTCTGGTTTAAGATAACGGGCACTCACTGTTTGAATAAGAACTCTGGTGGCAGCAATATAAGCATTAGTTACAATTCGGGAGTAGAGCCAGAGCGATACCCTCGACAAGGATATGGGGAATGTGCTCAAGTGGTGGGAGAGGAGGAAATGGGAAATACCTAATGTTTGAGACCTAAGCAGGAGACTCCCCATATCCTTGGCACTTACCCCCCTCCTCCCCCTTCCAGACTATCACTTTCCCCCTGCACATCATGTACAGTTGTGCATGTAGTGTAACTCCACTAGTACCTGTGACATGCTGTAACTCCACTAGTATTTGTGACATGCTGTAACTGAAATCATTTAGAGCATCTGCAGAAACATTGAATGATTAAAATTTTGTTGAGTATTGGAAAAAATTTCCGTCATTGAAAGTTGTGAAAGTTTTCAGGGCCAACATACGATTAAATTTTGTTACATGTTGCAACTACTGTTTATGATGTGCTGTAACTCCACTAGTATTTAATTCCACTAGCATGTGCGCTACATATAATAAGCTTTGTGACGTAACTTACGATAGCATTCATGGATTGTGCCAAGCGTTTTTTCCGACAACTATCCTTATCACAAGTACCATACAGTATATAATTAATAGTTTTGTTAAAATCAGGTTTAGCTGTGCCGCAATCTTCAACCCTGGCTCTTATTAATGTACCAACACACCAAGTGGAGAAGATGAGGATAACTTTGTAATCCATTGCGAGTATGCACATTACAATTAGTGGCAGGAGTGGTGGGCATTTAATGTATAGACTCGAGATAGTAAATGGCTTCTGATCGGTATTCAGCGACTAGACAAGCTTCGGTTTGGTGTCATTCATTGCAGCATGTCTCAAATACTAGTGGAGTTACAGAATGTCACAAATACTAGTGGAGTTACAGCATGTCACAGATACTAGTGGAGTTACAGCATGTCACAGATACTAGTGGAGTTACAGCATGTCACAGATACTAGTGGAGTTACAGCATGTCACAGATACTAGTGGAGTTACAGCATGTCACAGATACTAGTGGAGTTACAGCATGTCACAAATACTAGTGGAGTTACAGCATGTCACAAATACTAGTGGAGTTACAGCATGTCACAAATACTAGTGGAGTTACAGCATGTCACAAATACTAGTGGAGTTACAGCAGGTCACAAATACTAGTGGAGTTACAGCATGTCACAGATACTAGTGGAGTTACAGCATGTCACAGGTACTAGTGGAGTTACAGCATGTTACAAACACTAGTGGAGTTACAGCATGTCACAAATACTAGTGGAGTTACAGCATGTCACAAATACTAGTGGAGTTACAGCATGTCACAAATATTCAGAGTATGTCAGAAAATCTATATACGAGTATTTCTGTCGTGCTAGTCAGAATCACCAGAAAACATGATAATGACATCACTGATGTAACATGTTAATAATGTTATATCATTTATACAACATGGCATACAAAATGTTCTGTACACAAGCCAAAAACACATTTTTTTGCCATAGCAACAACAGTAATAAATACCATAGCAACAACAGTAATAAATACCATAGCAACAACAGTAATAAATGCCATAGCAACAACAGTAATAAATGCCATAGCAACAACAGTAATAAATACCATAGCAACAACAGTAATAAATGCCATAGCAACAACAGTAATAAATACCACAGGCTCTATTAGCAAACATTTACAAGTCAATGATAAAGATTGCAGTTGCCATGACAACTCTATGCATACTAGAGTAGGATGTGAGAATGATGTGAGTAGAGGAGTCGTCCTAATAATTGATGCATAGTTGGTTCAATATGATGGATAATTAAATAGTTAAGAGAGACAGAGTAACATTGCAAACACATATATAAGGGAACAGTGGTTGAGAGCTCTGCTGCTTGAGAAATTAATGATGATCTGGATGTCATCCATAGTGTTGATATTGATATCAGTAACAGTCTCAGGGCTTGTCGATGTCTGAACGACTGAGGTAGTTGTCTTTTCCATTGGATATGTCGCAGTTGAGGTCTCAGTTGCTCCAGGTGGTCGGCGAGGTACGAAGCCGTGGTTAAGAAGCACTTTTGCATCCATTGCCACTGCTTCCATCATGCTCATGACATAGGCACTGTTGGTCTTTTGATAGCTGAAGGCGCAAGCATCGTAGTAACTAAGGTTGTACAGTGCCAAGTCGCGCAGCTTTTCAACATTATAGCAACTCAATAAAACCTTAGTTGCCTCAGTAAAGCATTTCTGTATCAGCAGTCGGTTTTCTGATAACGAGTCTGCACATACAAGCACATGAACATGATAAAGAATATTGACATCACAAACATTATTTTGTACTTGCCACACAAGCACACACTTAATAAGCAGAACAAGAGAGGCAGACGTGTTGGGGGGAGGGGCTACAGCTGATAAACATATTTTTGCTTTTGGAGGGTGTTGTGGCCAAATGTTTCAAACGTGTTTTTGTCTTCATCAGAGGGAATCCCTGAAGCCCCCCCCCCGTAATAGAGACAGAAGTCATATGCGCTAGAATATCCTGGCTAGGAGAACATGCACACTTATGAGTTGGATGCCTCATAAGTGCAACCTTCATGCTGACACATAGCTGCCAGGGTAGAGCCATTTGCTGGGCTAACAAGTGCTAAACTGCTAAGACATTTGCTTGATTACAAGTGAAAGGCTTAAGTAAGCCCCTTACATATTTCTTAGCATTTAATATCCCCTCTAAGCAGCCAGGGTTTTAGGAGTCTCTCCAGGGTTTTAGGAGTCTCTCTAGGAGAGGCCAGGGTTTTAGGAGTCTCTCTAGGAGAGGCCAGGGTTTTAGGAGTCTCTCCAGGGTTTTAGGAGTCTCTCTAGGAGAGGCCAGGGTGTTAGGAGTCTCTCTAGGAGAGGCCTAGGTTTTAGGAGTCTCTCCAGGGTTTTAGGAGTCTCTCTAGGAGAGGCCAGGGTTTTAGGAGTCTCTCTAGGAGAGGCCTCTAGGAGAGGCCAGGATTTTAGGAGTCTCTCTAGGAGAGGCCAGGGTTTTAGGAGTCTCTCCAGGGTTTTAGGAGTCTCTCTAGGAGAGGCCAGGGTTTTAGGAGTCTCTCTAGGAGAGGCCAGGGTTTTAGGAGTCTCTCTAGGGGAGGCCAGGGTTTTAGGAGTCTCTCTAGGGGAAGCCATGGAGTCTCTCTAGGAGAGGCCAGGGTTTTAGGAGTCTACATATCTAGAAATATAATAGCAACTTGATATCAATTATAGAACAGAGCAGGTAGTTTCTAGAGCAGAGCAGGTAGTTTATAGAGAAGGGTTTGTGCCATTGGAGGAGAGGGAGAGAGAGAAACCGAATACCTAAAGAGTGATATTTGCAAGTCACTTACCCCTCAGGCAGTGCATGTAAATAATAGGAGGAATCAATGAATCTCCAGGGGTTAATGACATGCCTCCCCCCCCCCACCCACATCCTTGCAGTCATGCTTCATTCATTCAAATGTGTTTAGACAAATCACCAATGAATAGTACGCCGCACAAATTATTAGCTAATGTAGTGAAGATGACACTTTACCCAATAGCTAAGCGCCCTGTGCAGACTCCCGGCTATCTCCCGCCCTAACTGCTGTCTTGGTCTAGCCAATGCTGTGCAGACTTCCGGCTAACTCCCGCCCTAACTGCTGTCTTGGTCTAGCCAATGCTGTGCAGACTTCCGGCTAACTCCCGCCCTAACTGCTGTCTTGGTCTAGCCAATGCTGTGCAGACTCCCGGCTAACTCCCGCCCTAATTACTACAGCACTGCAGCAGTACATTCCGGCCGTTTGTTTAGCAGAGTTGGGCGTGTTTTTGAGTGCTCCAGTTGGCAAGTTTGCACTCGTAACTCCTTTTGCTGTCCATGTGGTGCTGCACATGCTCTCCATCGAACACGACCGCCAGCCAACACCAGTTCACCAAACAAGAGGCAAGAATGGCTAGTTAGGGCAGACTTATTTAGTAGTGGCAACTGGCCTGAGTGTCTTCCATGCCTCTTGGTGCCATCCTCGTAGCAACCTGGCCTGAGTGTCTTCCATGCCTCTTGGTGCCATCCTCGATACTTAGTTGCAGGCGACTACCAGCTCATTCTTCTAGCAGCTGCCACCTCTTGGGTAACCTGACAAGGTCTATCATGTGCCGACTTACACACCATCGACAAAGAAATATCATTCAACATCATCCAACAGGAAGAAAACTCTGGCCATCACAGACGGTTCCCAATGCAGCAATAGAACTGTATAGAGTCTCCTTGACATCCATGGAGTCCTTGACCCTATTAGAGCTTGTTTTATCAACTACGTCCATCCAATCCTTAGACAAGTCCCTAGTACCATATATATATATACTGTACCAGCAGACTACTTCCACACTTTAATGCATGTTGCTGTGGGGTAATGAATTGCATTACAGAGACTCCAATCTCTCATTGGCTATAGAAAATGAACATAATAGATCCTTATTTGCTAGAAAAACATTCACTCCCACCAGCTAGACAACTAATTCTGTGCCACTCTCTCCCATCCAGCTAGACAACTAATTCTGTGTCTTTTGACTTAGACCTCCATAACCAATGATATCCATAGGGTGTCATTAGACCTCAACTACCATATTCATGGAGAGGGTACCTCCATTCTAATGATATTCATAGGAGAGGGCATGCTGTCAATGATATTCATAGGAGATGCTGGTGGGAGGATACAAAAAACATTCTAGGGTGGGCTCCAATTACTGTACATGTATTTCCTCAAACGGCATCCATCCTAATACCACATGTCATCTTCCACGTGCCCAGTTAAAATTTAATTCCAAGACGAGAGCCGAGAACATCATGAGAGGATGGCAGTAAAGATGGAGAAATTCACTGCCTAAAACAGGAAGAGATGTCAACTGGAGCTGCATCACAAGTTGCTGAGCTCACTTCCAAGCTTAAACATCAAGAATGTCAGGATTCTAGCGACCTTTCTTGGACCTCCAAGATGAAGAACTAGGACTAACAAAATACTAGTTGATGCCTGAAGACTAGCTCAAGCCCGAGCTGCTACTTTCTCTCATTGTGCAGGTGCGTGTTAGCCTGAGGGCAGCAATGACTGGGAGGAGTCATTGCATGAGGCTAAATGGTGCTCACCTATAGCCTGAGCGCAGCAATGACTGGGAGGAGTCATTGCATAAGGCTAAATGATGCTCACCTACAGCCTGAGCGCAGCAATGACTGGGAGGAGTCATTGCATGAGGTTAAATGAGCTTGCACATGCCTATAGCCTCATTGGGTTTGGGAGTACATGTAATTGTGTATGCTATCGAATTGTATTCGCCAAATTTCGTGTTCTCTCTGGTTGGACGTCTGAAACTATTTGAACCCGCATACCTGCCCATGCTAACCACCTGAGGAAGGACAGTAGGCTAAAGTGAGACTGATGGCTAAGAATGACCTGTGAAAGTCTGCCATGCAGCTAGCATAACAGGAGGACATCATCCAGAACACTATTATGACACGCCCAAGTCTGGTGTGTGCATCAATATGTAGCTAGAATAACAGGTGGGATGGCTATTGGCATGGAAACTAAGGACGGATGTGGCCATAATAACTTGTGAGAGGAGTGGACGCCATTTAACACATACCAATGGAAACACTGGTTCCTTCACAGTCACTTGAGGATGGACATCTAGGCAGGGGTGTGCCATACAGGCAGGGGATGGGCACACAGGCAGGGGCATGACATACAGGCAGGGGCATGACATACAGGCAGGGGCATGACATACAGGCAGGGGCATGACATACAGGCAGGGGCTGGGCACACAGGCAGGGGTGTGGCATACAGGCAGGGGCTGGGCACACAGGCAGGGGCTGGGAATATAAGCAGGGGTGTGGCATACAGGCAGGGGCTCGTCATATAGGCAGGGGCTGGGAATATAAGCAGGGGCATATTTGGTTTCCTCTTAGTTCTTATCTGCGGCCAAGTTTGGTACTGGGTGTGCATCAGCTAGAGTAGTAGACAAGCAGTTATATTTTAGTATTGGTGAATAATGAAGTATTTCTCAGCATCAAACACCAGCACAAGAACTCTTACTCAAGCACCAGCACAAGAACTCTTACTCAAGCACTAGCACAAGAACTCTTACTCAAGCACTCTTACTCAAGCACCAGCACAAGAACTCTTACTCAAGCACCAGCACAAGAACTCTTACTCAAGCACTAGCACAAGAACTCTTACTCAAGCACCAGCACAAGAACTCTTACTCAAGCACCAGCACAAGAACTCTTACTCAAGCACCAGCACAAGAACTCTTACTCAAGCACTAGCACAAGAACTCTTACTCAAGCACCAGCACAAGAACTCTTACTCAAGCACCAGCACAAGAACTCTTACTCAAGCACCAGCACAAGAACTCTTACTCAAGCACCAGCACAAGAACTCTTACTCAAGCACCAGCACAAGAACTCTTACTCAAGCACTAGCACAAGAACTCTTACTCAAGCACCAGCACAAGAACTCTTACTCAAGCACCAGCACAAGAACTCTTACTCAAGCACCAGCACAAGAACTCTTACTCAAGCACTAGCACAAGAACTCTTACTCAAGCACCAGCACAAGAACTCTGACTCAAGCACCAGCACAAGAACTCTTACTCAAGCACCAGCACAAGAACTCTTACTCAAGCACCAGCACAAGAACTCTTACTCAAGCACCAGCACAAGAACTCTTACTCAAGCACCAGCACAAGAACTCTTACTCAAGCACCAGCACAAGAACTCTTACTCAAGCACCAGCACAAGAACTCTTACTCAAGCACCAGCACAAGAACTCTTACTCAAGCACCAGCACAAGAACTCTTACTCAAGCACCAGCACAAGAACTCTTACTCAAGCACCAGCACAAGAACTCTTACTCAAGCACTAGCACAAGAACTCTTACTCAAGCACCAGCACAAGAACTCTTACTCAAGCACCAGCACAAGAACTCTTACTCAAGCACCAGCACAAGAACTCTTACTCAAGCACCAGCACAAGAACTCTTACTCAAGCACCAGCACAAGAACTCTTACTCATAATGGAGTTGTTATAAGATGTTTTAAAATGGCCAATATCAGTAATTATCTAAAACGTGTTATTATGTGCCACATGTGCAAAGTCAAGTGGCTTCCAGAGTAATTACGAGAGAAAAACTAACCACCGAGTTGCCTCAGGCATCGGGTAGTTATTATGATTGCCCCTCGCTTAGAAAACTAACCACAGAGTTGCCTCAGGTATCGAGCAGTACATACTATCTAGCTGGAACTCATTCAACGAGAGTAGTCATCTGTAGCTCTAAATATGTTCTAGTTAAAAAAATATGATTTTTTTTTTGCCGATTGCTAGGCTGGTAAAGGGTTGCAACATTAATTATATGCAGAGCTAAACAGCACGCACACTATTTGCCACCTATGACAAGGTCGCACTTATCAAGATGTACCTCATTACATCATCACCTCATTACATCATCGAGATGTACCTCATTACGTCATCAAGATGCACATCATTATGTCATCAAGAAGCACCTCATTACATCATCAAGAAGCACCTCATTACATCATCAAAAAGCACCTCATTACGTCATCAAAAAGCACCTCATTACGGCATCAAGATGCACCTCATTACGTCATCAAGATGCACCTCACTACGTCATCAAGATGGACCTCATTACGTCATCAAGATGCACCTCATTACGTCATCAAGATGCACCTCATTACATCATCAAGATGCACCTCATTACGTCATCAAGATGCACCTCATTATGTCATCATGATGCACCTCATTACGTCATCAAAAAGCACCTCATTACGTCATCATGATGCACCTCATTACGTCATCAAGATGGACCTCATTACGTCAGGGGTGTATTTAGGGGGGGGCGGGGGGGGGCATTCGCCCCCCCTTGTATAATTCTCGCCCCCCCCTTGAAATTAGAGATATTTTTTTAAATAATGTCAAGAAAGGTGTAATACAAGAAAGGTGTAATAAGCTTATGATATCAGGTTCAAATGATAGGAATGTCAAACTGAGGTTCTTCTTGGTTTTCTCTGCCATACGTCCACAATCTCTTCAAGGTCGCTCTCAGAGAGTACTTCTGGTGCCTCTATAGCAATCCTCATAAGGTGAGAAAGGCTGCAGTCACTTAGAGAATTACGCAAACGAGTCTTGATCATCTTCATCTGTGAGAAGCTTCTCTCCACAGAAGCAGTAGAAACTGGAATCGATAAGCAGATGGAGGCAATCTTGTGCAAATTGGGAAACATGGCCTTGAGCATGTCGTTTGAAACAAGTTCTTTCAGCTGTGATGCAGTAGTATCCCGTGGTTGCTTGACTAACAGCTGGCGGAATGTTTTCCACTCTGTAAGTATTTCAGTGGAAATCATGGCTGTCTTCACTGTTTCTTCTCCATCCAATGTTTCTGCATCTCTATCTTCTCCGTAGTGAGCAATCAGTTTCTCAACAGACGTGTCTCCATAAGTGGGAAAAGATACTGAATCTGGTTTTGGAACTTTCCGTGGATCGAATATAGACAATGCTGATACAACAGCGTTGGATGAAGAAAATCGGCTTGTTATGTTGGCCTTTAAATCAGCAACAAAAGGCTTACCAACAACATTCTGGAACGAAAGTATTTTATCAGCGTCAATAGACACCTTTGTAGATGACTTCAAGTCTTCAACGTTTTCAAGAAGCTCCAACACCCAGTTCGCTCCAGGCAAAACTGCATCATCCAAGGATTTAACAGTAGCATCAACAAGGAATGATATCAACGAGAGGTCAAGCTGCTCTGCCTGAAGTGCTTTGCTGAGCTTGGCTACTTGTGGTAGAGTGAAATCAAGCAAATATATAGCTGCAATCGTAGACAATTTGCAGAGGGCACCATGGATTCCAAGAGCTTCTGGCTCGTGGGACGTCTCGTAGATGTTCCCAATGGTGATTACAATTGCAGAATAACTTGCTTTGACAGCTTTGACACACCTTTCATGTGCCAGCCAGCGTGTGTCAGATGGCTTGATCACTTTCATTTCTGGAAGTTCAAGAACGTGCTGTACCTCCTTCAGACACTCTGCTCGCTTGGGGGAATTGCGAAAATGCTTCCAAAGAGTAGTCAATGTTCTGTAAACATGAGCAATTCCAGGAGTTTTATTGGCAGCTTGCACACAAGCCAACTGCAGTAAGTGACAGTGGCAGTGTATAAACAGAGCGTGAGGAGTATGTTTCTTGATACGTGCCTGAACCCCGGTCTTTCGTCCAGAAAAAGTTGCAGCTCCATCAAATCCCAATCCAACTATTCTTCCGACTTGTAGACCTTTCTTCTTTAAACAATCGATGAGATTAGAATAGATGGTCTCTGCATCAGCCTTCTTCAATGGAATAAGCTCCAGAAAGCACTCTACTGGTACACCATCTTCCTCCCAGCGGCAAAACACAGACAATTCTTCTACGTTGGTGACATCTGTGCACTCATCTGCCATGAGGCTGTACATAGGTGCCTTTTGAAGTCGCTTCAGAATCGACTCCTCCACCCATGTCCCCAATGATTCGATGAATTCAACCACAGCCACTCTTGATGTGTACACAGCATTTCTTGGTGCAGTTTCTAAGAATTGCTTCAAATGTTGGCTGCCACATTGAACCACCACGTCAACCAGCTTCTCAAATTTTGTCGAATGTGCAACTTGTTCTTTCGTAAGAAAATGAGTGAGTAGGATCAGGCACTTCACTGCAGCTCTGTTCTGAGCTCTTTTGCGAGCTAAAACATTCTGGAGTTGCTGTACAACTGTTCCACCTTTGGCTGCTCCTTTAGCTGCAAAAAGAGCTCGAGTTGCATGGATATGGAAGTCACTTCTCGCATGAGCTTTCATTTTTTCAACAGCTTTCTTCCAATTTCTGCAAGGTTGTGTGACCCACACTCCTCCAGTACGCTGCAGACCAGATTGCTTGCAAACCTTGCAAAAGGCACCATCGCTATCCTCGTCATAATAGAGCCAACTGAAATCTTTCTCCCAGCTCTTAGAGTATTTTCTCTTCGTGGATACAGAAGAGCGGTGTTTGTTTTGCTTGCTTTTCTTTGAAGGTGGAGGACTAAGGCTAGGACTAGATGCCTCGACATGCTCAGAGCTATCTGTTCTGCTATCTTCGCTATCGCTGCTATTAGCATGAGAAGAGGCTTGAGAAGTACTTGCAAAGTATGAGCGAATATGCATATTAATATGAAGAGAAATCAGCTAGTAAGGTTTCTTTTATAGAGACTTTAAGACCATGACATAATGGACTGAGTTAAAAATACTGAGAGAGAGTGGGAAAGAAGGAGGGAACTGAAGAAGTGACAAACCTACAAAGGAGAACACGTGGTGGTGTGTGATGACTTTAAGACCATGACATAATGGACTGAGTTAAAAATACTGAGAGAGAGTGGGAAAGAAGGAGGGAACTGAAGAAGTGACAAACCTACAAAGGAGAACACGTGGTGGCGTGTGATGACATCATGTCTAAGATTAGACTTGAAGACCATGACATAATGGACTGAGTTAAAAATACTGAGAGAGGGGGAGTGGGAAAGAAGGAGAAACAAAAGAAGTGACAAACCTACAAAGGAGAGCACGTGGTGGTGTGTGATGTCATCGTGTCATGACACATGCTCTCCTTTTTCCAAGCAGCTACAATATCATGAGAAATATATACAGTCTAGCCATAGTTCGGTATAGCATAATGCCATTGGTAGTCAGTCAAAATAGCTATCCTCAGACATTGTAAAAGCAAAAAAAAATATGGGGGGATCTTCCCCCCAGACCCCCCTTTTACGACTTATGAACATGTTAAGAAAATATTAACAAAAATTAGGGCACCAAGTGACCAACCATTTCCACCCCCCCCCCCCTAGAGAACTAGAGAAAAATTGTGTATGAAACCTGTTGTCCATGATTTTGTAAGAAAATGCATGGAATGCAACATAATTCGATTTCACAAAAGCCCACCTCCATTATACGAGTGACAAGTGACTATATCTAATCTATATATGCTGATTGCCGTAGCATGCAACTTCAGCAAATATTTAAGATGGAATGTTGTACTAAAGATTTTAGAAAAAGTGCATGCCATCATAAGTAGCAGCTATATATACAGTTAGTACTGCAAAAATACCTGTGGGTAAAACACTTTCGTACTCCACGCGGAAGCCCAGGGTGCACGTCCCCTTTCCGCACCATCCAGGCTCTCCGCCCCCCCTTATTTTTCCATATCTCAAGTTCGCCCCCCCTTGGCAAAATTTCTGTGTACAACCCTGTTACGTCATCAAGATGCACCTCATTACGTCATCAAAATGCACTTCATTACGTCGGTGATTCACACTCATAATATACACAACTCTTGATCACACACTGGGGGCGTGGTTAAGGAACACACACTGGGGGTGTGGTGCAGGAAAGGTGTATCGTAAGTAGACACTGGCAGCCTATTGAGCTCACATTGCTTGGGACACAGGAATTACTAACACTAGTAATCTATGCAAAGCATTGAGACCACAAGGATTACTAACACTAGTAATCTATGCAATGAGACCACAGGGATTACCAACACTAGTAATCTATGAAAAGCATTGAGACCACAGGGACTACTAACACTAGTAATCTATGCAAAGCAGAGACCACAGGGATTACTAACACTAGTAATCTATGCAAAGCATTGAGGCCACCGGGATTACTAACGCTAGTAATCTATGCAATGCATTGAGGCCACCGGGATTACTAACGCTAGTAATCTATGCAGTGCATTGAGACCACAGGGATTACCAAAACTAGTAATCTATGAAAAGCATCGAGACCACAGGGACTACTAACACTAGTAATCTATGCAAAGCAGAGACCACAGGGATTACTAACACTAGTAATCTATGCAAAGCATTGAGACCACAGGGACTACTAACACTAGTAATCTATGCAAAGCAGAGACCACAGGGATTACCAACACTAGTAATCTATGCAGAGCATTGAGACCACAGGGATTACTAACATTAGTAATCTCTGCAAAGCATTTGAGGTGTACTGGAGAAAGGACTAAACAAAAATATCATTTTAGCTGATGCCCGTAACCTCGAGACCTCATCACCTCGAGACCTCATCGTCACTCCAGTCCTAGCTGAGCTGGATGGAGCCCTAATGGATACTGACCTGTGCAAGTGTCACTAACTGTGTGATGCCTGGACTATGATAGGCACTAAGAATTGTATATATATTCACAGCTTGTCCAAGGTTGAGGTGAGGGCCACTCATATTCTCAAGATTTACAGTGACCGATGATTATTTCCAGCGTAGCTGTATTTAATTAAGGCAGACTCTCACCTCCACAGCTACCTAACGCTAATCACTTGAGCAGTTACGTCAGAACTCTCAGCCACGTTATAATATGGTGTGCGACCCATTGATGTTCAGATGCACCACACGTACCTACGCCATGCATGGGAGTCCTAGGATTCTGCCCCACTGAGGGCCCCTCCCCGTTGAGGGCCCCTCCTACCGGAAACGAACATGGCATTGGGTGCCAGCGGTGGAGGAGGAAGGAGAGAAGAAATGTCTTTAGCGTAAGATCCTATGGGACAAAGTTTTCGTGACTATAATTTTAAAACCTTCTTACTAAAAAAATATTTTACGATTGCATTGCTCTAGCCCCTGTCCTAGCCCTGACATACCTGCAGGCCTAATACAGAGTTCTGGTCTGTACATTAGTGATATCATCATGATGTTTAAAGCTTGGAATGTAATATGCGATATACATAGCCAGGATATGTTTGTCCACAAGTTCCTTATGCAGTAGATTACAAATTGTTGCAAGTGGAAAAACCTAATACCATGTAGGAATGCTTGGAGACAGCCTCCCTTGAAGATGTGGAGCACACTACAGTAAGAGTGAATACCCTGTAGGAATGCTTGGAGACAGCCTCCCTTGAAGATGAGGAGCACACTACAGTAAGAGTGAATACCCTGTAGGAATGCTTGGAGGCAGCCTCCCTTGAAGATGGGGAGCACACTACAGTAAGAGTGAATACCCTGTAGGAATGCTTGGAGACAGGACCATCAAGTTGTATGAACTCAACACTAGAGCATGGTGATGAATTGAGCAGCTGTGTATGTCAGACCGCCAGCATCCTTCCCTCCACTTACTAAATGCCCAGCTACTATCTGAACCTCAGTCATCTGAACCTCAGTCATCTGAACCCAACTTCAGTTATCTGAACTTCAGTTATCTGAACTTCAGCTATCTGAACTTCAGTTATCTGAACTTCAGTTATCTGAACTTCAGTTATCTGAACTTCAGTTATCTGAACTTCAGTTATCTTAACATGTTGGTCTACCAAATGCTACTAGAAGCATGCATGCATAATGGTGGCTGGTGAAGATGCATGCATAATGGTGGCTGGTGAAGATGCATGCATAATGGTGGCTGGTGAAGATGCATGCATAATGGTGGCTGGTGAAGATGCATGGCATAATGGAGGCCGGTGAAGATGCATGCATAATGATGGTTGGTGAAGATGCATGCATAGTGGTGGCTGGTGAAGATGCATGCATAATGGTGGCTGGTGAAGATGCATGCATAATGGTGGCTGGTGAAGATGCATGCATAATGGTGGCTGGTGAAGATGCATGCATAGTGGTGGCTGGTGAAGATGCATGCATAATGGTGGCTGGTGAAGATGCATGCATAATGGTGGCTGGTGAAGATGCATGGCATAATGGAGGCTGGTGAAGATGCATGCATAATGGTGGCTGGTGAAGATGCATGCATAGTGGTGGCTGGTGAAGATGCATGCATAATGGTGGCTGGTGAAGATGCATGCATAATGGTGGCTGGTGAAGATGCATGCATAATGGTGGCTGGTGAAGATGTATGCACAATGGAGGCTGGTGAAGATGCATGGCATAATGGAGGCTGGTGAAGATGCATGCATAATGGTGGCTGGTGAAGATGCATGCATAATGGTGGCTGGTGAAGATGCATGCATAATGGTGGCTGGTGAAGATGCATGGCATAATGGAGGCTGGTGAAGATGTATGCACAATGGAGGCTGGTGAAGATGCATGCATAATGGTGGCTGGTGAAGATGCATGCATAATGGTGGCTGGTGAAGATGCATGCATAATGGTGGCTGGTGAAGATGCATGCATAATGGTGGCTGGTGAAGATGCATGCATAATGGTGGTTGGTGAAGATGCATGCATAATGGTGGCTGGTGAAGATGCACACATAATGATGGCTGGTGAAGATGCATGCATATTGGTGGCTGGTAAAGATGCATGCATGGTGAAGATGCACGCATAATGGTGGCTGGTGAAGATGCATGCATAATGGTGGCTGGTGAAGATGCATGCATAATGGTGGCTGGTGAAGATGCATGCATAATGGTGGCTGGTGAAGATGCATGCATAATGGCATACAACGGGTGCAGAGTTCGCTCGATGTGCAAGTCCTTCCAGGAGTATGTTTCACTCCTTCCCTCTCCTTAAAGCAGAGAAGGCGACATGTACAGTAGGAGACAAAAAAAAGTTCCAGTTCCGTTGTGTTAATATTCCGTTCGCGCTATTTTGAACGTCGTTCCAACGTCGTTTAGTAACAGGTCCGTTCCAACGGCGAGTAATCTTTTTTCTTCGCGTTTCAAACTCGTTCGCGGTTCAATTATCTCGCCCTTGTTCGCACGGTCGTTCTCCAGCCTCGTGCTTCAAGTTACAATTGGCGTCGTTCTCTAGCTTGTTCGTCCGTTTGGCAACCTCTCGCTTCTTAAAGTCATTCTGCAGCGAAAGGCCATCGATATTAGTGCAAACCTCGAAGGAATAGAGGAGCTGATGAAGCGGACCAACGAAATAACTGTTGACTAGCTTCAGCGGCTGTGTTACAGACCAAACTAGGACTACACATTTCACTGCGCACCATTCTGTGGTGCAGGACCGCTTTAGGAAAGACATTCCAAGGTAGCTCTACTGTCAGTTCATCTGACACGTGGAACAAGGTAATGCTGTCTATCATTTCTAAAGCTTGCTAAGCTTGGTTTATCTGACAACTTGGTTTAAGCTTATAAGCTGGTTTGCCTTAGTTTAACTAAGGAAGCTTGATTGATTAGCTTATTCTAAATTTGAAAGGTAAGCTTATGAACATAGCTTTGCCTGGGTTGTGGCTAGGAGTTTAGTTTGGGGGCTTGAAGGACCCAAGACAATCTTGCCTGCTTGGTTTACTCCTTAGCAAACTTAGCTACTCTTTGGCAAGCTTAGATTGTATTGGTGAAACATTTGATTTCCAAATCTTAAAGGCAAGGTAATATTACAATTCTCCTCGCTACCTTTCCAGATGAAAAGAAGATGGGAGAGATGACTTGTGGCATAGAGGATGTTATATGGATTGGTGAATGCAGTCCAACTCAAGATCCACAGACTGCACTCAGGATGGTTTGAACTTGAATGTTGTACTTTACAAAATTGCTAAATTTTGTTCACTGGTTACCATAATAATTGAGCAATGAGCATGCATAACTATGACCAGTGAACTTTCATGACAATTAAACACACTATCATACAAGGCTTGGCTGTCACAACCAAGACGACCCAATTGGCATGACAAAAGACGACAAAGTGTTTGCATATCTTCGTGTGTACACCGTTTCTCTGACATGTATATTTTTGTGTGAATCGTAGATGTACTTGCCTTGTGTTAGTAGACATCTTCACATAATAGACATCTTCACAAAATAAAAATGACGGTCCGTTCACTATCAATATAATTTTCCATTCTTTTGCAAGCACACTTGTATGCCTGCTGGATCGACTCTTCTCTCATTACAGTTTAATAGGGTCCATGGAGAAGTAGGTGGTTGGAAACTGATTGTAGGAGAGAAATCAACTAATATGTGTAAGTCGATGGGGGGGCATCAAGGACCAACTTATCCTACAACTCGAACCATAGAAGCCGGAGTCCTGTTGCATGTGTACAATGAGACATCCACCATGCAATAGAGAAATGCATTTATGTTCTTGACGTAACTTTTCCACTCTTCCAGTACACCTGCCACCAAAGACATGACCCATATTCCACCATGCTTAAGGGCTACACCGACAGAGTTCTTCTCTGTTAGCCAAAATATCAATGTGTAAATGCATCATACCATATCTTGGTCTATATGGTTGAAGTGAGGCCATTCTGACATGGCTTGTTGCATACAAAAGCTTAGCTGCAAGTCCTGCTAAGCTACTAGACGCTCTGTAAACTATTCAACCTTTCTAAGGCAAGGTCTGCTAAGCTACTCGGTGAAGTTTCTCTAAGGCAAGGCTTGCTAGCCACTAAAGGTCCTGTGAGGGCATTTAAAAAGGGGGGAGGGCTTTGTTTTACAAGCCTTAGTCTACACCAGGCTTTACCTAACACTATGCTTAGAAAACCTAACCTCTACAAAACTATATTGCAAGCTTTGTCCAAGCATCTTGTCTAAACTGAGTAGTTACCAACAAGAAGGCAAAGTTAATAGCTAATACAAGTAGAGTTGAAGGATACTAGTGGACACAGGCCAAAAGGCTAGGAAGAGAAATAACTACTACTTACTTCTGTCAGCAGTAAACTTCTTGAAGAGCAAAATGACATCAGTGAAGAAGAAAACAAAAGAGAGGAAAAAAACACTCGCTAGATTTAGCACACCTGGCGCCCGCCCAATGCGCGCGTGCACACGCTTTTATAAAATAAGTGCTAAGATAAAAAATTGGAAACGTAAACTTAACGGCGTTTGTTATGCGTTATTCGTCGGGTTTTTATGCGTTGATTCTGCGTTTCTGTTTTCCTTACCCACCGTTGGAACGGGTACGGAACTGGAACATTTTTTTGTCTCCTACTGTGGTTACATGTAGGATAGGATAAGCTGAAGACCTGCTGTGTGATACTATGAAGAGGTGAAGAGGCCTGACTTCAAACACACTCCAGTGCTAATGTGTTCTGATAACTGACTTCCTATACTCATAATAATATATTTATACATCATGCACAGCAATACAAACTCTCCCATCCAACTCTGCAGTGAGGGGCGACTTCCTTAGTCAACTATCAACATCATCATCATCATAAATATTATTATTATTATTATTATTATCATTGTCATTGTCATCATCATTATTATTATTGGTTATTAAATATTATTATTATTATTATTACTAATCACTGTCATTGTCATTAGGTATAAATATTATCATATAATTAGTGTATTATTACTACCCACCAAACATCTGATGATTGGCACATCCAGTGCAGAGCCCTTCAGAGTAGAAAGACATGAGTCCGGGCACTTGCAGAGTGACTGATAAGAGTTCTCCCAGTCTGCGAATAACCACTGTAGCATTCATCCAAGTGGCCAGGATGGTAACCACGTTCCCCTCCGAGCCAAGATGGAGCTGTAATGGAGAGTTACTGTTGACGTATGGTGAGTCTTCACCATCAAAGGTCAAGGGGAGAGCCTGTTTGCTGTCAGCCACATACTTCCAGGTCCTCATATCATTACAGCTAGCTGGAAACAGGGTCACACTAATCTGCAAGACACACACACACACACACACACACACACAGAGATAATAAATTTTGCCTCTACAAGTTCCTTAGCTACTCACAGATATTAATGCCTCAGATATACTTACACTTGCTGACATTAACACCTTACAGATCTAACACCTTACAGATATTAATGCCTCAGATATACCTACACTTCACTGACATTAACACTTTACAGATCTAACACCTTACAGATATACTTACACTTGACTGACATTAACACCTTACAGATCTAACACCTTACAGATATTAATGCCTCAGATATACTTACACTTCACTGACATTAACACTTTACAGATCTAACACCTTACAGATATACTTACACTTGACTGACATTAACACCTTACAGATCTAACACCTTACAGATATTAATGCCTCAGATATACTTACACTTGCTGACATTAACACCTTACAGATCTAACACCTTACAGATATTAATGCCTCAGATATACCTACACTTCACTGACATTAACACTTTACAGATCTAACACCTTACAGATATACTTACACTTGACTGACATTAACACCTTACAGATCTAACACCTTACAGATATTAATGCCTCAGATATACTTACACTTCACTGACATTAACACTTTACAGATCTAACACCTTACAGATATACTTACACTTGACTGACATTAACACCTTACAGATCTAACACCTTACAGATATTAACGCCTCAGATATACTTACACTTGACTGACATTAACACCTTACAGATCTAACACCTTACAGATATTAATGCCTCAGATATACTTACACTTCACTGACATTAACACCTTACAGATCTAACACCTTACAGATATACTTACACTTGACTGACATTAACACCTTACAGATCTAACACCTTACAGATATTAATGCCTCAGAGATTAACACTCGACTAATATAACACTTTACAGATCCTAACACATTGTAGGTATTAACACCTGATATACTAACACCTTGTAGATATTAACACACGAGAGATTTAAGACCTTGCAGACAGCTGGTAGGGGACCCCAATGTGCTGACCACTGAGGCCCAGTGCTGACCACTGAGGCCTAGTAGGTTGACCTGCCATGATAATGTATGTGTGGCCCAGTGCTGACCACTGAAGCCTAGTAGGTTGACCTGCCATGATAATGTATGTGTGGCCCAGTGCTGACCACTGAAGCCTAGGTTGACCTGCCATGATAATGTATGTGTGGCCCAGTGCTGACCACTGAAGCCTAGGTTGACCTGCCATGATAATGTATGTGTGGCCCAGTGCTGACCACTGAAGCCTAGTAGGTTGACCTGCCATGATAATGTATGTGTGGCCCAGTGCTGACCACTGAAGCCTAGGTTGACCTGCCGTGATAATGTATGTGTGGCCCAGTGCTGACCACTGAAGCCTAGGTTGACCTGCCATGATAATGTATGTGTGGCCCAGTGCTGACCACTGAAGCCTAGTAGGTTGACCTGCCATGATAATGTATGTGTGGCCCAGTGCTGACCACTGAGGCCTAGGTTGACCTGCCATGATAATGTATGTGTGGCCCAGTGCTGACCACTGAAGCCTAGGTTGACCTGCCATGATAATGTATGTGTGGCCCAGTGCTGACCACTGAAGCCTAGTAGGTTGACATGCCATGATCATGTATGTGTGGCCCAGTGCTGACCACTGAAGCCTAGTAGGTTGACCTGCCATGATAATGTATGTGTGGCCCAGTGCTGACCACTGAAGCCTAGTAGGTTGACCTGCCATGATAATGTATGTGTGGCCCAGTGCTGACCACTGAAGCCTAGTAGGTTGACATGCCATGATCATGTATGTGTGGCCCAGTGCTGACCACTGAAGCCTAGTAGGTTGACCTGCCATGATAATGTATGTGTGGCCCAGTGCTGACCACTGAAGCCTAGTAGGTTGACCTGCCATGATAATGTATGTGTGGCCCAGTGCTGACCACTGAAGCCTAGGTTGACCTGCCATGATAATGTATGTGTGGCCCAGTGCTGACCACTGAAGCCTAGGTTGACCTGCCATGATAATGTATGTGTGGCCCAGTGCTGACCACTGAAGCCTAGTAGGTTGACCTGCCATGATAATGTATGTGTGGCCCAGTGCTGACCACTGAGGCCTAGGTTGACCTGCCATGATAATGTATGTGTGGCCCAGTGCTGACCACTGAAGCCTAGGTTGACCTGCCATGATAATGTATGTGTGGCCCAGTGCTGACCACTGAAGCCTAGTAGGTTGACATGCCATGATCATGTATGTGTGGCCCAGTGCTGACCACTGAAGCCTAGTAGGTTGACCTGCCATGATAATGTATGTGTGGCCCAGTGCTGACCACTGAAGCCTAGTAGGTTGACCTGCCATGATAATGTATGTGTGGCCCAGTGCTGACCACTGAAGCCTAGTAGGTTGACATGCCATGATCATGTATGTGTGGCCCAGTGCTGACCACTGAAGCCTAGTAGGTTGACCTGCCATGATAATGTATGTGTGGCCCAGTGCTGACCACTGAAGCCTAGTAGGTTGACCTGCCATGATAATGTATGTGTGGCCCAGTGCTGACCACTGAAGCCTAGGTTGACCTGCCATGATAATGTATGTGTGGCCCAGTGCTGACCACTGAAGCCTAGGTTGACCTGCCATGATAATGTATGTGTGGCCCAGTGCTGACCACTGAAGCCTAGTAGGTTGACCTGCCATGATAATGTATGTGTGGCCCAGTGCTGACCACTGAAGCCTAGGTTGACCTGCCATGATAATGTATGTGTGGCCCAGTGCTGACCACTGAAGCCTAGGTTGACCTGCCATGATAATGTATGTGTGGCCCAGTGCTGACCACTGAAGCCTAGTAGGTTGACCTGCCATGATAATGTATGTGTGGCCCAGTGCTGACCACTGAGGCCTAGGTTGACCTGCCATGATAATGTATGTGTGGCCCAGTGCTGACCACTGAAGCCTAGGTTGACCTGCCATGATAATGTATGTGTGGCCCAGTGCTGACCACTGAAGCCTAGTAGGTTGACATGCCATGATCATGTATGTGTGGCCCAGTGCTGACCACTGAAGCCTAGTAGGTTGACCTGCCATGATAATGTATGTGTGGCCCAGTGCTGACCACTGAAGCCTAGTAGGTTGACCTGCCATGATAATGTATGTGTGGCCCAGTGCTGACCACTGAAGCCTAGTAGGTTGACATGCCATGATCATGTATGTGTGGCCCAGTGCTGACCACTGAAGCCTAGTAGGTTGACCTGCCATGATAATGTATGTGTGGCCCAGTGCTGACCACTGAAGCCTAGTAGGTTGACCTGCCATGATAATGTATGTGTGGCCCAGTGCTGACCACTGAAGCCTAGGTTGACCTGCCATGATAATGTATGTGTGGCCCAGTGCTGACCACTGAAGCCTAGGTTGACCTGCCATGATAATGTATGTGTGGCCCAGTGCTGACCACTGAAGCCTAGTAGGTTGACCTGCCATGATAATGTATGTGTGGCCCAGTGCTGACCACTGAGGCCTAGGTTGACCTGCCATGATAATGTATGTGTGGCCCAGTGCTGACCACTGAAGCCTAGGTTGACCTGCCATGATAATGTATGTGTGGCCCAGTGCTGACCACTGAGGCCTAGTAGGTTGACATGCCATGATCATGTATGTGTGGCCCAGTGCTGACCACTGAAGCCTAGGTTGACCTGCCATGATAATGTATGTGTGGCCCAGTGCTGACCACTGAAGCCTAGGTTGACCTGCCATGATAATGTATGTGTGGCCCAGTGCTGACCACTGAAGCCTAGGTTGACCTGCCATGATAATGTATGTGTGGCCCAGTGCTGACCACTGAAGCCTAGGTTGACCTGCCATGATAATGTATGTGTGGCCCAGTGCTGACCACTGAAGCCTAGGTTGACCTGCCATGATAATGTATGTGTGGCCCAGTGCTGACCACTGAAGCCTAGGTTGACCTGCCATGATAATGTATGTGTGGCCCAGTGCTGACCACTGAAGCCTAGGTTGACCTGCCATGATAATGTATGTGAGGCCCAGTGCTGACCACTGAGGCCCAGGTTGACCTGCCATGATAATGTATGTGTGGCCCAGTGCTGACCACTGAAGCCTAGTAGGTTGACATGCCATGATAATGTATGTGTGGCCCAGTGCTGACCACTGAAGCCTAGTAGGTTGACCTGCCATGATAATGTATGTGTGGCCCAGTGCTGACCACTGAGGCCTAGGTTGACCTGCCATGATAATGTATGTGTGGCCCAGTGCTGACCACTGAAGCCTAGGTTGACCTGCCATGATAATGTATGTGTGGCCCAGTGCTGACCACTGAGGCCTAGTAGGTTGACATGCCATGATCATGTATGTGTGGCCCAGTGCTGACCACTGAAGCCTAGGTTGACCTGCCATGATAATGTATGTGTGGCCCAGTGCTGACCACTGAAGCCTAGGTTGACCTGCCATGATAATGTATGTGTGGCCCAGTGCTGACCACTGAAGCCTAGGTTGACCTGCCATGATAATGTATGTGTGGCCCAGTGCTGACCACTGAAGCCTAGGTTGACCTGCCATGATAATGTATGTGTGGCCCAGTGCTGACCACTGAAGCCTAGGTTGACCTGCCATGATAATGTATGTGTGGCCCAGTGCTGACCACTGAAGCCTAGGTTGACCTGCCATGATAATGTATGTGTGGCCCAGTGCTGACCACTGAAGCCTAGGTTGACCTGCCATGATAATGTATGTGTGGCCCAGTGCTGACCACTGAAGCCTAGGTTGACCTGCCATGATAATGTATGTGTGGCCCAGTGCTGACCACTGAGGCCCAGGTTGACCTGCCATGATAATGTATGTGTGGCCCAGTGCTGACCACTGAAGCCTAGGTTGACCTGCCATGATAATGTATGTGTGGCCCAGTGCTGACCACTGAAGCCTAGGTTGACCTGCCATGATAATGTATGTGTGGCCCAGTGCTGACCACTGAGGCCCAGGTTGACCTGCCATGATAATGTATGTGTGGCCCAGTGCTGACCACTGAGGCCCAGGTTGACCTGCCATGATAATGTATGTGTGGCCCAGTGCTGACCACTGAGGCCCAGGTTGACCTGCCATGATAATGTATGTGTGGCCCAGTGCTGACCACTGATAATGTATGTGTGGCCCAGTGCTGACCACTGAAGCCTAGGTTGACCTGCCATGATAATGTATGTGTGGCCCAGTGCTGACCACTGATAATGTATGTGTGGCCCAGTGCTGACCACTGAAGCCTAGGTTGACCTGCCATGATAATGTATGTGTGGCCCAGTGCTGACCACTGAAGCCTAGGTTGACCTGCCATGATAATGTATGTGTGGCCCAGTGCTGACCACTGAGGCCCAGGTTGACCTGCCATGATAATGTATGTGTGGCCCAGTGCTGACCACTGAGGCCCAGGTTGACCTGCCATGATAATGTATGTGTGGCCCAGTGCTGACCACTGAGGCCCAGGTTGACCTGCCATGATAATGTATGTGTGGCCCAGTGCTGACCACTGATAATGTATGTGTGGCCCAGTGCTGACCACTGAAGCCTAGGTTGACCTGCCATGATAATGTATGTGTGGCCCAGTGCTGACCACTGATAATGTATGTGTGGCCCAGTGCTGACCACTGAAGCCTAGGTTGACCTGCCATGATAATGTATGTGTGGCCCAGTGCTGACCACTGATAATGTATGTGTGGCCCAGTGCTGACCACTGAGGCCTAGGTTGACCTGCCATGATAATGTATGTGTGGCCCAGTGCTGACCACTGATAATGTATGTGTGGCCCAGTGCTGACCACTGAAGCCTAGGTTGACCTGCCATGATAATGTATGTGTGGCCCAGTGCTGACCACTGATAATGTATGTGTGGCCCAGTGCTGACCACTGAAGCCTAGGTTGACCTGCCATGATAATGTATGTGTGGCCCAGTGCTGACCACTGATAATGTATGTGTGGCCCAGTGCTGACCACTGAAGCCTAGGTTGACCTGCCATGATAATGTATGTGTGGCCCAGTGCTGACTACTGAGGCCCAGGTTGACATGCCATGATAATGTATGTGTGGCCCAGTGCTGACCACTGATAATGTATGTGTGGCCCAGTGCTGACCACTGAAGCCTAGGTTGACCTGCCATGATAATGTATGTGTGGCCCAGTGCTGACCACTGAAGCCTAGGTTGACCTGCCATGATAATGTATGTGTGGCCCAGTGCTGACCACTGAGGCCCAGGTTGACCTGCCATGATAATGTATGTGTGGCCCAGTGCTGACCACTGAAGCCTAGGTTGACCTGCCATGATAATGTATGTGTGGCCCAGTGCTGACCACTGAAGCCTAGGTTGACCTGCCATGATAATGTATGTGTGGCCCAGTGCTGACCACTGAGGCCCAGTGCTGACCACTGAGGCCCAGGTTGACCTGCCATGATAATGTATGTGTGGCCCAGTGCTGACCACTGAAGCCTAGTAGGTTGACATGCCATGATCATGTATGTGTGGCCCAGTGCTGACCACTGAAGCCTAGTAGGTTGACCTGCCATGATAATGTATGTGTAGCCCAGTGCTGACCACTGAAGCCTAGTAGGTTGACCTGCCATGATAATGTATGTGTGGCCCAGTGCTGACCACTGAGGCCCAGGTTGACCTGCCATGATAATGTATGTGTGGCCCAGTGCTGACCACTGAGGCCTAGGTTGACCTGCCATGATAATGTATGTGTGGCCCAGTGCTGACCACTGAAGCCTAGGTTGACCTGCCATGATAATGTATGTGTGGCCCAGTGCTGACCACTGAGGCCTAGTAGGTTGACATGCCATGATCATGTATGTGTGGCCCAGTGCTGACCACTGAAGCCTAGGTTGACCTGCCATGATAATGTATGTGTGGCCCAGTGCTGACCACTGAAGCCTAGGTTGACCTGCCATGATAATGTATGTGTGGCCCAGTGCTGACCACTGAAGCCTAGGTTGACCTGCCATGATAATGTATGTGTGGCCCAGTGCTGACCACTGAAGCCTAGGTTGACCTGCCATGATAATGTATGTGTGGCCCAGTGCTGACCACTGAAGCCTAGGTTGACCTGCCATGATAATGTATGTGTGGCCCAGTGCTGACCACTGAAGCCTAGGTTGACCTGCCATGATAATGTATGTGTGGCCCAGTGCTGACCACTGAAGCCTAGGTTGACCTGCCATGATAATGTATGTGTGGCCCAGTGCTGACCACTGAAGCCTAGGTTGACCTGCCATGATAATGTATGTGTGGCCCAGTGCTGACCACTGAGGCCCAGGTTGACCTGCCATGATAATGTATGTGTGGCCCAGTGCTGACCACTGAAGCCTAGGTTGACCTGCCATGATAATGTATGTGTGGCCCAGTGCTGACCACTGAAGCCTAGGTTGACCTGCCATGATAATGTATGTGTGGCCCAGTGCTGACCACTGAGGCCCAGGTTGACCTGCCATGATAATGTATGTGTGGCCCAGTGCTGACCACTGAGGCCCAGGTTGACCTGCCATGATAATGTATGTGTGGCCCAGTGCTGACCACTGAGGCCCAGGTTGACCTGCCATGATAATGTATGTGTGGCCCAGTGCTGACCACTGATAATGTATGTGTGGCCCAGTGCTGACCACTGAAGCCTAGGTTGACCTGCCATGATAATGTATGTGTGGCCCAGTGCTGACCACTGATAATGTATGTGTGGCCCAGTGCTGACCACTGAAGCCTAGGTTGACCTGCCATGATAATGTATGTGTGGCCCAGTGCTGACCACTGAAGCCTAGGTTGACCTGCCATGATAATGTATGTGTGGCCCAGTGCTGACCACTGAGGCCCAGGTTGACCTGCCATGATAATGTATGTGTGGCCCAGTGCTGACCACTGAGGCCCAGGTTGACCTGCCATGATAATGTATGTGTGGCCCAGTGCTGACCACTGAGGCCCAGGTTGACCTGCCATGATAATGTATGTGTGGCCCAGTGCTGACCACTGATAATGTATGTGTGGCCCAGTGCTGACCACTGAAGCCTAGGTTGACCTGCCATGATAATGTATGTGTGGCCCAGTGCTGACCACTGATAATGTATGTGTGGCCCAGTGCTGACCACTGAAGCCTAGGTTGACCTGCCATGATAATGTATGTGTGGCCCAGTGCTGACCACTGATAATGTATGTGTGGCCCAGTGCTGACCACTGAGGCCTAGGTTGACCTGCCATGATAATGTATGTGTGGCCCAGTGCTGACCACTGATAATGTATGTGTGGCCCAGTGCTGACCACTGAAGCCTAGGTTGACCTGCCATGATAATGTATGTGTGGCCCAGTGCTGACCACTGATAATGTATGTGTGGCCCAGTGCTGACCACTGAAGCCTAGGTTGACCTGCCATGATAATGTATGTGTGGCCCAGTGCTGACCACTGATAATGTATGTGTGGCCCAGTGCTGACCACTGAAGCCTAGGTTGACCTGCCATGATAATGTATGTGTGGCCCAGTGCTGACTACTGAGGCCCAGGTTGACATGCCATGATAATGTATGTGTGGCCCAGTGCTGACCACTGATAATGTATGTGTGGCCCAGTGCTGACCACTGAAGCCTAGGTTGACCTGCCATGATAATGTATGTGTGGCCCAGTGCTGACCACTGAAGCCTAGGTTGACCTGCCATGATAATGTATGTGTGGCCCAGTGCTGACCACTGAGGCCCAGGTTGACCTGCCATGATAATGTATGTGTGGCCCAGTGCTGACCACTGAAGCCTAGGTTGACCTGCCATGATAATGTATGTGTGGCCCAGTGCTGACCACTGAAGCCTAGGTTGACCTGCCATGATAATGTATGTGTGGCCCAGTGCTGACCACTGAGGCCCAGTGCTGACCACTGAGGCCCAGGTTGACCTGCCATGATAATGTATGTGTGGCCCAGTGCTGACCACTGAAGCCTAGTAGGTTGACATGCCATGATCATGTATGTGTGGCCCAGTGCTGACCACTGAAGCCCAGGTTGACCTGCCATGATAATGTATGTGTAGCCCAGTGCTGACCACTGAAGCCTAGTAGGTTGACCTGCCATGATAATGTATGTGTGGCACGCAGCCATATGTAGTGCTTCTCGGATAACTCTGCAAGCTCTAGGACTTCTCTTGGCCATATTTGAAATGCCTGGGGTCAACATTGCATCCCTGACTCAGACTGGATTCCAAATCTATTTTTAGTGTTGTATTTCACAGCCTAAAATTAAACACAATCAACCACAAACATCCACCATTACTAAGCACTGCTCACAGAGGGTGGGTGTGGCCCACACCAGGCAGCTAGTGTTGGGTGTGGTTTGGGTGTGGGCAACACAACAACCCTATGGTGCCCCCCACTGGGAGGCTCCTAGCCTTACAAGGAAGAGGTACAGTCAAAGTAGACGTTCAAGTTGCCGCCCGCACATACCTCCAAGACTACAACCCTTCACACCCCCTTTCCCAAGGAAAGCATCCTAAGTTGTGAGGAGCTCAGCAACTAGTTGATGTGTAAGTTTATGGAAGCCCTGACAACAGGGGCGGCGACGGAATGGATTTCCCTTTAAGTGCAAGAGTCCAACGAGGATGTGTTGGCACTCCCAAGTCTGCTTCACCACGGTTTCCATTCCTATTCTAACTCCTTCCTCTGCTGGCCACACCTCTGACAGCCGCCAATTCGGACACCATGCCAGAGATTATGAAATACCGGCACCCACTCCCACCCCATTCTCCAGGGAAGCACCTCAACAGCTAGAACCTGCCAACTGGCAGAGACAGAAGTGACGAGCATTTCTGTTGGGGCACAGGAATGTCGACAATGTAATATAAGTTGAAAGCTGTCATACTACTGCAAGCATTTCTTGGAGGATTAGGAGGATTATCCATCATAACCAGCTCCACACACGTGCATCTGCCATTCATGTTCTGTTCTGCATTAGGGAGATTATGTGTCCTCCATTGATAGTGCAGATACAGAAGGAGGAGCACTCGAGTTAGCTAGTACATTAATAATAGGCACTGTAGGAGGAACACTAGAGTTAGCTAGTACATTAATAATAGGCACTGTAGGGGGAGCACTAGAGTTAGCTAGTACATTAATAATAGGCACTGTAGGAGGAACACTAGAGTTAGCTAGTACATTAATAATAGGCACTGTAGGGGGAACACTAGAGTTAGCTAGTACATTAATAATAGGCACTGTAGGGGGAGCACTAGAGTTAGCTAGTACATTAATAATAGGCACTGTAGGAGGAACACTAGAGTTAGCTAGTACATTAATAATAGGCACTGTAGGAGGAACACTAGAGTTAGCTAGTACATTAATAATAGGCACTGTAGGGGGAGCACTAGAGTTAGCTAGTACATTAATAATAGGCACTGTAGGAGGAACACTAGAGTTAGCTAGTACATTAATAATAGGCACTGTAGGGGGAGCACTAGAGTTAGCTAGTACATTAATAATAGGCACTGTAGGGGGAGCACTAGAGTTAGCTAGTACATTAATAATAGGCACTGTAGGGGGAACACTAGAGTTAGCTAGTACATTAATAATAGGCACTGTAGGGGGAGCACTAGAGTTAGCTAGTACATTAATAATAGGCACTGTAGGAGGAACACTAGAGTTAGCTAGTACATTAATAATAGGCACTGTAGGAGGAACACTAGAGTTAGCTAGTACATTAATAATAGGCACTGTAGGAGGAACACTAGAGTTAGCTAGTACATTAATAATAGGCACTGTAGGAGGAACACTAGAGTTAGCTAGTACATTAATAATAGGCACTGTAGGGGGAACACTAGAGTTAGCTAGTACATTAATAATAGGCACTGTAGGAGGAGCACTAGATTTAGCTAGTACATTAATAATAGGCACTGTAGGAGTAGTACTAGAGTTAGCTAGTACATTAATAATAGGCACTGTAGGGGGAACACTAGAGTTAGCTAGTACATTAATAATAGGCACTGTAGGGGGAGCACTAGAGTTAGCTAGTACATTAATAATAGGCACTGTAGGAGGAACACTAGAGTTAGCTAGTACATTAATAATAGGCACTGTAGGAGGAACACTAGAGTTAGCTAGTACATTAATAATAGGCACTGTAGGGGGAACACTAGAGTTAGCTAGTACATTAATAATAGGCACTGTAGGAGGAACACTAGAGTTAGCTAGTACATTAATAATAGGCACTGTAGGGGGAGCACTAGAGTTAGCTAGCACATTAATAATAGGCACTGTAGGAGGAACACTAGAGTTAGCTAGTACATTAATAATAGGCACTGTAGGGGGAGCACTAGAGTTAGCTAGTACATTAATAATAGGCACTGTAGGGGGAACACTAGAGTTAGCTAGTACATTAATAATAGGCACTGTAGGAGGAGTACTAGAGTTAGCTAGTACATTAATAATAGGCACTGTAGGAGGAACACTAGAGTTAGCTAGTACATTAATAATAGGCACTGTAGGGGGAACACTAGAGTTAGCTAGTACATTAATAATAGGCACTGTAGGAGGAACACTAGAGTTAGCTAGTACATTAATAATAGGCACTGTAGGAGGAACACTAGAGTTAGCTAGTACATTAATAATAGGCACTGTAGGGGGAACACTAGAGTTAGCTAGTACATTAATAATAGGCACTGTAGGAGGAACACTAGAGTTAGCTAGTACATTAATAATAGGCACTGTAGGAGGGGCACTAGAGTTAGCTAGTACATTAATAATAGGCACTGTAGGAGGAACACTAGAGTTAGCTAGTACATTAATAATAGGCACTGTAGGAGGAACACTAGAGTTAGCTAGTACATTAATAATAGGCACTGTAGGAGGAGTACTAGAGTTAGCTAGTACATTAATAATAGGCACTGTAGGGGGAACACTAGAGTTAGCTAGTACATTAATAATAGGCACTGTAGGTGGAACACTAGAGTTAGCTAGTACATTAATAATAGGCACTGTAGGAGGAGTACTAGAGTTAGCTAGTACATTAATAATAGGCACTGTAGGGGGAACACTAGAGTTAGCTAGTACATTAATAATAGGCACTGTAGGGGGAACACTAGAGTTAGCTAGTACATTAATAATAGGCACTGTAGGAGGAACACTAGAGTTAGCTAGTACATTAATAATAGGCACTGTAGGAGTGAGCACTAGAGTTAGCTAGTACATTAATAATAGGCACTGTAGGTGGGGGGGCACTAGAGTTAGCTAGTACATTAATAATAGGCACTGTAGGAGGAACACTAGAGTTAGCTTGTACATTAATAATAGGAACTGTAGGGGGAGTAGCTAGTACATTAATAATAGGCACTGTAGGAGGAACACTAGAGTTAGCTAGTACATTAATAATAGGCACTGTAGGAGGAACACTAGAGTTAGCTAGTACATTAATAATAGGCACTGTAGGGGGAACACTAGAGTTAGCTAGTACATTAATAATAGGCACTGTAGGAGGAGTACTAGAGTTAGCTAGTACATTAATAATAGGCACTGTAGGGGGAACACTAGAGTTAGCTAGTACATTAATAATAGGCACTGTAGGAGGAACACTAGAGTTAGCTAGTACATTAATAATAGGCACTGTAGGAGGAACACTAGAGTTAGCTAGTACATTAATAATAGGCACTGTAGGAGGAACACTAGAGTTAGCTAGTACATTAATAATAGGCACTGTAGGGGGAGCACTAGAGTTAGCTAGTACATTAATAATAGGCACTGTAGGGGGAACACTAGAGTTAGCTAGTACATTAATAATAGGCACTGTAGGAGGAACACTAGAGTTAGCTAGTACATTAATAATAGGCACTGTAGGAGGAACACTAGAGTTAGCTAGTACATTAATAATAGGCACTGTAGGAGGAGTACTAGAGTTAGCTAGTACATTAATAATAGGCACTGTAGGGGGAACACTAGAGTTAGCTAGTACATTAATAATAGGCACTGTAGGGGGAACACTAGAGTTAGCTAGTACATTAATAATAGGCACTGTAGGAGGAGTACTAGAGTTAGCTAGTACATTAATAATAGGCACTGTAGGGGGAACACTAGAGTTAGCTAGTACATTAATAATAGGCACTGTAGGAGGAGTACTAGAGTTAGCTAGTACATTAATAATAGGCACTGTAGGGGGAGCACTAGAGTTAGCTAGTACATTAATAATAGGCACTGTAGGGGGAACACTAGAGTTAGCTAGTACATTAATAATAGGCACTGTAGGGGGAACACTAGAGTTAGCTAGTACATTAATAATAGGCACTGTAGGAGGAACACTAGAGTTAGCTAGTACATTAATAATAGGCACTGTAGGAGTGAGCACTAGAGTTAGCTAGTACATTAATAATAGGCACTGTAGGTGGGGGGGCACTAGAGTTAGCTAGTACATTAATAATAGGCACTGTAGGAGGAACACTAGAGTTAGCTTGTACATTAATAATAGGCACTGTAGGAGGAACACTAGAGTTAGCTAGTACATTAATAATAGGCACTGTAGGAGGAACACTAGAGTTAGCTAGTACATTAATAATAGGCACTGTAGGTGGAGCACTAGAGTTAGCTAGTACATTAATAATAGGCACTGTAGGAGGAACACTAGAGTTAGCTAGTACATTAATAATAGGCACTGTAGGAGGAACACTAGAGTTAGCTAGTACATTAATAATAGGCACTGTAGGGGGAGCACTAGAGTTAGCTAGTACATTAATAATAGGCACTGTAGGAGGAACACTAGAGTTAGCTAGTACATTAATAATAGGCACTGTAGGGGGAGCACTAGAGTTAGCTAGTACATTAATAATAGGCACTGTAGGAGGAACACTAGAGTTAGCTAGTACATTAATAATAGGCACTGTAGGAGGAACACTAGAGTTAGCTAGTACATTAATAATAGGCACTGTAGGAGGAACACTAGAGTTAGCTAGTACATTAATAATAGGCACTGTAGGAGGAACACTAGAGTTAGCTAGTACATTAATAATAGGCACTGTAGGGGGAACACTAGAGTTAGCTAGTACATTAATAATAGGCACTGTAGGAGGAACACTAGAGTTAGCTAGTACATTAATAATAGGCACTGTAGGAGGAGCACTAGAGTTAGCTAGTACATTAATAATAGGCACTGTAGGGGGAGCACTAGAGTTAGCTAGTACATTAATAATAGGCACTGTAGGGGGAACACTAGAGTTAGCTAGTACATTAATAATAGGCACTGTAGGAGGAACACTAGAGTTAGCTAGTACATTAATAATAGGCACTGTAGGAGGAGCACTAGAGTTAGCTAGTACATTAATAATAGGCACTGTAGGAGTGAGCACTAGAGTTAGCTAGTACATTAATAATAGGCACTGTAGGAGGAACACTAGAGTTAGCTAGTACATTAATAATAGGCACTGTAGGGGGAGCACTAGAGTTAGCTAGTACATTAATAATAGGCACTGTAGGGGGAACACTAGAGTTAGCTAGTACATTAATAATAGGCACTGTAGGAGGAACACTAGAGTTAGCTAGTACATTAATAATAGGCACTGTAGGAGGAACACTAGAGTTAGCTAGTACATTAATAATAGGCACTGTAGGGGGAACACTAGAGTTAGCTAGTACATTAATAATAGGCACTGTAGGGGGAGCACTAGAGTTAGCTAGTACATTAATAATAGGCACTGTAGGGGGAGCACTAGAGTTAGCTAGTACATTAATAATAGGCACTGTAGGAGGAACACTAGAGTTAGCTAGTACATTAATAATAGGCACTGTAGGAGGAACACTAGAGTTAGCTAGTACATTAATAATAGGCACTGTAGGAGGAACACTAGAGTTAGCTAGTACATTAATAATAGGCACTGTAGGGGGAACACTAGAGTTAGCTAGTACATTAATAATAGGCACTGTAGGAGGAACACTAGAGTTAGCTAGTACATTAATAATAGGCACTGTAGGAGGAACACTAGAGTTAGCTAGTACATTAATAATAGGCACTGTAGGGGGAACACTAGAGTTAGCTAGTACATTAATAATAGGCACTGTAGGAGGAACACTAGAGTTAGCTAGTACATTAATAATAGGCACTGTAGGGGGAGCACTCGAGTTAGCTGGTACATTAATAATAGGCACTGTAGGAGGAACACTAGAGTTAGCTAGTACATTAATAATAGGCACTGTAGGGGGAGCACTAGAGTTAGCTAGTACATTAATAATAGGCACTGTAGGAGGAACACTAGAGTTAGCTAGTACATTAATAATAGGCACTGTAGGGGGAGCACTAGAGTTAGCTAGTACATTAATAATAGGCACTGTAGGGGGAACACTAGAGTTAGCTAGTACATTAATAATAGGCACTGTAGGAGGAACACTAGAGTTAGCTAGTACATTAATAATAGGCACTGTAGGGGGAACACTAGAGTTAGCTAGTACATTAATAATAGGCACTGTAGGGGGAACACTAGAGTTAGCTAGTACATTAATAATAGGCACTGTAGGGGGAACACTAGAGTTAGCTAGTACATTAATAATAGGCACTGTAGGAGTGAGCACTAGAGTTAGCTAGTACATTAATAATAGGCACTGTAGGAGGAACACTAGAGTTAGCTAGTACATTAATAATAGGCACTGTAGGAGGAACACTAGAGTTAGCTAGTACATTAATAATAGGCACTGTAGGGGGAACACTAGAGTTAGCTAGTACATTAATAATAGGCACTGTAGGAGGAACACTAGAGTTAGCTAGTACATTAATAATAGGCACTGTAGGGGGAACACTAGAGTTAGCTAGTACATTAATAATAGGCACTGTAGGGGGAACACTAGAGTTAGCTAGTACATTAATAATAGGCACTGTAGGGGGAACACTAGAGTTAGCTAGTACATTAATAATAGGCACTGTAGGAGGAACACTAGAGTTAGCTAGTACATTAATAATAGGCACTGTAGGGGGAGCACTAGAGTTAGCTAGTACATTAATAATAGGCACTGTAGGTGGAGCACTAGAGTTAGCTAGTACATTAATAATAGGCACTGTAGGGGGAGCACTAGAGTTAGCTAGTACATTAATAATAGGCACTGTAGGAGGAACACTAGAGTTAGCTAGTACATTAATAATAGGCACTGTAGGAGGAACACTAGAGTTAGCTAGTACATTAATAATAGGCACTGTAGGGGGAGCACTAGAGTTAGCTAGTACATTAATAATAGGCACTGTAGGGGGAACACTAGAGTTAGCTAGTACATTAATAATAGGCACTGTAGGAGGAACACTAGAGTTAGCTAGTACATTAATAATAGGCACTGTAGGGGCAGCACTAGAGTTAGCTAGTACATTAATAATAGGCACTGTAGGAGGAACACTAGAGTTAGCTAGTACATTAATAATAGGCACTGTAGGGGGAGCACTAGAGTTAGCTAGTACATTAATAATAGGCACTGTAGGAGGAACACTAGAGTTAGCTAGTACATTAATAATAGGCACTGTAGGAGGAACACTAGAGTTAGCTAGTACATTAATAATAGGCACTGTAGGAGGAACACTAGAGTTAGCTAGTACATTAATAATAGGCACTGTAGGAGGAACACTAGAGTAGCTAGTACATTAATAATAGGCACTGTAGGAGGAGCACTAGAGTTAGCTAGTACATTAATAATAGGCACTGTAGGAGGAACACTAGAGTTAGCTAGTACATTAATAATAGGCACTGTAGGGGGAGCACTAGAGTTAGCTAGTACATTAATAATAGGCACTGTAGGAGGAACACTAGAGTTAGCTAGTACATTAATAATAGGCACTGTAGGGGGAGCACTAGAGTTAGCTAGTACATTAATAATAGGCACTGTAGGGGGAGCACTAGAGTTAGCTAGTACATTAATAATAGGCACTGTAGGAGGAGCACTAGAGTTAGCTAGTACATTAATAATAGGCACTGTAGGAGGAACACTAGAGTTAGCTAGTACATTAATAATAGGCACTGTAGGTGGAACACTAGAGTTAGCTAGTACATTAATAATAGGCACTGTAGGAGGAGTACTAGAGTTAGCTAGTACATTAATAATAGGCACTGTAGGGGGAACACTAGAGTTAGCTAGTACATTAATAATAGGCACTGTAGGAGGAACACTAGAGTAGCTAGTACATTAATAATAGGCACTGTAGGAGGAGCACTAGAGTTAGCTAGTACATTAATAATAGGCACTGTAGGAGGAACACTAGAGTTAGCTAGTACATTAATAATAGGCACTGTAGGAGGAACACTAGAGTTAGCTAGTACATTAATAATAGGCACTGTAGGAGGAACACTAGAGTTAGCTAGTACATTAATAATAGGCACTGTAGGAGGAACACTAGAGTTAGCTAGTACATTAATAATAGGCACTGTAGGGGGAGCACTAGAGTTAGCTAGTACATTAATAATAGGCACTGTAGGGGGAGCACTAGAGTTAGCTAGTACATTAATAATAGGCACTGTAGGGGGAGCACTAGAGTTAGCTAGTACATTAATAATAGGCACTGTAGGAGGAACACTAGAGTTAGCTAGTACATTAATAATAGGCACTGTAGGGGGAGCACTAGAGTTAGCTAGTACATTAATAATAGGCACTGTAGGAGGAACACTAGAGTTAGCTAGTACATTAATAATAGGCACTGTAGGTGGAGCACTAGAGTTAGCTAGTACATTAATAATAGGCACTGTAGGGGGAACACTAGAGTTAGCTAGTACATTAATAATAGGCACTGTAGGAGGAGTACTAGAGTTAGCTAGCACATTAATAATAGGCACTGTAGGGGGAACACTAGAGTTAGCTAGTACATTAATAATAGGCACTGTAGGAGGAACACTAGAGTTAGCTAGTACATTAATAATAGGCACTGTAGGGGGAACACTAGAGTTAGCTAGTACATTAATAATAGGCACTGTAGGAGGAACACTAGAGTTAGCTAGTACATTAATAATAGGCACTGTAGGGGGAACACTAGAGTTAGCTAGTACATTAATAATAGGCACTGTAGGAGGAACACTAGAGTTAGCTAGTACATTAATAATAGGCACTGTAGGGGGAACACTAGAGTTAGCTAGTACATTAATAATAGGCACTGTAGGAGGAACACTAGAGTTAGCTAGTACATTAATAATAGGCACTGTAGGAGGAACACTAGAGTTAGCTAGTACATTAATAATAGGCACTGTAGGAGGAGCACTAGAGTTAGCTAGTACATTAATAATAGGCACTGTAGGAGGAACACTAGAGTTAGCTAGTACATTAATAATAGGCACTGTAGGGGGAGCACTAGAGTTAGCTAGTACATTAATAATAGGCACTGTAGGGGGAGTACTAGAGTTAGCTAGTACATTAATAATAGGCACTGTAGGAGGAGTACTAGAGTTAGCTAGTACATTAATAATAGGCACTGTAGGAGGAGCACTAGAGTTAGCTAGTACATTAATAATAGGCACTGTAGGGGCAGCACTAGAGTTAGCTAGTACATTAATAATAGGCACTGTAGGGGGAGCACTAGAGTTAGCTAGTACATTAATAATAGGCACTGTAGGAGGAGTACTAGAGTTAGCTAGTACATTAATAATAGGCACTGTAGGAGGAGCACTAGAGTTAGCTAGTACATTAATAATAGGCACTGTAGGAGGAACACTAGAGTTAGCTAGTACATTAATAATAGGCACTGTAGGAGGAACACTAGAGTTAGCTAGTACATTAATAATAGGCACTGTAGGAGGAACACTAGAGTTAGCTAGTACATTAATAATAGGCACTGTAGGTGGAGCACTAGAGTTAGCTAGTACATTAATAATAGGCACTGTAGGGGGAACACTAGAGTTAGCTAGTACATTAATAATAGGCACTGTAGGAGGAGCACTAGAGTTAGCTAGTACATTAATAATAGGCACTGTAGGAGGAACACTAGAGTTAGCTGGTACATTAATAATAGGCACTGTAGGAGGAACACTAGAGTTAGCTAGTACATTAATAATAGGCACTGTAGGAGGAACACTAGAGTTAGCTAGTACATTAATAATAGGCACTGTAGGGGGAGTACTAGAGTTAGCTAGTACATTAATAATAGGCACTGTAGGGGGAACACTAGAGTTAGCTAGTACATTAATAATAGGCACTGTAGGGGGAGCACTAGAGTTAGCTAGTACATTAATAATAGGCACTGTAGGAGGAACACTAGAGTTAGCTAGTACATTAATAATAGGCACTGTAGGAGGAGCACTAGAGTTAGCTAGTACATTAATAATAGGCACTGTAGGAGGAACACTAGAGTTAGCTAGTACATTAATAATAGGCACTGTAGGAGGAGCACTAGAGTTAGCTAGTACATTAATAATAGGCACTGTAGGGGGAACACTAGAGTTAGCTAGTACATTAATAATAGGCACTGTAGGGGGAACACTAGAGTTAGCTAGTACATTAATAATAGGCACTGTAGGAGGAACACTAGAGTTAGCTAGTACATTAATAATAGGCACTGTAGGAGGAGCACTAGAGTTAGCTAGTACATTAATAATAGGCACTGTAGGAGGAACACTAGAGTTAGCTAGTACATTAATAATAGGCACTGTAGGAGGAACACTAGAGTTAGCTGGTACATTAATAATAGGCACTGTAGGGGGAGCACTAGAGTTAGCTAGTACATTAATAATAGGCACTGTAGGAGGAACACTAGAGTTAGCTAGTACATTAATAATAGGCACTGTAGGAGGAACACTAGAGTTAGCTAGTACATTAATAATAGGCACTGTAGGAGGAACACTAGAGTTAGCTAGTACATTAATAATAGGCACTGTAGGAGGAACACTAGAGTTAGCTAGTACATTAATAATAGGCACTGTAGGGGGAACACTAGAGTTAGCTAGTACATTAATAATAGGCACTGTAGGAGGAACACTAGAGTTAGCTAGTACATTAATAATAGGCACTGTAGGAGGAACACTAGAGTTAGCTAGTACATTAATAATAGGCACTGTAGGGGGAGTACTAGAGTTAGCTAGTACATTAATAATAGGCACTGTAGGAGGAACACTAGAGTTAGCTAGTACATTAATAATAGGCACTGTAGGAGGAACACTAGAGTTAGCTAGTACATTAATAATAGGCACTGTAGGAGGAACACTAGAGTTAGCTAGTACATTAATAATAGGCACTGTAGGGGGAGTACTAGAGTTAGCTAGTACATTAATAATAGGCACTGTAGGTGGAACACTAGAGTTAGCTAGTACATTAATAATAGGCACTGTAGGAGGAACACTAGAGTTAGCTAGTACATTAATAATAGGCACTGTAGGGGGAACACTAGAGTTAGCTAGTACATTAATAATAGGCACTGTAGGAGGAACACTAGAGTTAGCTAGTACATTAATAATAGGCACTGTAGGGGGAGTACTAGAGTTAGCTAGTACATTAATAATAGGCACTGTAGGTGGAACACTAGAGTTAGCTAGTACATTAATAATAGGCACTGTAGGAGGAACACTAGAGTTAGCTAGTACATTAATAATAGGCACTGTAGGGGGAACACTAGAGTTAGCTAGTACATTAATAATAGGCACTGTAGGAGGAACACTAGAGTTAGCTAGTACATTAATAATAGGCACTGTAGGGGGAACACTAGAGTTAGCTAGTACATTAATAATAGGCACTGTAGGGGGAGCACTAGAGTTAGCTAGTACATTAATAATAGGCACTGTAGGAGGAACACTAGAGTTAGCTAGTACATTAATAATAGGCACTGTAGGAGGAACACTAGAGTTAGCTAGTACATTAATAATAGGCACTGTAGGAGGAGTACTAGAGTTAGCTAGTACATTAATAATAGGCACTGTAGGAGGAACACTAGAGTTAGCTAGTACATTAATAATAGGCACTGTAGGAGGAACACTAGAGTTAGCTAGTACATTAATAATAGGCACTGTAGGTGGAGCATTAGAGTTAGCTAGTACATTAATAATAGGCACTGTAGGGGGAACACTAGAGTTAGCTAGTACATTAATAATAGGCACTGTAGGAGGAGTACTAGAGTTAGCTAGTACATTAATAATAGGCACTGTAGGGGGAACACTAGAGTTAGCTAGTACATTAATAATAGGCACTGTAGGAGGAGTACTAGAGTTAGCTAGTACATTAATAATAGGCACTGTAGGAGGAACACTAGAGTTAGCTAGTACATTAATAATAGGCACTGTAGGTGGAGCACTAGAGTTAGCTAGTACATTAATAATAGGCACTGTAGGAGGAACACTAGAGTTAGCTAGTACATTAATAATAGGCACTGTAGGGGGAACACTAGAGTTAGCTAGTACATTAATAATAGGCACTGTAGGGGGAGCACTAGAGTTAGCTAGTACATTAATAATAGGCACTGTAGGAGGAACACTAGAGTTAGCTAGTACATTAATAATAGGCACTGTAGGAGGAGTACTAGAGTTAGCTAGTACATTAATAATAGGCACTGTAGAAGGAACACTAGAGTTAGCTAGTACATTAATAATAGGCACTGTAGGTGGAGCACTAGAGTTAGCTAGTACATTAATAATAGGCACTGTAGGAGGAACACTAGAGTTAGCTAGTACATTAATAATAGGCACTGTAGGTGGAGTACTAGAGTTAGCTAGTACATTAATAATAGGCACTGTAGGGGGAACACTAGAGTTAGCTAGTACATTAATAATAGGCACTGTAGGAGGAACACTAGAGTTAGCTAGTACATTAATAATAGGCACTGTAGGAGGAACACTAGAGTTAGCTAGTACATTAATAATAGGCACTGTAGGGGGAACACTAGAGTTAGCTAGTACATTAATAATAGGCACTGTAGGAGGAGCACTAGAGTTAGCTAGTACATTAATAATAGGCACTGTAGGAGGAACACTAGAGTTAGCTAGTACATTAATAATAGGCACTGTAGGAGGAACACTAGAGTTAGCTAGTACATTAATAATAGGCACTGTAGGGGGAACACTAGAGTTAGCTAGTACATTAATAACACTGTAGGGGGAACACTAGAGTTAGCTAGTACATTAATAATAGGCACTGTAGGAGGAACACTAGAGTTAGCTAGTACATTAATAATAGGCACTGTAGGAGGAGCACTAGAGTTAGCTAGTACATTAATAATAGGCACTGTAGGTGGAGCACTAGAGTTAGCTAGTACATTAATAATAGGCACTGTAGGGGGAACACTAGAGTTAGCTAGTACATTAATAATAGGCACTGTAGGGGGAGCACTAGAGTTAGCTAGTACATTAATAATAGGCACTGTAGGAGGAACACTAGAGTTAGCTAGTACATTAATAATAGGCACTGTAGGGGGAACACTAGAGTTAGCTAGTACATTAATAATAGGCACTGTAGGAGGAGCACTAGAGTTAGCTAGTACATTAATAATAGGCACTGTAGGGGGAACACTAGAGTTAGCTAGTACATTAATAATAGGCACTGTAGGAGGAGCACTAGAGTTAGCTAGTACATTAATAATAGGCACTGTAGGGGGAACACTAGAGTTAGCTAGTACATTAATAATAGGCACTGTAGGGAGAACACTAGAGTTAGCTAGTACATTAATAATAGGCACTGTAGGGGGAACACTAGAGTTAGCTAGTACATTAATAATAGGCACTGTAGGAGGAACACTAGAGTTAGCTAGTACATTAATAATAGGCACTGTAGGAGGAACACTAGAGTTAGCTAGTACATTAATAATAGGCACTGTAGGGGGAACACTAGAGTTAGCTAGTACATTAATAATAGGCACTGTAGGGGGAACACTAGAGTTAGCTAGTACATTAATAATAGGCACTGTAGGGGGAACACTAGAGTTAGCTAGTACATTAATAATAGGCACTGTAGGAGGAACACTAGAGTTAGCTAGTACATTAATAATAGGCACTGTAGGTGGAACACTAGAGTTAGCTAGTACATTAATAATAGGCACTGTAGGGGGAGCACTAGAGTTAGCTAGTACATTAATAATAGGCACTGTAGGGGGAGCACTAGAGTTAGCTAGTACATTAATAATAGGCACTGTAGGGGGAACACTAGAGTTAGCTAGTACATTAATAATAGGCACTGTAGGGGGAGCACTAGAGTTAGCTAGTACATTAATAATAGGCACTGTAGGAGGAACACTAGAGTTAGCTAGTACATTAATAATAGGCACTGTAGGAGGAACACTAGAGTTAGCTAGTACATTAATAATAGGCACTGTAGGAGGAACACTAGAGTTAGCTAGTACATTAATAATAGGCACTGTAGGGGGAGCACTAGAGTTAGCTAGTACATTAATAATAGGCACTGTAGGAGGAACACTAGAGTTAGCTAGTACATTAATAATAGGCACTGTAGGAGGAACACTAGAGTTAGCTAGTACATTAATAATAGGCACTGTAGGGGGAGCACTAGAGTTAGCTAGTACATTAATAATAGGCACTGTAGGGAGAACACTAGAGTTAGCTAGTACATTAATAATAGGCACTGTAGGGGGAGCACTAGAGTTAGCTAGTACATTAATAATAGGCACTGTAGGAGGAACACTAGAGTTAGCTAGTACATTAATAATAGGCACTGTAGGGGGAACACTAGAGTTAGCTAGTACATTAATAATAGGCACTGTAGGGGGAGCACTAGAGTTAGCTAGTACATTAATAATAGGCACTGTAGGGGGAACACTAGAGTTAGCTAGTACATTAATAATAGGCACTGTAGGGGGAACACTAGAGTTAGCTAGTACATTAATAATAGGCACTGTAGGAGGAACACTAGAGTTAGCTAGTACATTAATAATAGGCACTGTAGGGGGAACACTAGAGTTAGCTAGTACATTAATAATAGGCACTGTAGGAGGAACACTAGAGTTAGCTAGTACATTAATAATAGGCACTGTAGGAGGAACACTAGAGTTAGCTAGTACATTAATAATAGGCACTGTAGGAGGAACACTAGAGTTAGCTAGTACATTAATAATAGGCACTGTAGGGGGAACACTAGAGTTAGCTAGTACATTAATAATAGGCACTGTAGGAGGAACACTAGAGTTAGCTAGTACATTAATAATAGGCACTGTAGGGGGAACACTAGAGTTAGCTAGTACATTAATAATAGGCACTGTAGGAGGAACACTAGAGTTAGCTAGTACATTAATAATAGGCACTGTAGGAGGAACACTAGAGTTAGCTAGTACATTAATAATAGGCACTGTAGGGGGAACACTAGAGTTAGCTAGTACATTAATAATAGGCACTGTAGGGGGAACACTAGAGTTAGCTAGTACATTAATAATAGGCACTGTAGGGGGAACACTAGAGTTAGCTAGTACATTAATAATAGGCACTGTAGGGGGAACACTAGAGTTAGCTAGTACATTAATAATAGGCACTGTAGGAGGAACACTAGAGTTAGCTAGTACATTAATAATAGGCACTGTAGGAGGAACACTAGAGTTAGCTAGTACATTAATAATAGGCACTGTAGGAGGAGTACTAGAGTTAGCTAGTACATTAATAATAGGCACTGTAGGAGGAACACTAGAGTTAGCTAGTACATTAATAATAGGCACTGTAGGAGGAACACTAGAGTTAGCTAGTACATTAATAATAGGCACTGTAGGAGGAACACTAGAGTTAGCTAGTACATTAATAATAGGCACTGTAGGTGGAGCACTAGAGTTAGCTAGTACATTAATAATAGGCACTGTAGGAGGAACACTAGAGTTAGCTAGTACATTAATAATAGGCACTGTAGGGGGAACACTAGAGTTAGCTAGTACATTAATAATAGGCACTGTAGGGGGAACACTAGAGTTAGCTAGTACATTAATAATAGGCACTGTAGGTGGAGCACTAGAGTTAGCTAGTACATTAATAATAGGCACTGTAGGAGTGAGCACTAGGGTTAGCTGAGCCTAGTTCTACTGAGCCAGATCTGATCTGGCCTCCAGAATAAAGGGGCTAGAGCTAGGTAGGACTAGATGTAGCTCGGGCTAGGTCCAGAATTAGCTATGGCTAGATGTAGCTAGGGCTAGGTCCAGAGCTTGCTATGGCTAGATATAAAGTGCTAGAGTTAAGGTGAAGATAAGTCCAGGACCTACTAGGACTGATGTTAACAGTGTAAGGCAAGAGCTGGTTAAAGCTAGTTGAGGGGCAGGGCTAAGACTTGGGATGTAGTCTAGCTGAGAGAAGTTTGGAACTATGTGCTTAGTTACAGGATTATCTGTAAAGTACACCAGTCACAAAACCAAGAGAAATGGTAATTATTTCATCACACTGACATAAGAAAAAGAAAATAACTACATGTAACCATAACAACCTTAGTGAGCTGAGTATGAGCATGCCCAGAACTATTGCCCTCCACCTCCACCTCCATCTGGTCATGCTGGAACAGCTTCCACGATCCTGGGATACTACAAGTCTGCAGACCATCATGATAGGCTTTGAAAGGTCGGAGGTTACCATTCAAAAATATGCTGCAGAGAAGGAAAGCAGAACATCAACAGCAAAGCTATGACATCATACATATTAACCTGCTAATTACCTGATGACCAAAGCTATGACATCATACATATTAACATGCTAATTACCTGATGACCAAGGTTTGTGATATGGGGATCTGTCTTGGGTTCAAGGAGACCAGTGAACAGATATAGTTGCAAAACTGAGTTAGCATCAGTCTACAGACCAAGAGACTGTGCTGTATTGACTAAGGTCAGTCCTAGCACATGGAGGGCATTACTCCACATGCAGTATTCACAGGGTTCTGCTGGCATGTGACTGCCTTTGATGTAGCTTGATACCAGCCAAGCTCTTTCAGTGCCGTCTCCTGACAGTGCTGGATATTCACATTCCCCTAGAAACCTACTTCAACCTGCCTCCACCCAGTGTGATGTTGGTCCAGTGCGTGTCCCCATAGAGCTATTGTTAACCTACTTCAACCTGCCTCCACCCAGTGTGGTTTTGGTCCAGTGCATGTCCCCATAGAGCTGTTGTCAACCTACTTCAACCTGCCTCCACCCAGTGTGGTGTTGGTCCAGTGCGTGTCCCCATAGAGCTATTGTCAACCTACTTCTGTCAACCTATCAACCTGCCTCAACCCAGTGTGGTGTTGGTCCAGTATGTGTCCCCATAGAGCTGTTGTCAACCTACTTCAACCTGCCCCCACCCAGTGTGGTGTTGGTCCAGTGCGTGTCCCCATAGAGCTATTGTTAACCTACTTCAACCTGCCTCCACCCAGTGTGGTTTTGGTCCAGCGCATGTCCCCATAGAGCTGTTGTCAACCTACTTCAACCTGCCTCCACCGAGTGTGGTGTTGGTCCAGTGTGTGTCCCCATAGAGCTGTTGACAACCTACTTCAACCTGCCTCAACCCAGTGTGGTGTTTATCCAGTGCATGTCTCCATAGAGCTGTTGTCAACCTAAACCTGCCTCACCCAGTGTGGTGTTGGTCCAGTGCGTGTCCCCATAGAGCTATTGTCAACCTACTTCTGTCAACCTACTTCAACCTGCCTCAACCCAGTGTGGTGTTGGTCCAGTATGTGTCCCCATAGAGCTGTTGTCAACCTACTTCAACCTGCCCCCACCCAGTGTGGTGTTGGTCCAGTGTGTGTCCCCATAGAGCTGTTGTCAACCTACTTCAACCTGCCTCCACCCTGTGTGGTGTTGGTCCAGTATGTGTCCCCATAGAGCTGTTGTCAACTTACTTCAACCTGCCCCCACCCAGTGTGGCCCCATAGAGCTGTTGTCAACCTACTTCAACCTACCTCCACCCAGTGTGATGTTGGTCCAGTGTGTGTCCCCATAGAGCCTCTCCCTCCCCTCCTCCTCCTGCCACCTCCCCCTTCCCCCCCCCTCCCCTTGAGAGTTTTCATAATCCTACCCCCCATCTACCCCTCTTCCTATACCACACCCACCTGCAGTGCTGTAAGTTCAAGCCACACCCACCTGCAGTGTTGTAAGTTCATGTTCGATTCCCTCATCAGGCAGCCATTAGACACGCCCTCCTCGCTCCATATCACTGCTTCTGTCACCAGCAAGTCTGCTGATTGGTTAGATAGACTAGGACAAGAAAACGTGGGCATCATGTCATCTGTTGTTGTGGTCAAAGTGGGGGTGTCGGTCGAGGGGGTCAGGGAAGGTGCGACAGGACACTCTCTGTTGCCAATAGCAACACGGACCTGGTGAATGGTTGCTCGGGGCTGATATGCGGTGCAGTTCTGTTGGTATTCATTATAGCAAGTCTGAGTATTTAGAAGCAGCTCACAGTCAATCTCATCACTGGTAGCTGAGGTGTAGTCATGGAAACAGACCTCCATGCAGTCAAAGCAAAAAGACGATCCTGTACAAGGGGGTGGGGTGGAGAGCATGAAACAACTTCGACCTTCGAGTTGAATGTTTGCTATATGTTTCCTGAGGGAATGTTCACACGAGAGCCAATCAGATCCACCAGAACAACACTCCTTCATTCTGGAGGCTAGATCAGATCTGGCTCACTAGAATTAGGCTCAACTCTACCTTCATTCTGGAGGCCAGATCAGATCTGGCTCACTAGAATTAGGCTTAGCTTAACCTTAATTCTGGAGGCCAAATCAGATCTGGCTCACTAGAACTAGGCTCAGCTTAACCTTCATTCTGGAAGCTAGATCAGATCTGGTTCTCACTAGAACTAGGCTCAGCTCTACCTTCATTCTGGAGGCCAGATCAGATCTGGCCCACTAGAACTAGGCTCAGCTTAACCTTCATTCTGGAGGCCAGATCAGATCTGGCTCACTAGAACTAGGCTCAACTCTACCTTCATTCTGGAGGCCAGATCAGATCTGGCTCACTAGAACTAGGCTCAGCTTAACCTTCATTCTGGAGGCCAAATCAGATCTGGCTCACTAGAACTAGGCTCAGCTTAACCTTCATTCTGGAAGCTAGATCAGATCTGGTTCACTAGAACTAGGCTCAGCTCTACCTTCATTCTGGAGGCCAGATCAGATCTGGCCCACTAGAACTAGGCTCAGCTTAACCTTCATTCTGGAGGCCAGATCAGATCTGGCTCACTAGAACTAGGCTCAACTCTACCTTCATTCTGGAGGCCAGATCAGATCTGGCTCACTAGAACTAGGCTCAGCTCTACCTTCATTCTGGAGGCTAGATCAGATCTGGCTCACTAGAACTAGGCTCAACTCTACCTTCATTCTGGAGGCCAGATCAGATCTCGCCCACTAGAACTAGGCTCAACTCTACCTTCATTCTGGAGGCCAGATCAGATCTGGCTCACTAGAACTAGGCTCAACTCTACCTTCATTCTGGAGGCTAGATCAGATCTGGCCCACTAGAACTAGGCTCAGCTTAACCTTCATTCTGGAGGCTAGATCAGATCTGGCCCACTAGAACTAGGCTCAACTCTACCTTCATTCTGGAGGCCAGATCAGATCTGGCTCACTAGAACTAGGCTCAGCTCTACCTTCGTTGCACCTGGACTGGCCCACTATCTCGGACTATTCTTAAATGGCCTTGGTGCGTGCTCCTATCTTGAGTGCAGTATGAATATCATCACTAGGTTGGTCTGCTGAGAATTAGTCTCTGCTAACTAGCGCAGGAAGACAGGGGATGATGGAGTAGAGAGTTCTTCTCTGCTTACTAGCAGAAAAACTTGAATATGAGCAGATGAAGTACTTGCTCCAGCTCAAGCAAGACATGGAACAATGTCAGCATTTACACACATCACTGCATTTGGTGGTTGACATTTTGTTTCTGCATGTGTGTAAATTCTTCTTAAAATGTCTTCGAAGAAGAAAGTCAGAAAGAGATGATGGCATTCTGTGGGCTGTAATGAAAATGGCAGGCAGCAGTGGGCCATCCATCCCCATGTTACCAGCTGCCATCGCCATTCAAACCTTTGTTCCCACCCTTTCACCTAGACCACATCATGTTCAATGAAGTTTTTCTCTGGGGGCTTTTCACCCACACCTCAACACTTGCCAGCTCCTAAAAATTGAGAGAGACTGACTCACCATGTACATGTGTAGCCATGCAGAGAGACTGACTCACCATGTACATGTGTAGCCATGCAGAGAGACTCACTCACCATGTACATGTATAGCCATGCAGAGAGACTGACTCACCATGTACATGTGTAGCCATGCAGAGAGACTGACTCACCATGTACATGTGTAGCCATGCAGAGAGACTGACTCACCATGTACATGTGTAGCCATGCAGAGAGACTGACTCACCATGTACATGTGTAGCCATGCAGAGAGACTCACTCACCATGTACATGTATAGCCATGCAGAGAGACTGACTCACCATGTACATGTGTAGCCATGCAGAGAGACTGACTCACCATGTACATGTGTAGCCATGCAGAGAGACTGACTCACCATGTACATGTGTAGCCATGCAGAGAGACTCACCATGTACATGTGTAGCCATGCAGAGAGAGAAAGTGGCAATCAAACTATCTCTCTCAGAACTTTTAGTGTCTCCGAAAATTCCAACAATGCCCTGAACAGTGGCCCCTTGCAACACTGGATGAGTCTTGCAGTTCCAGAGGGGCAACAATGGAAGCCCTTCCTCAGCAATGCTCAGGGGGGGGTGAAGGTATGCAGACTATTTCAACTAGTATGATCTCACGTACACCATGTTAGTTTCCATCATGGAGACTTATATGTGTGGGTACGTCATGTGCAGCCATTCAGTGATGGGACAGGGTAGCCACCACACACAGAGACAGGAGGGGAGAACGGGACATTTGCTGCACATGTTCATGTGTGCTGCAGTTTCCATGGACATTAGTCCTGTGTGCAGAATATGAACGGTGACTAACGCTAACACTCAGTGGTCATTCAGCCCCTCTCACAATGGCTGCGTAATGATAATGATATTCATGGCTTAGCTGTCCAGGGAAACTATTGTTAAAATATCTAAAGCACGAGAATACCTACTGCCTTGAAACACGTGCTGTATAGAGATGCTGTAGAGAGATCACTGGGGGAGAGACAGAGAACCCAACTTCCCAATGATAAGGTCGGGTTGGATGCATTATGCAAGCAGATTGCAATTACATGAAGATCTTATCTTCCACTAGTCAGACGTTAATGGACAGCAGGTTGCTGCCTCAACCCACATAAGCATTTTAGTCATGCATAAAACAGCAGCAGCTATACATACATAGATATACTATATATATATATATATATATATACTTACATGCATATATATATACTTATATATATATATACTTACATACATATATATATACTTATATATATATATATATACTTACATACATATATATATATATATACTTATATATATATACTTACATACATATATATATACTTATATATATATATACTTACATACATATATATATACTTATACAGTAGACCCTCACATATCCGAACAGCTTGGGACCAGAGGCTATTCGGATATGCAAAAAGTTCGGATATGCAAAAAATCACAAATATTAATTATAAATTCATGAATGTAATTAAAATGCTGGGAACTAATTTCAATATCCTTTTAACTGCAGGTACTTGGGATTAAGAAGCTCACTTCCTGGTACTAGAAGGATTTAGGTCCTCATAACTGGCATGTTGTTTTACATATATACATATTTTTTCATATTACTGTATATATATATTCATAATGTTGTATTTTCTCTGAGCAATAGTCCACTGAGTGCCTTGGGGCTTTCTCCTTTTTCTGAACGAACCACAGATATAAAGCATTTTCTAGTTGTTCGTCTTTAGCAAGGCGCATGACTTTTTGCGAGCTGAACTTAGTTGCCTGCGAACTCTCGAAGTTTGGCTTCATTCTTTTTTATCTCCGTTATTGTCAACTTCCCTACGCCTGACTCTTCCGCTAGTCCGGCTTGACTGGCTCCATTTGATATCTTGCTTAGAATGGCTATCTTTGACTCGATCGACAAAACTTTTTTCTGGCCAAAGCGAACGAACTAATTTCCACGTGCAAACGAAGTTTGGCAGATCGACGACCGTTACCAGGTTTATTATTTAATCAGGAGTTCGGATAATCCGAGCGTTCGGATAATCGAGGGTCGGATATGCGAGGGTCTACTGTATATATATATATATATACTTACATACATATGTATATACTTATATATATATATATATATATATATATATATACTTACATACATATATATATATACTTATATAGATATATATATACTTATATATATAAAACTGACTCCCTGAAGAGGTTGCCAAGCAGTATATATGACCAGTTCCAGCTCGAGAGAGAAAACAATTTTATCATCGAACAAATACAGTTTGGACCTGCTTTCTCATCAACAAAAGCAGAAAAATCGGCATATCATCACATGATTCATCTCATGGATTCCATCACAAACTTTGCTCCTATCCAACCTTCCATTCACCATCAGCTCTCTGCATCTGCACTTCCTGCCTGCCATGGTCCAGCCTCATCCAGATATCATGCACTCTCTTGCTCAATGTCCCCTTCCCTCTCCTTCTTAGGGATCTAATTTCTATTAATTTAATTTAATATTCTGTTTGTTTGCTTTTATCCCATTTGGGGGTGTAAAGATTAATAAAAAATATATATATACTTACATATATATACTTATATATATATATATATATATATACTTACATACATATACAAACATATATATATATATATACATACTTATATAATTATATATATATAATTATACATTTATGTATAGTATATATATACTATACATACATATACATATACTTATATATATATATATACATATACAATTATATATATACTTATATATATATATATGTATATACTTACATACATATACAAACATATATATATATACATACTTATATAATTATATATATATATATAATTATATATTTATGTATAGTATATATATATATATACTATACATACATACATATACATATACTTATATATATATATATACATACATATACATATATATACATACATACATATATACACATATATATATACATACATACATATGTATGTATACACATATATCTGCGCTAGGCTGGACTGAGAGCAGAGTACCGAGTCCAGGAAGGGGAGGATCAGGGTTAGATAGCTGGAGAACTATTGATGCCAGGTTGGAGTTAAGGCTGGTGTAGGACCAGGGAAGGGACTAGATGTCCGGGGTTAGATGTCCGGGGTTAGATGTCCGGGGTTAGATATAGCTGGCAAGAGCTCTAGCACACAGCTAGCAACAGTACTGTCAGTGGAGTATTCTACATACCTATACACATACCTACACACTGACTATTGGTACACACAGTATAGAGCTTGTCTGCAAACTCATGACCCCTCCCAGACAGAAGACCCTCCAAACATATCAACACTTGAGCCACTAATAGTCTGAACAATGTGGCGATGACAAAATGTCAATTGTAAGGTCGGCCATTCCTAGACACTTTCACTTCCCATTTAACAAGAAAAAAATAATGGCACAACGAAAACCACTGCGCGCTAAGTACCAAGACCTGTCATTAAGAACTGCTAAGATACCAAGACCTGTCATTACCTTAAGAACTTCTAAGGTACCAAGACCTGTCATTACCTAAGAACTGCTAAGATACCAAGACCTGTCATTACCTTAAGAACTTCTAAGGTACCAAGACCTGTCATTACCTAAGAACTGCTAAGATACCAAGACCTGTCATTACCTTAAGAACTTCTAAGGTACCAAGACCTGTCATTACCTAAGAACTGCTAAGGTACCAGGACCTGTCATTACCTTAATTAAGAACTGCTAAGATTCCAAGACCTGTCATTACCTAAGAACTGCTAAGGTACCAGGACCTGTCATTACCTAAGAACTGCTAAGACCAAGACCTGTCATTACCTTAAGAACTGCTAAGATACCAAGACCTGTCATTACCTTAAGAACTGCTAAGATTCCAAGACCTGTCATTACCTAAGAACTGCTAAGGTACCAGGACCTGTCATTACCTAAGAACTGCTAAGACCAAGACCTGTCATTACCCATTACCTTAAGAACTGCTAAGATACCAAGACCTGTCATTACCTTAAGAACTGCTAAGATTCCAAGACCTGTCATTACCTTAAGAACTGCTAAGATACCAAGACCTGTCATTACCTTAAGAACTGCTAAGGTACCAAGACCTGTCATTACCTTAAGAACTGCTAAGATTCCAAGACCTGTCATTACCTTAAGAACTGCTAAGATACCAAGACCTGTCATTACCTTAAGAACTGCTAAGATTCCAAGACCTGTCATTACCTTAAGAACTGCTAAGATACCAAGACCTGTCATTACCTAAGAACTGCTAAGGTACCAGGACCTGTCATTACCTTTAAGAACTGCTAAGATTCCAAAACCATGCAGTTACCATAAGAACTGCTGAGGTTCCAAGACCATGCCATTACCATAAGAACTGCTGAGGTTCCAAAACCATGCTATCACCTTAAAGAACTGCCTTAAGAACTGTTAAGGCTCCACAACCTTAAGAACTCAATGACATAATTCAGACTATATGTGAATTGAGTACAAACACCAAGATACAGCTGCTACTTGAAGCTACCATTAATGATGCAGCCACAGAAGCCATGCATGGAACACAGCTCAGAGCTGGCTTGCAATTCTGACATTATTCGACATGGTTTGATTATGCACGATAAAAATGGACCACACTCTCTGCAGCAAGCTATCATTTTAGCCCTGTTTTACCACATGAAGAAGTATGTTGACATCCTGCTCCGGCCGGCTAATATATTATAAACTACAGTTGTTTTTACTACTTACCAATTCTTGTCAACAAAACAATGAGAAGAACGGGATTTCTCCATTTACTCATCTTAGCAGCGAACTAGCAGCAACAAGTAGCTCTTAGTAGTAGAAACGATGTTCTCGCTTGGCTATAACCGCGGCAGACAAGTCTACACGCTTGATCCCAGGTCCGACTCAACAGTAAAGAAAACTCGCAACCCGGTGCAGCTCATTTTATAGCGGACCTTCACTCGCGGAATTACGCTCGCGGAATTACGCTAGCGTGGGCTGTTAGTAATTTTGTTTTGGCTTGCCACACATCTTGCCAAGCCATCTGCTACCTCTTCCGGTAAATGTCCGAGATGTTCTAAGAGCATGGTTAAAAGGCGTTCCTTGAAGCCCTTAGGCACCCCCACTTGATTTAAATTGAGCAACAATTTTGTCATAACTTACACAACTTAACACAAGACAATGTTTGCATAATCTCTCTCACCGTCTCTAGGACAAGATCGATACTCATAGGGCAGCGAATAAAAAACGGAACGAGTTTATTCTCTCACTAGCAGACCGTACAACAGAAGCATTTCCATTTCCTTCCTGTATCTATACATTATGCAGACACAAAACTGGTCATTCTTATGGTAATGGAATAACGGGATCCGCCAGACACTTTACGAATTTTAGATCAGTTAGACGAGGATAAGATGTCCTATATAAACTACCCTGGCTCCACCAGCTCATTATGAATGCCCAACAATCTTCGGCATTACCAATTACCAAAAAATATATGCGCTCTAATTAGAAACGTATTGAGGAACCCAACCCACAAGTAGTGGCTTGACCGACCTTTACCTCTCTTCCCTGTGGTTGCGTCCAGCTAGCTCTGACTACCTTAGCTTTTTTCCTTCGGTGAACTAAATTGGAGAACGTAATATTATGCGTCTTCTCTGCTATCAATAATACTGGCTGGTGTCAATTATCAAGAAGCCTTTTCATTTACAAACATCACCAAGAGGGGCTGAGTGTTGGTACATTCTCAGAGGTGAGTGAAGGGCTTGCAGGTCTTGTAAAGCGGAGAATGAATTGATGAAATGTATGGACTGTCACTTTTTAATTGTCTTGTATGTCAATGAGTTTGGATGTGTCCTATCTTAAAATCTGTTCATCAGTTGAGGAAAATGCATTTCCAACAAATCATGTTAATTACAGTGCCTCTCTCTGCAACACTAGCCATGTGCACAGTGCCTCTCTCTGCAACACTAGCGCTTTAGTTGCATTTAAATGGCTGGTTTAATCAGCACACAGGAAGTTGGATGACAGTCTCCCTGCCCCTGCAATATTTGTGAACCATTGGAGATAAAAATGTGATTTGAGTTCATAAAAATCTGTCATTTTTGAGTCCCTGTTCAACATGATAGTTTTTGACATACTTGCGCATGACTAAGTGCTAGTGGTGAAGGTGGTGATAATGGTGGTGATAGTTGTGGTGATGGTGGTGTTGATGAGGTAGTGACAGTGATGATGGTGTTGATGGTCCTGGTGGAGGTGATGGTAGTGGTGATGAGGTAGTGACAGTGATGGTGGTGTTGATGGTCCTGGTGGAGGTGATGGTAGTGGTGATGAGGTAGTGACAGTGATGATGGTGTTGATGGTCCTGGTGGAGGTGATGGTAGTGGTGATGTTTAAAGCGGTGAAGTTAGCTTATTCTTTGTGGAATCTTTATATTGCTATATTACCATGGAGATGTCGTATTGATCCCCATCCAGTTATACCTGACTCACCTGCACAGGCGGACAGACTAACTGACAAGAAAACACACAGAAGGAGTTCAAGCATCCATCTGCTGATTATGTCGGAGAAGAAACGAAAACCTCCAGCTCTCAGCTTAGGCCCAACCCCCCAACCTACCCACAGCACAGATTCTCCAGATGGAGGAGGGATCATCGCCGTGGACACCACCTACAAAGAGTAAGTGTTGTGAGGATTAGAGCTCACACTGGTCGTCTCGGGTGTTTAAGCTACTAGCAGAAATACCTGCCCCTCCCCCCTAAATCAACCCTAATCTACAACATTGTACTTGAGTTTCTAATTATGTGCCACTTGTGTGGGCGGTCTCTAAGTCTGCAGTTTAGATACTGATTGACAAATGGTTGAGAAGTCCTTCAGCAACATTGTTGTTCAATATTTGATAATTGGTTGTACCGCCCACGGGATTGGCTCCAGGTGGTGTTTTGTGGTGACCCGCCCCCTCTTAATGGACCATACAATGTTGCACTCCAGTGCCGATCCAGAGTCCGCCCTAGTTTGGCTATGATGGCTGTCTTAAATATTTGGGGGTGTGGCATGGCCAGGAGGCTTGGTCTACAGGGCCAAAACCAGGTCCAAAACCTTCCCGGGATCAAGAAGTTTCCGATGATCTGCGACATCTGGGTACACAAGCAACACAACCTCTGATCCTAAAGCACATGCTCTCTTATAAGTTCACACTGGTCAACTCTGGTTTATAAGCCATAAGCACATGCTCTCATGCTCTCTTATAAGCTCATACTGGTCAACTCTGGTTTATAAGCTCTACAAGCACATGCTCTCTTATAAGCTCATACTGGTCAACTCTGGTTTATAAGCTATAAGCACATGCTCTCTTATAAGCTCATACTGGTCAACTCTGGTTTATAAGCTATAAGCACATGCTCTCTTATTTATAAGCTCATACTGGTCAACTCTGGTTTATAAGCTACAAGCACGTGCTCTCCTATATAATGGCACGCCCACACAGCATTCAAGGGAAATGTGTTCAGTCTTGAACATCAGAAATAGGTGGTCAACTGGTACAAGTTCATACTGGTCAACTGGTACAAGTTCATACTGGGCAACTGGTACAAGTTCATACTGGTCAACTGGTACAAGTTCATACTGGTCAACTGGTACAAGTTCATACTGGTCAACTGGTACAAGTTCATACTGGTCAACTGGTACAAGTTCATACTGGTCAACTGGTACAAGTTCATACTGGGCAACTGGTACAAGTTCATACTGGTCAACTGGTACAAGTTCATACTGGTCACTGGTACAAGTTCATACTGGTCAACTGGTACAAGTTCATACTGGTCAACTGGTACAAGTTCATACTGGTCAACTGGTACAAGTTCATACTGGGCAACTGGTACAAGTTCATACTGGTCAACTGGTACAAGTTCATACTGGTCAACTGGTACAAGTTCATACTGGTCAACTGGTGCAAGTTCATACTGGTCAACTGGTACAAGTTCATACTGGTCAACTGGTACAAGTTCATACTAGTCAGCTGGTACAAGTTCATACTGGTCAACTGGTACAAGTTCATACTGGTCAACTGGTACAAGTTCATACTGGTCAACTGGTACAAGTTCATACTGGTCAACTGGTACAAGTTCATACTGGTCAACTGGTACAAGTTCATACTGGTCAACTGGTACAAGTTCATACTGGTCAACTGGTACAAGTTCATACTGGTCAACTGGTACAAGTTCATACTGGTCAACTGGTACAAGTTCATACTGGTCAACTGGTACAAGTTCATACTGGTCAACTGGTACAAGTTCATACTGGTCAACTAGTACAAGTTCATACTGGTCAACTGGTACAAGTTCATACTGGTCAACTGGTACAAGTTCATACTGGTCAACTGGTTCAAGTTCATACTGGTCAACTGGTACAAGTTCATACTGGTCAACTGGTACAAGTTCATACTGGTCAACTGGTACAAGTTCATACTGGTCAACTGGTACAAGTTCATACTGGTCAACTGGTACAAGTTCATACTGGTCAACTGGTACAAGTTCATACTGGTCAACTGGTACAAGTTCATACTGGTCAACTGGTACAAGTTCATACTGGTCAACTGGTACAAGTTCATACTGGTCAACTGGTACAAGTTCATACTGGTCAACTGGTACAAGTTCATACTGGTCAGCTGGTACAAGTTCATACTGGTCAACTGGTACAAGTTCATACTGGTCAACTGGTACAAGTTCATACTGGTCAACTGGTACAAGTTCATACTGGTCAACTGGTACAAGTTCATACTGGTCAACTGGTACAAGTTCATACTGGTCAACTGGTTCAAGTTCATACTGGTCAACTGGTACAAGTTCATACTGGTCAACTGGTACAAGTTCATACTGGTCAACTGGTACACGTTCATACTGGTCAACTGGTTCAAGTTCATACTGGTCAATTGGTACAAGTTCATACTGGTCAGCTGGTACAAGTTCATACTGGTCAGCTGGTACAAGTTCATACTGGTCAGCTGGTACAAGTTCATACTGGTCAGCTGGTACAAGTTCATACTGGTCAACTGGTACAAGTTCATACTGGTCAACTGGTACAAGTTCATACTGGTCAGCTGGTTCAAGTTCATACTGGTCAGCTGGTACAAGTTCATACTGGTCAACTGGTACAAGTTCATACTGGTCAACTGGTACAAGTTCATACTGGTCAACTGGTTCAAGTTCATACTGGTCAACTGGTTCAAGTTCATACTGGTCAACTGGTACAAGTTCATACTGGTCAACTGGTACAAGTTCATACTGGTCAACTGGTACAAGTTCATACTGGTCAGCTGGTACAAGTTCATACTGGTCAGCTGGTACAAGTTCATACTGGTCAGCTGGTACAAGTTCATACTGGTCAGCTGGTACAAGTTCATACTGGTCAACTGGTACAAGTTCATACTGGTCAACTGGTACAAGTTCATACTGGTCAACTGGTACAAGTTCATACTGGTCAGCTGGTACAAGTTCATACTGGTCAACTGGTACAAGTTCATACTGGTCAGCTGGTACAAGTTCATACTGGTCAGCTGGTACAAGTTCATACTGGTCAACTGGTACAAGTTCATACTGGTCAGCTGGTACAAGTTCATACTGGTCAACTGGTACAAGTTCATACTGGTCAACTGGTACAAGTTCATACTGGTCAACTGGTACAAGTTCATACTGGTCAACTGGTACAAGTTCATACTGGTCAACTGGTACAAGTTCATACTGGTCAACTGGTACAAGTTCATACTGGTCAACTGGTACAAGTTCATACTGGTCAACTGGTACAAGTTCATACTGGTCAACTGGTACAAGTTCATACTGGTCAACTGGTACAAGTTCATACTGGTCAGCTGGTACAAGTTCATACTGGTCAACTGGTACAAGTTCATACTGGTCAACTGGTACAAGTTCATACTGGTCAACTGGTACAAGTTCATACTGGTCAACTGGTACAAGTTCATACTGGTCAACTGGTACAAGTTCATACTGGTCAGCTGGTACAAGTTCATACTGGTCAACTGGTACAAGTTCATACTAGTCAACTGGTACAAGTTCATACTGGTCAGCTGGTACAAGTTCATACTGGCCAGCTGGTACAAGTTCATACTGGTCAACTGGTACAAGTTCATACTGGTCAGCTGGTACAAGTTCATACTGGTCAACTGGTACAAGTTCATACTGGTCAGCTGGTACAAGTTCATACTGGTCAACTGGTACAAGTTCATACTGGTCAGCTGGTACAAGTTCATACTGGTCAGCTGGTACAAGTTCATACTGGTCAACTGGTACAAGTTCATACTGGTCAACTGGTACAAGTTCATACTGGTCAACTGGTACAAGTTCATACTGGTCAGCTGGTACAAGTTCATACTGGTCAACTGGTACAAGTTCATACTGGTCAGCTGGTACAAGTTCATACTGGTCAGCTGGTACAAGTTCATACTGGTCAACTGGTACAAGTTCATACTGGTCAGCTGGTACAAGTTCATACTGGTCAACTGGTACAAGTTCATACTGGTCAACTGGTACAAGTTCATACTGGTCAACTGGTACAAGTTCATACTGGTCAACTGGTACAAGTTCATACTGGTCAACTGGTACAAGTTCATACTGGTCAACTGGTACAAGTTCATACTGGTCAACTGGTACAAGTTCATACTGGTCAACTGGTACAAGTTCATACTGGTCACTCTTCCTCTACCTGATGTAACTGCAGAGTGCAGTTATCCCATCTTAAAGATGCCCCATTATATTATACATGAAGTAAGGGGCTGAAAGATGACCCATCATATACATGAGCTAAAAGGTTAGCCATGGATATCCAGGTCTTTATTTTCCAGCAGCTAAAACTGTCGTGGAACAGTCTTGAGGTTGACTAGGAGTTCTCAACTAGCTGCAGTGAAGTACTCAGACAGTCGTGAGTTCTTGTAACAGACACTACTAGTCCACTACTCCGCTGCTAACAGCATGGGTCCTGGCCCACTTCCAGCCTAGCTATAGGAACACACCTCAAGCTCTACTCCTCTACTAACAGCATGGGTCCTGGCCCACTTCCAGCCTAGCTATAGGAGCACACCTCAAGCTCTATTCCTCTACTAACAGCATGGGTCCTGGCCCACTTCCAGCCTAGCTATAGGAGCACACCTCAAGTTCTACTCCTCTACTAACAGCATGGGTCCTGGCCCACTTCCAGCCTAGCTATAGGAGCACACCTCAAGCTCTGCTCCTCTACTAACAGCATGTGTCCTGGCCCACTTCCAGCCTAGCTATAGGAACACACCTCAAGCTCTACTCCTCTACTAACAGCATGGGTCCTGGCCCACTTCCACTCTAGCTATAGGAATATATGTCTACCATAAGCTACAAGAATGTTATATATCAAGATTTTTTGACAGTATTGGCGCTGTCAGGCTTTGCAAGGCTCACTGGTCAAGCTTTGCAAGGCTCACTGGTCAGGTTTTGCAAGGCTCACTGGTCAGGCACTGGTCAGGCTTTGCAAGGCTCTCCTGTCAGGCTTTGCAAGGCTCTGCCAGGCTTTGCAAGGCTCACTGGTCAGGCTTTGCAAGGCTCACTGGTCAGGCTTTACAAGGCTCACTGGTCAGGCTTTGCAAGGCTCGCCTGCCAGGCTTTGCAAGGCTCACTGGTCAGGCTTTGCAAGGCTCACTGGTCAGGCTTTGCAAGGCTCACTGGTCACGCTTTGCAAGGCTCACTGGTCAGGCTCACTGGTCAGGCTTTGCAAGGCTCTCCTGATAAGAACACAGTTTCTTGCTCTAGCTGATGCCTGATGGAAGACATTCTAGAGATGCTAAGTGGAGGAGAGAGGGGTACTGAAAATGGGGGACCTCACACATCACAACTAAATATTGTAGTCCAAGAATGTTAACTCCTGTGGTACATATGTCAGACATTCTCGGAAGCCTCTCTGCACTATTAGTTGCCCCCTTATTACCCTCGGAGGAAGCTGCTACCAAGTAAACATTCTCTCTCAGCCATAATTCACCCATGGCAGTCAACATAGACCATTTGGTTGTGCAATCTTGCTCCACCGCAGCCAAGGCTCCCCCATGCTCTACATAGGTGTTCTGCTCCACACAGCCAAGGCTCCACCATGCTCTACATAGGTGTTCTGCTCTACACAGCCAAGGCTCCCCCATGCTCTACATAGGTGTTCTGCTCCACACAGCCAAGGCTCCCCCATTCTCTACATAGGTGTTCTGCTCCACACAGCCAAGGCTCCCCCATGCTCTACATAGGTGTTCTGCTCCACACAGCCAAGGCTCCACCATGCTCTACATAGGTGTTCTGCTCCACACAGCCAAGGCTCCACCATGCTCTACATAGGTGTTCTGCTCCACACAGCCAAGGCTCCACCATACTCTACATAGGTGTTCTGCTCCACACAGCCAAGGCTCCACCATGCTCTACATAGGTGTTCTGCTCCACACAGCCAAGGCTCCACCATGCTCTACATGTAGGTGTTCTGCTCCACACAGCCAAGGCTCCACCATGCTCTACATAGGTGTTCTGCTCCACACAGCCAAGGCTCCCCCATGCTCTACATAGGTGTTCTGCTCCACACAGCCAAGGCTCCACCATGCTCTACATACAGGTGTTCTGCTCCACACAGCCAAGGCTCCACCATGCTCTACATAGGTGTTCTGCTCCACCACAGCCAAGGCTCCCCCATGCTCTACATAGGTGTTCTGCTCCACACAGCCAAGGCTCCACCATGCTCTACATAGGTGTTCTGCTCTACACAGCCAAGGCTCCACCATGCTCTACATAGGTGTTCTGCTCCACACAGCCAAGGCTCCCCCTGCATATCACGGAGTGATGTAGGTAGCTCTCTCTCTATATATTGCTGTGCTGGTTTCATTCACCACACATATACACACACACACATGCACGCACACCTGCATACACATATACACAAAGAAACAAAAGCTCACATCTCGGTTAGAGTTCACTTGTGCGGCCTCTTAGCACCTAGATGATGGTGTGTGTGTATCTTGTTAGTCCCCAAGACTCCTCCAGTGGCAGCAATGGCCGAGACTCTTTGTTCTTGTGTCCAGTACAACAGCAAGCAATGACGGAATGAGCTCAAAGAACTCTCCATTGACATACAGTAACACAGTGTTACACTAACCTTCTCAATAATCAACTTGAGATTTGAAGTTGATCAGTGAGAAGGTCATTGTAATATATAATACATGCATGCATATATCTACACCTTAATAAATACATATATACATGCATACATGTACATGCATGCACATGTCTACACCTTAATAAATACATATATACATGCATACATGCATGCATATATCTACACCTTAATAAATACATATATACATGCATGCATGTCTACACCTTAATAAATACATATATACATGCATACATGCATGCATATATCTACACCTTATATACATGCATACATGCATGCATATATCTACACCTTAATAAATACATATATACATGCATACATGCATGCATATGTCTACACCTTAATAAATATATATATACATGCATACATGCATGCATATGTCTACACCTTAATAAATATATATGTACATGCATACATGCATGCATATATCTACACCTTAATAAATACATATGTACATACATGCATGCATGCATATATCTACACCTTAATAAATACATATATACATGCATACATGCATGCATATATCTACACCTTAATAAATACATATATACATGCATACATGCATGCATATGTCTACACCTTAATAAATATATATATACATGCATACATGCATACATATGTCTACACCTTAATAAATACATATGTACATGCATACATGCATGCATATGTCTACACCTTAATAAATACATATGTACATGCATGCATATATCTACACCTTAATATATATCTACACCTTAATAAATACATATGTACATGCATACATGCATGCATATGTCTACACCTTAATAATGTACATGCATACATGCATGCTATCTATATCGCTTGTCTGGCTGTGTGGGCCACATGCATGCTATCTATATCGCTTGTCTGGCTGTGTGGGCCGGGCTACTGAGCATGTGCAGTGCAATACAATATGTAGCACCTGTCATTAACTTGAGCTAGAGCACTGCAGGCAGAGAGACTGGTGGAGAAGGGCTTACTTGCAGGCAGAGAGAGTGGTGGAGAAGGCTTACTTGCATGCAGAGAGACTGGTGGAGGAGGGCTTACTTGCAGGCAGAGAGACTGCTGGAGAAGGACTTACTTGCAGGCAGAGAAACTGGTGGAGAAGGGCTTACTTGCATGCAGAGAGAGTGGTGGAGAAGGGCTTACTTGCAGGCAGAGAGAGTGGTGGAGAAGGGCTTACTTGCATGCAGAGAGACTGGTGGAGAAGGGCTTACTTGCATGCAGAGAGAGTGGTGGAGAAGGGCTTACTTGCAGGCAGAGAGACTGGTGGAGAAGGGCTTACTTGCATGCAGAGAGACTGGTGGAGAAGGGCTTACTTGCATGCAGAGAGAGTGGTGGAGAAGGGCTTACTTGCAGGCAGAGGACTGGTGGAGAAGGGCTTACTTGCATGCAGAGACTGGTGGAGAAGGGCTTACTTGCAGGCAGAGAGGACTGGTGGAGAAGGGCTTACTTGCATGCAGAGACTGGTGGAGAAAGGCTTACTTGCAGGCAGAGAGAGTGGTGGAGAAGGGCTTACTTGCAGGCAGAGAGACTGGTGGAGAAGGGCTTACTTGCAGGCAGAGAGAGTGGTGGAGAAGGGCTTACTTGCAGGCAGAGAGACTGGTGGAGAAGGGCTTACTTGCAGGCAGAGAGAGTGGTGGAGAAGGGCTTACTTGCAGGCAGAGAGAGTGGTGGAGGAGGGCTTACTTGCATGCAGAGAGACTGGTGGAGAAGGGCTTACTTGCAGGCAGAGAGAGTGGTGGAGAAGGGCTTACTTGCAGGCATAGAGACTGGTGGGGAAGGGCTTACTTGCAGGCAGAGAGAGTGGTGGAGAAGGGCTTACTTGCAGGCAGAGAGAGTGGTGGAGAAGGGCTTACTTGCAGGTAGAGAGACTGGTGGAGAAGGCTTACTTGCAGGCAGAGAGACTGGTGGAGAAGGGCTTACTTGCAGGCAGAGAGACTGGTGGAGAAGGGCTTACTTGCAGGCAGAGAGACTGGTGGAGAAGGGCTTACTTGCAGGCAGAGAGACTGGTGGCTTACTTGCAGGCAGAGAGACTGATGGAGAAGGGCTTACTTGCAGGCAGAGAGACTGGTGGAGAAGGGCTTACTTGCATGCAGAGAGAGTGGTGGAGGAGGGCTTACTTGCAGGCAGAGAGACTGGTGGAGAAGGGCTTACTTGCAGGCAGAGAGAGTGGTGGAGAAGGCTTACTTGCATGCAGAGAGAGTGGTGGAGAAGGGCTTACTTGCATGCAGAGAGAGTGGTGGAGAGAAGGGCTTACTTGCAGGCAGAGAGACTGGTGGAGAAGGGCTTACTTGCAGGCAGAGACTGGTGGAGAAGGGCTTACTTGCATGCAGAGAGAGTGGTGGAGAAGGGCTTACTTGCAGGCAGAGAGACTGCTGGAGAAGGGCTTACTTGCATGCAGAGAGACTGGTGGAGAAGGGCTTACTTGCAGGCAGAGAGAGTGGTGGAGGAGGCTTACTTGCATGCAGAGAGAGTGGTGGAGAAGGGCTTACTTGCATGCAGAGAGAGTGGCGGAGAAGGGCTTACTTGCATGCAGAGAGACTGGAGGAGAAGGGCTTACTTGCATGCATATGTACGCGTGTGAAAGAGAAAGAAGAACAGCATTACCACATGGGGATAGAAACTTCCGGGGGACCTAAACTGAGAAGCGACTGACCCCCGCATTGAGGAGGAACTTGGCCTGAGAGATGTTCAAATGGTTGGTGCAGCTCAGGCATGGCCACAGCTGACCCCCAGCTTGGCTGCCACACTAGAGAAACACAACACATATTATGGAATCAAGACAAAATCATATCTATCTATCTATATATATATATGATATAGATATATACATATACATATATATATATATATCAATATAATTATTACATATATATATGTATAGATTATATCTATCTATATATATATATATCTTTATATATCAATATATATACATATTATATATAGATATATATCTATACATATATATAATTATATTGATATATATATAGATATATGTATATATCTATCTATCTATATAATATATATATATTGATATATTTATCTATCTTTAGATAGATAGGTAGATAGATATAATCTATATATTTATAGATAGATAGTTATAGATAGATATAGATATATTTTTTAAACGGTGAATCCATGTAGAATGCACCCATGTAGAAGTTGGACGACCCTTCACCATTTATAACCACATGTATGATTGAAAAGGTGTACTCTAGATGAGTCCAACACTCTGTACAAGTGCATCCAATATTGTAGATGTCTCCCTTGCAAGCTCCGTGGTCATCTCAGGATTTCTGCTATCTTCGTTACTTTAATTCTCTATCTTAGAAACATCTTGTGATGATTCTTGTTCCTTTGATATCTGCTTAAGGAAATGCCATGTTAAGGAAATGCCATGATTGCTTTGATGGTGCGACACAGAGATTGTGCTTGCATGTAATTAAGACTTGGTTCAGCAGGGCATTAAAGCCATTTTTAGAGAATCTTGTTATGTATGATGATGAAGGATCTAGTGTAGCCAAAATATCAAGAGAGTATGTTAATTAAGTGAGGATTCATATGTAACTCTGTGGCACAGAATACCCCATTCATTGTAAATACTTGTGGCAGTTGGTCCAATATTGTGACCATCTTAATCTACGCATCTCCAGGTTTGTTGTAAGAGCTTAACTTCATTGGCGCCTTGTGCCTAACTGTGTGTTGGACTGCATGACAAAGTAATGGTTGTTGTGACTAGCCACTGCTCCTGAGGCAGGACCTCCCAAGACTGAGTCTCTCATTATGGAGGCTCAAGCTATAGACGGAACCTCTTCTAGTCCTCTCATTATGGAGACTACTGTGAGCCTTGCCTCATGACATACTTGAACCTTGCCTCATGACATACTGTGAGCCTTGCCTCATGACATACTTGAACCTTGCCTCATGACATACTGTGAGCCTTGCCTCATGACATACTGTGAACCTTGCCTCATGACATACTGTGAGCCTTGCCTCATGACATACTTGAACCTTGCCTCATGACATACTGTGAGCCTTGCCTCATGACATACTTGAACCTTGCCTCATGACATACTGTGAGCCTTGCCTCATGACATACCGTGAACCATGCCTCATGACATACTTGAACCTTGCCTCATGACATACTGTGAACCTTGCCTCATGACATACTGTGAGCCTTGCCTCATGACATACTTGAACCTTGCCTCATGACATACTGTGAGCCTTGCCTCATGACATACTGTGAACCTTGCCTCATGACATACTGTGAACCTTGCCTCATGACATACTTGAACCTTGCCTCATGACATACTGTGAACAATGCCTCATGACATACTGTGAACCTTGCCTCATGACATACTGTGAACCTTGCCTCATGACATACTGTGAGTTTTGTTTCTCCGGCAGGGGTAGGGGGTGGAACTAGCAGCTCTGTATGCGAGGTGCTTAAAATAAATTTTATCTTGCTAATTGACTAGCTCTTAGTCTCTGTGCTCACCCTATTATGGAGGACGAGTGACTTTTCTGTGCTCCACTGAGCATCCAGATAACTGAGCTCATCCTCAAAGTCCCTCAAAGTCCCTCAAAGTGCTAAGTGCAGTCCTGCCACAGACACATTAATTATGCTCATTAATCATCCCAAGTAGTTGCCGAAGACCAGTGTGACAGAATCCTTGTACGACAGGCTTGAGGAGCAGGTGGCATCGCACACCTGCTTCAGGACTGCACCTGCCGTCATGTCTCAGAGACAGGCTCTGCAGGCCATGGTGTGTGTGGACATCAAGAGTGCTGTGGTAGAGTGCATATAGAGGCCACTATGGTGTGTGTGGACATCAAGAGTGCTGTGGTAGAGTGCATATAGAGGCCACTATGGTGTGTGTGGACATCAAGAGTGCTGTGGTAGAGTGCATATAGAGGCCACTATGGTGTGTGTGGACATCAAGAGTGCTGTGGTAGAGTGCATATAGAGGCCACTATGGTGTGTGTGGACATCAAGAGTGCTGTGGTAGAGTGCATATAGAGGCCACTATGGTGTGTGTGGACATCAAGAGTGCTGTGGTAGAGTGCATATAGAGGCCACTATGGTGTGTGTGGACATCAAGAGTGCTGTGGTAGAGTGCATATAGAGGCCACTATGGTGTGTGTGGACATCAAGAGTGCTGTGGTAGAGTGCATATAGAGGCCACTATGGTGTGTGTGGACATCAAGAGTGCTGTGGTAGAGTGCATATAGAGGCCACTATGGTGTGTGTGGACATCAAGAGTGCTGTGGTAGAGTGCATATAGAGGCCACTATGGTGTGTGTGGACATCAAGAGTGCCGTGGTAGAGTGCATATAGAGGCCACTATGGTGTGTGTGGACATCAAGAGTGCTGTGGTAGAGTGCATATAGAGGCCACTATGGTGTGTGTGGACATCAAGAGTGCTGTGGTAGAGTGCATATAGAGGCCACTATGGTGTGTGTGGACATCAAGAGTGCTGTGGTAGAGTGCATATAGAGGCCACTATGGTGTGTGTGGACATCAAGAGTGCTGTGGTAGAGTGCATATAGAGGCCACTATGGTGTGTGTGGACATCAAGAGTGCTGTGGTAGAGTGCATATAGAGGCCACTATGGTGTGTGTGGACATCAAGAGTGCTGTGGTAGAGTGCATATAGAGGCCACTATGGTGTGTGTGGACATCAAGAGTGCTGTGGTAGAGTGCATATAGAGGCCACTATGGTGTGTGTGGACATCAAGAGTGCTGTGGTAGAGTGCATATAGAGGCCACTATGGTGTGTGTGGACATCAAGAGTGCTGTGGTAGAGTGCATATAGAGGCCACTATGGTGGGTGTGGACATCAAGAGTGCTGTGGTAGAGTGCATATAGAGGCCACTATGGTGTGTGTGGACATCAAGAGTGCTGTGGTAGAGTGCATATAGAGGCCACTATGGTGTGTGTGGACATCAAGAGTGCTGTGGTAGAGTGCATATAGAGGCCACTATGGTGTGTGTGGACATCAAGAGTGCTGTGGTAGAGTGCATATAGAGGCCACTATGGTGTGTGTGGACATCAAGAGTGCTGTGGTAGAGTGCATATAGAGGCCACTATGGTGTGTGTGGACATCAAGAGTGCTGTGGTAGAGTGCCAAGGTTGCCTGGAACTGTATCTTGCATAGTCTGCAAAACTTCCATTCCAGCGAAGGGGATCTCTAACTTCTGAATTTGTTCCACGAAAACGTGATCACTGGCTTCTCTAATTGGATAGAGGCTATGAACTGAAGAAGATAATGTCAATATGGGAGGATGTGTCCTCATAAATGGACACAGGAGAAGATGTTTTCTGCATGTTCTGTTTGTGCTGAGAGTCTGGCCTCTTCTCCACTGAGGGGAAGAAGGCATCTAAGTTTTCAATCTTTAGCTTCTATATACTCCTCGTTCAATGAAAGATACAGAGTCTCTCATGAAGGCTGCACCCTCCCACACAAACCACAAGTCCCGTCCTGAGGAATGGCCACAGCTATGGTGGTGGTTAGACTATACTTGTATTCCCAGACTCTCTTTGCTGTCCATACATAAGTCAGAATCCTGTGATAATCCATGTACATCAAAGCTTTTCAAGTTATTGCTTACATACGTGTATATTAAGCATTAGGCACTGGTTGGAGCCAAAGCTACAGGGACAGGATTACAGAAGTGGGCAGCAGCTTTGAACATTGGTAGACATCCATTACAACCCTGTCCTCAATGTGGCTGGACCTTCCTGGAGGAAGTGAACTGACTAGCTAGATAAGGAGGAACTGGACTTGTTGGCAAGCCAGAGTGATGAATTGCCTCTGTACCAACTATTCGTATAAGGGATCGAGGCAGACATTTCAGCACCGATGACGACTGCTGCTCTCTGGTGGAGAGTGGGGGGGGGGCTACTTGGCCTAAAATGCTGATAGAACTAATGTTAGTTACTATGCTACAGTGTTGTACTAATGTTAGTTACTATGCTACAGTGTTGTTACTAATGTTAGTTACTATGCTACAGTGTTGTACTAATGTTAGTTACTATGCTACAGTGTTGTACTAATGTTAGTTACTATGCTACAGTGTTGTACTAATGTTAGTTACTATGCTACAGTGTTGTACTAATGTTAGTTACTATGCTACAGTGTTGTACTAATGTTAGTTACTATGCTACAGTGTTGTACTAATGTTAGTTACTATGCTACAGTGTTGTACTAATGTTAGTTACTATGCTACAGTGTTGTAACTAATGTTAGTTACTATGCTACAGTGTTGTACTAATGTTAGTTACTATGCTACAGTGTTGTACTAATGTTAGTTACTATGCTACAGTGTTGTACTAATGTTAGTTACTATGCTACAGTGCTGTTACTAATGTTAGTTACTATGCTACAGTGTTGTACTAATGTTAGTTACTATGCTACAGTGTTGTACTAATGTTAGTTACTATGCTACAGTGTTGTACTAATGTTAGTTACTATGCTACAGTGTTATACTAATGCTAGTTACTATGCTACAGTGTTGTTACTAATGCTAGTTACTATGCTACAGTGTTGTACTAATGTTAGTTACTATGCTACAGTGTTGTTACTAATGTTAGTTACTATGCTACAGTGTTGTACTAATGTTAGTTACTATGCTACAGTGTTGTACTAATGTTAGTTACTATGCTACAGTGTTGTTACTAATGTTAGTTACTATGCTACAGTGTTGTACTAATGTTAGTTACTATGCTACAGTGTTGTACTAATGTTAGTTACTATGCTACAGTGTTGTTACTAATGTTAGTTACTATGCTACAGTGTTGTAACTAATGTTAGTTACTATGCTACAGTGTTGTTACTAATGCTAGTTGCTGATTAGTTGCTAATGCTAGTTGCTGATTAGTTGCTAATGCTAATTGCTAATTACTAATGCTAATTAGAGGCTCTAGTCTTCATTCGGCGTAAAGTGTTCTAATGTTGGCCCCAGGTGGCTAGTAGCAAGCCCCTCCCCTTCCTCCTCCCCTTTCCTTGCACCACTGGATACCTCAACATCAACCATTTTTTTATTTCTTCCCTTCAGGATCGACACGCTGAGTAAAGCTATCTCTGGCATGGAGATCACTGGAGAGCAGAAAACTAACATGGAATCATTCTTGAAGGAGAAGAGAAGCATCGTTGTTCAAGGGGAGATGAAGGAACAACACTTCCTTCGCATGGAGGAGCTTGGTTTTGGAAATGGGGGTGTAGTCCTCAAGGTGCAGCATAAGCCGACCGGGATCATCATGGCTAGGAAGGTACGTGTGGAAGTCACGCCAGGTGTGTCGAATGGGAGGGTTGAATGTAGACATCAGGTGGAGGGAGCGGGCATGGGGTGATTGTGTTGGTCCCATCCGGTGAGGGGAGGGAGGTTAGCCCTGAGTCAGTGCCCACTGGACCAACATCACACTGGGTGGAATTAGGTTGACAATAACTCTATGGGGACACACACTGGACTAACATCACACTGGGTGGAATTAGGTTGACAATAACTCTATGGGGACACACACTGGACTAACATCACACTGGGTGGAATTAGGTTGACAATAACTCTATGGGGACACACACTGGACCAACATCACTCTGGGTGGAATTAGGTTGACATTAACTCTATGGGGACACACACTGGACCAACATCACACTGGGTGGAATTAGGTTGACAATAACTCTATGGGGACACACACTGGACCAACATCACACTGGGTGGAATTAGGTTGACAATAACTATGGGGACACACACTGGACCAACTTCACACTGGGTGGAATTAGGTTGACAATAACTCTATGGGGACACACACTGGACCAACATCACACTGGGTGGAATTAGGTTGACAATAACTCTATGGGGACACACACTGGACCAACATCACACTGGGTGGAATTAGGTTGACAATAACTCTATGGGGACACACACTGGACTAACATCACACTGGGTGGAATTAGGTTGACAATAACTCTATGGGGACACACACTGGACTAACATAAAACTGCAGTATTTTTCTGGGTCAGCAGTAATCTGCTGGATGTCCATCCATATTGCATGAAGGACATGTCTGGCATGGAGCTGTGATATGTGGTGTCAAGTGTCTCGTATACAATATCTCGGAATAGGTATCTCCTGCGTGCACTTGTTCTTTAACCCTCGTGCAATCTTTAACCCTCGTGCAATCTTTAATCCTCGTGCAATCTTTAACCCTCGGTGCAATCTTTAACCCTCGTGCAATCTTTAACCCTCGGTGCAATCTTTAACCCTCGTGCAGGTGACCATTTTTTAAACTGAACTTGAATTGTACGGCCAGCAAGAATACACCCGATATAATTAATTTCACACGCAAATATGTACTTTTCTGGCATAAAGCAGATGTAATGCATGCCAGCTGCCAAGGGCTATTAATAAAATTAAAAAATTGGAGTAGTGCATGTGGAGTCACCCCCACCACACCCCATCCCATCCCACCACACCCACCACGACCACACCCCATCCCATCCCACCACACACCCACCACGACCCCATCCCATCCCACCACACTGTGTGGGGGTGGAGTCACCCCCACCACTACCCCATCCCATCCCACCACCCTGTGCAGTGTGGAGTCACCCTAGTCCCATGACTTACTGCCAGAGTGATGCTAGTTTAGTATGGGACTTACTGCCAGAGTGATGCTAGTCTAGTCACATGACTTACTGTCAGAGTGATGCTAGTCTAGTCACATGACCTACTGCCAGAGTGATGCTAGTCTAGTCACATGACTTACTGCCAGAGTGATGCTAGTCTAGTCACATGACTTACTGCCAGAGTGATGCTAGTCTAGTCACATGACTTACTGCCAGAGTGATGCTAGTCTAGTCACATGACTTACTGCCAGAGTGATGCTAGTCTAGTCACATGACTTACTGCCAGAGTGATGCTAGTCTAGTCACATGACTTACTGCCAGAGTGATGCTAGTCTAGTCACATGACTTACTGCCAGAGTGATGCTAGTCTAGTCACATGACTTACTGCCAGAGTGATGCTAGTCTAGTCACATGACCTACTGCCAGAGTGATGCTAGTCTAGTCACATGACTTACTGCCAGAGTGATGCTAGTCTAGTCACATGACTTACTGCCAGAGTGATGCTAGTCTAGTCACATGACCTACTGCCAGAGTGATGCTAGTCTAGTCACATGACTTACTGCCAGAGTGATGCTAGTCTAGTCACATGACTTACTGCCAGAGTGATGCTAGTCTAGTCACATGACTTACTGCCAGAGTGATGCTAGTCTAGTCACATGACTTACTGCCAGAGTGATGCTAGTCTAGTCACATGACTTACTGCCAGAGTGATGCTAGTCTAGTCACATGACTTACTGCCCAGAGTTGATGCTAGTCTAGTCACATGACCTTACTGCCAGAGTGATGCTAGTCTAGTCACATGACCTTACTGCCAGAGTGATGCTAGTCTAGTCACATGACTTACTGCCAGAGTGATGCTAAGTCTAGTCACATGACTACTGCCAGAGTGATGCTAGTCTAGTCACAATGACTTACTGCCAGAGTGATGCTAGTCTAGTCACATGACTTACTGCCAGAGTGATGCTAGTCTAGTCACACTGACTTACTGCCAGAGTGATGCTAGTCTAGTCACATGACTTACTGCTCAGAGTGATGCTAGTCTAGTCACATGACTTACTGCCAGAGTGATGCTAGTCTAGTCACATGACTTACTGCCAGAGTGATGCTAGTCTAGTCACATGACTTACTGCCAGAGTGATGCTAGTCTAGTCACATGACTTACTGCCAGAGTGATGCTAGTCTAGTCACATGACTTACTGCCAGAGTGATGCTAGTCTAGTCACATGACTTACTGCCAGAGTGATGCTAGTCTAGTCACATGACCTTACTGCCAGAGTGATGCTAGTCTAGTCACATGACCTTACTGCCAGAGTGATGCTAGTCTAGTCACATGACTTACTGCCAGAGTGATGCTAGTCTAGTCACATGACTTACTGCCAGAGTGATGCTAGTCTAGTCACATGACTTACTGCAGAGTGATGCTAGTCTAGTCACATGACTTACTGCCAGAGTGATGCTAGTCTAGTCACATGACTTACTGCCAGAGTGATGCTAGTCTAGTCACATGACTTACTGCCAGAGTGATGCTTAGTCTAGTCACATGACTTACTGCCAGAGTGATGCTAGTCTAGTCACATGACTTACTGCCAGAGTGATGCTAGTCTAGTCACATGACCTTACTGCCAGAGTGATGCTAGTCTAGTCACATGACTTACTGCCAGAGTGATGCTAGTCTAGTCACATGACTTACTGCCAGAGTGATGCTAGTCTAGTCACATGACTTACTGCCAGAGTGATGCTAGTCTAGTCACATGACTTACTGCCAGAGTGATGCTAGTCTAGTCACATGACTTACTGCCAGAGTGATGCTAGTCTAGTCACATGACCTACTGCCAGAGTGATGCTAGTCTAGTCACATGACCTACTGCCAGAGTGATGCTAGTCTAGTCACATGACCTTACTGCCAGAGTGATGCTAGTCTAGCTACATGACCTACTGCCAGAGTGATGCTAGTCTAGTCACATGACTTACTGCCAGAGTGATGCTAGTCTAGTCACATGACCTTACTGCCAGAGTGATGCTAGTCTAGTCACATGACCTTACTGCCAGAGTGATGCTAGTCTAGTCACATGACCTTACTGCCAGAGTGATGCTAGTCTAGTCACATGACTTACTGCCAGAGTGATGCTAGTCTAGTCACATGACTTACTGCCAGAGTGATGCTAGTCTAGTCACATGACTTACTGCCAGAGTGATGCTAGTCTAGTCACATGACTTACTGCCAGAGTGATGCTAGTCTAGTCACATGACTTACTGCCAGAGTGATGCTAGTCTAGTCACATGACTTACTGCCAGAGTGATGCTAGTCTAGTCACATGACTTACTGCCAGAGTGATGCTAGTCTAGTCACATGACTTACTGCCAGAGTGATGCTAGTCTAGTCACATGACTTACTGCCAGAGTGATGCTAGTCTAGTCACATGACTTACTAGTCCTAGCCAGAGTGATGCTAGTCTAGTCACATTGACTTACTGCCAGAGTGATGCTAGTCTAAGTCACATGACTTACTGCCAGAGTGATGCTAGTCTAGTCACATGACTTACTGCCAGAGTGATGCTAGTCTAGTCACACATGACTTACTGCCAGAGTGATGCCTAGTCTAGTCACATGACTTACTGCCAGAGTGATGCTAGTCTAGTCACATGACTTACTGCCAGAGTGATGCTAGTCTAGTCACATGACTTACTGCCAGAGTGATGCTAGTCTAGTCACATGACCTTACTGCCAGAGTGATGCTAGTCTAGTCACATGACTTACTGCCAGAGTGATGCTAGTCTAGTCACATGACTTACTGCCAGAGTGATGCTAGTCTAGTCACATGACTTACTGCCAGAGCTGATGCTAGTCTAGTCACATGACTTACCTGCCAGAGTGATGCTAGTCTAGTCACATGACTTACTGCCAGAGTGATGCTAGTCTAGTCACATGACTTACTGCCAGAGTGATGCTAGTCTAGTCACATGACTTACTGCCAGAGTGATGCTAGTCTAGTCACATGACTTACTGCCAGAGTGATGCTAGTCTAGTCACATGACTTACTGCCAGAGTGATGCTAGTCTAGTCACATGACTTACTGCCAGAGTGATGCTAGTCTAGTCACATGACTTACTGCCAGAGTGATGCTAGTCTAGTCACATGACTTACTGCCAGAGTGATGCTAGTCTAGTCACATGACTTACTGCCAGAGTGATGCTAGTCTAGTCACATGACTTACTGCCAGAGTGATGCTAGTCTAGTCACATGACTTACTGCCAGAGTGATGCTAGTCTAGTCACATGACTTACTGCCAGAGTGATGCTAGTCTAGTCACATGACTTACTGCCAGAGTGATGCTAGTCTAGTCACATGACTTACTGCCAGAGTGATGCTAGTCTAGTCACATGACCTACTGCCAGAGTGATGCTAGTCTAGTCACATGACTTACTGCCAGAGTGATGCTAGTCTAGTCACATGACTTACTGCCAGAGTGATGCTAGTCTAGTCACATGACTTACTGCCAGAGTGATGCTAGTCTAGTCACATGACTTACTGCCAGAGTGATGCTAGTCTAGTCACATGACCTTACTGCCAGAGTGATGCTAGTCTAGTCCACATGACTTACTGCCAGAGTGATGCTAGTCTAGTCACATGACTTACTGCCAGAGTGATGCTAGTCTAGTCACATGACTTACTGCCAGAGTGATGCTAGTCTAGTCACATGACTTACTGCCAGAGTGATGCTAGTCTAGGTCACATGACTTACTGCCAGAGTGATGCTAGTCTAGTCACATGACTTACTGCCAGAGTGATGCTAGTCTAGTCACATGACTTACTGCCAGAGTGATGCTAGTCTAGTCACATGAACCTTACTGCCAGAGTGATGCTAGTCTAGTCACATGACCTACTGCCAGAGTGATGCTAGTCTAGTCACATGACTTACTGCCAAGAGTGATGCTAGTCTAGTCACATGACTTAGCTGCCAGAGTGATGCTAGTCTAGTCACATGACTTACTGCCAGAGTGATGCTAGTCTAGTCACATGACCTTACTGCCAGAGTGATGCTAGTCTAGTCACATGACTTACTGCCAGAGTGATGCTAGTCTAGTCACATGACTTACTGCCAGAGTTGATGCTAGTCTAGTCACATGACTTACTGCCAGAGTGATGCTAGTCTAGTCACATGACTTACTGCCAGAGTGATGCTAGTCTAGTCACATGACTTACTGCCAGAGTGATGCTAGTCTAGTCACATGACTTACTGCCAGAGTGATGCTAGTCTAGTCACATGAACTTACTGCCAGAGTGATGCTAGTCTAGTCACATGACTTACTGCCAGAGTGATGCTAGTCTAGTCCACATGACTTACTGCCAGAGTGATGCTAGTCTAGTCACATGACTTACTGCCAGAGTGATGCTAGTCTAGTCACATGACTTACTGCCAGAGTGATGCTAGTCTAGTCACATGACTTACTGCCCAGAGTGATGCTAGTCTAGTCACATGACTTACTGCCAGAGTGATGCTAGTCTAGTCACATGACTTACTGCCAGAGTGATGCTAGTCTAGTCACATGACTTACTGCCAGAGTGATGCTAGTCTAGTCACATGACTTACTGCCAGAGTGATGCTAGTCTAGTCACATGACTTACTGCCAGAGTGATGCTAGTCTAGTCACATGACTTACTGCCAGAGTGATGCTAGTCTAGTCACATGACTTACTGCCAGAGTGATGCTAGTCTAGTCACATGACTTACTGCCAGAGTGATGCTAGTCTAGTCACATGGACCTTACTGCCAGGAGTGATGCTAGTCTAGTTCACATGACTTACTGCCAGAGTGATGCTAGTCTAGTCACATGACTTACTGCCAGAGTGATGTTAGTCTAGTCACATGACTTACTGCCAGAGTGATGCTAGTCTAGTCACATGACTTTACTGCCAGAGTGATGCTAGTCTAGTCACATGACTTACTGCCGAGAGTGATGCTAGTCTAGTCACATTGACTGTTGACTTGCCAGAGT